>QNQO01009280.1:0-137627 GCA_003290165.1 Berberis thunbergii | reverse complement strand
AGCCCCACCCCCGCCGCCGACATGAAAACACCCAAATTCAAGAAAGGGCAACCACCATTTAAAAAGTCCATATTTCTATATTCATTGTCATACTTGTCTCAAGGAAACAATATTTTCGTGTTGTTTGAATGTACTACATAATTTGTTACCACTTCAAATTCTCTCATTTTCAATCTCTTCTTCCAATCCCTCTCTTTCTCTTCTACTTATCTTTTAGTAGTCCTTTCACTCTCAATACTTGTATGTACCGCTTGTCAAAAATACAGTGAAAGCCTTTATTTCCTTTTAAGTTACTTTTCTTGTGAATCCGTCATGTTTACTTTTGTACCAGGTTCTTCCGTTCTTTGACCCCCCCCCCCCTCCTTTTTCTTGAAGAATTTCAACTTTGGATTATACCTTGGATTGAGCTTCTCTCTCATATATTTATTGGTCTTCTCTATAATTGGAATTTTTTTCTTTTTCTGTAATTAGACTCTCAAATACATTAAAAATGTTAATTTTGCCTCTTATATGTTTAAGTGGAATGTATAGTTTTCCATGTGCCACATGATCTATAGTTTTTAAAGACTTTTGGTGGCTCTTTATCTTGTTACCATCAACTCCTCCCCCGCCCCCTTCTTTTACACCCCATTAATATAATTTCTGTAGTTCTGATAAAAAAAAAATGCTGACTATTAAAAGTCTATCGATTGTCGAGTTTATTACTTTAGCAGCTAAGCATTCATTAACATGCAATCTGAGCAACTGGCCAATATCATTCTCTAATCGGCTTTTTCTTATACAGAACCCCACTTTACCCTTATGATGGAAAATGTCATCCTTTATGCCACACTACAATCTTGTCATATCAATGATGGGTGAAGCATTAGAGAACAGTTGGCTGATAACACAAAAATCTGAATTGGCTGCCACTCTGGAGGTTGAGATAAAGCTCTGCTAAGTGAACCCAGTTTGTAATCTTTGTGACTAAGATGGACTCATCAAATTGGGTGACTACTAGTAAAACTAGTCCACTACAAATACAATCTGTTACAGAGATTTCTCATGGAGAGGATAGGTGAAGAACGTAATCATGCAAGGTGGTTCTAAAGATGGTTCAAATGCAACTAATCCTTAGCAATGCATTCCATATAAGATAACGCAAATATTATCTATTATACAAATCAGAAGGGTGTTTGAGGTTGGAGATAAAAGACAACTAAGATTTACCCAAAATATATGAATCTAACGGATCTTATAGAACTTAAAGCACCAAGAGATAAGTTTGATCCAATGGTTGAGATTCGTTTCATCTAATGGTCGGGACTTAAAGTTAGCCTTTGTGTCTTACCTTCAATCAATCCCAATAATAGTGCATAGGTTCTATACCCATACCCAACATTTTGATATTTTATTTTTATTTTTCTCCAATTGTTAATGGTGGTGATTAGGCATGTAAGTACGAAAGATGAAAACTTAAGAATGATCATGTTTTGACAAGTTTTAGATTAAAACGGAATAAGCAAGCAAATAGATAAGAGAAAGCATGTTATACCTGCACTAACAAGCGCATCCCATAGCTCTTCAGGCAAAATGCACCCATTATGTTCAACATCAATCGCTTGAAAAATGCGGTACAACTCGAGCTCCTTTCATCATGACCTCCTAAATTCTTGGTAATCAACCTACCATCTCTATTTTGCATCACCAACCTTCAAAAGATCCTTTGCATACTTGTACTCCGCCGGGTATCTGAAGCCCGGACAAACCCGCCTCAATCTGCACATAATCCATACCCAGCATTTGCCATCAAAATAATTAAATAGACTGCGGATTCTTGTCTCCCTTCCTCTTTCGTCTCACGCAATGCCATTAGAACATGATCCATCGTCACCGGCCCTGTTCTTCACCGATTGCATCTGCCCAAAGGCCTCTCACCCTTCTCCCCCTTCTCACCCTCAGTCACTGGTTTGCCTCCATTTTCGGAAATCCAATTCGTCAATTGCTTGCCCTGTCCCAGACATCCTTCATCAACAATGCACACCAAATTTCAAAATCAAATTTCAAGAACTCTGATATCTATCAACAATTGCAACAAACGGAAAGAGCTCATAATCCTACCAAATCCATCAAAAACACGAAAGATTCAATAAAACTGATTCAATCTTGGACTCAACAACCAACTACTAATTTCAATCAACAAGCAAATTTCACTTGCAAATCGATACAATTCCAATGGAATGCTGACAAAATTGAATTGGAATAACTCAATTGAATTTGACTAGTCTATCAAAGATCAATCAAGGGACATTTAGGTCAAATGTGATAAATGTTGAATTCAAGTTTCTGGAGATTTGACCTATTTCCTCAATACATGACAACACAACAAATCGAAGACAAAGAAGACGCAAGAGAGTGACGAACGAATAGCTTAAAAGAAATGAGGAAGCCGAATCTGACGCAGTTGCCACGTGAAGAAGATTATATGTCATTTGACGGTGAATTATCGGAGAAGGTGATCGGCCGTGATGTCAGATGAAGAAAAAGTAGCCATCAAATAAGCAGTGGTGATCGTCCTTGTATTTATTTGCTGGCGATATTACACACAGAAAATAGGTCGAGATATATTTATTTATTTGTGAAAAAGTTTTTTTCATTATTTATTTTGTTTGGAGGGGATCTTCGCGGATATTCTCAATTTTTTGCATATTTAATTTAGTTAAAAATACGCGAGAATCTCTTGACATTGAGTTGTTTCTTCACTTCCTAAAAATATGAAATAAACATAAATTTGTGATTTCTTTTTGCTTCCCATTTAATGCAAAATTTCGTTATTGGTCGTTTATTTATCAAAATTAAATTATTTATTATAAGACTATTTTCTCACTACTCACGTGATCCAATTTGAGGGGCAAGCCTTATGAAAACAATATTATTTTTCATGCAATCATTTTTCCATACAACCAACACCCTTATTATATTTGTGACGAAGTCATATGAGATTAGCAACTTTACAATGGATACAAGTACAACCACCCAATTGATATTGTGAAGAGCTTAGTATCCATTCAAGTCATGTCAACCAGGATTGTGATTCGTTTTTAGGTAATTTGGTTCATTGATTTAAAAAATATTTTGTTGTGTATAGCAAAGCGTAAATATTTGGTTATTATTTTAAAGTTATCAATGTAATTTAAGCATTTTAACTTTTACACGCTGCATAAAGAGTCCGACAAGACTCACTTATGTAACAAATTTTAATACTAAACTAAGATATAATATGTTAAAATGTACAAATTGAGATTAGTCTGATGAAATAAATAATATTTTGAATAGAATAAATTTTGATAACTCAAAAAGGATTAGTGAAATTTTGACATTTTGAGAAATCACATTCCTTGATGTCTACAAGAGTGCTCTTGGCCAATCCTTGTTCCCTAATCAGTAATCATATTGCCAAGACTATTGCTTATGTTCTATTGATCTCAGAGATGATATTTTCACTTGTCGGCTGATGTTATCATACCTCAATTCTAACTGACCTGGGAAAGGGAGCGAGGTTGCTCACCTTTCCTATTTTAACCACTTTTTTGAAAGAAAAAAAAACATTTAAAGAGGGGAGCAAAAGTGTATTTTCACCTCTCAAACAGCAACCAAGTAACGGAGCCCAGGCCAGCAAAAATTACTCGTTATCATAAGTCTCGGATTCGAACCATGGTTGCCTTTGGTTCGGAAAGCATTTATAGTTTATAAAAAAAATATACATTACAAAGAACAAGATAAACATAGAAGAGGAACTCGAACAAGGGAAGACACAAAAACAAACACGAAAAGCAAACAAGAAAGTGACCTAAAATAAGAACATGTTCATTCCAATTGGAACCCTCACTAGAGGACCTTTAAAGTGTGTGCGTGTCCAAATTTTGCACCCCTTCCGAATGGGCAAACCTATATAGAAAGCGAGAACATGTTATTCCAATTTAATGACCAGGACCTTTAAAGTCTGAACAAAAGTGCTTACCCAAATTTCTGCCCTACCTTGTGAGTATCGAACAAAGCTATAAAGACATTCTCCAACTCATTACTGACTTTACCATCCATGTGCGCATAGATTCGCTATGTTTTTTTCAGTTGAGCTTTGTTCGAACAAAAAGGATGAGAGTAAAGGTAGACATGGAAAGACAATGGCTTTGCTTGAGGCCTGAATCCTCTACCTGTAGGTTGCATACAATCACTACACTAACTGCACATGCTAGTAACCTGTATAAATGCAATCTTAACTACACTGCACATGCTAGTAACCTGTGTAAGTAAAAAGTTTCTTTCAATTGCTCCATGCAGTTCTTGAACTCAAAATATATGTCAATCTAAACTAGTATCCGTAGCATTGGAATCACAAAACAGAAGATAAATTAGACATTTGAAGATCAACAACAATGAGGTCATGTCGAGGGCTACCGATCTATATAATCACGTTCTTAAGAACTAGATGTCGTAAGAATTACCACATCAGACGAGGACAGTCGAGGAAAATATCGTGAACAAAATATCCAACAGAAGATTTGAGAAACAAGAATCTAGTGTGCTCGAGTCATCTTCACTTTTTGGCATCCCCTTCTTCATCTGTCTAGCGCGTTCTTTCGCTTCTTTCTTGCGAATGGCCTCGGCGCTCAGCTTAGCTTCAGTCTCCTCCATCATCTTCTTCTTCTCTGCTTTCTTTTTCTGCAATGCTTCCTGTCTTGCATCTTGAAGTTCTCTATATGCCTCCTGTGCTGCCTTTTGCCTAGCTGCATCTGTTTTAGACCGTGCCTGCACAGAATCAAAATTAATACAAAAATAAGACCCGTGAACAGAATGATATTGAGCTTACTCATTGTTAATAACATTAGTGACATGCTTACCTGCGAGCTTAGTTTATATCTGCCAATTAATCAATGTAGTACGGTACAGAGCCACCAATCTTGTCATATCTGCCATGTTTTTAGCATCTGGGAGAGCAACTTGAACAGGAGCATCTTCCTATGGGATCCCACATGTTGATCTGAGAAATGCATAGACATGAACCCCTTGCCAAATTTTGGGAAGACTTATCACCAAAAACCTGTAAAAAGAAGCATCTTCATCAATTCTGGAGACCTTTACCAAGTAAGGTATACAGTTTACTAGTTACTTGAGACGCCAATTTGAGCATGCTCCCAATATTATTTGAAAACATAGAATCAATGGATATGGTAGTGTAATATTCTGAATATTTATCTTCAACCTTTCTGTGTATGCAATTTTAGTACTTTGCAGGTCTCCCATTGAGTTTTTCACATCTCTTCTCTATTTTCTTCATGCATACATTGAGCTTTCACGTTATAGAAGGCTAAAAAGACCAAGTATAAAACAGGTAAAAGATGGAATCTAAAGCAACTTAAGAATACTGCTATGAAAACAGTTTCAAAGCTTTTAAAAAAGAAACTCGCTTTTATTGCCTTACTTTAATCCTTTTCCCCTCATCTTAGAAAGGTCTAAGATTGGTATGTTCCTCAATAAAACAGGAAATCATCAATATGGAATGAAATGAAGTCCAAACTAGAAAGCAGGAATCAACAAGCAAGAAAACTCATTGCACCACACAAGCAGTATCTACAAATTCAAAAACACTCCCAAGTAAAAATGCATAAACCTTTTCTTTGTCCTGCCAGTCAAAACACAGTTATGACTTTAACAACAATCGTTTGCGTTGCACATCGCTCACCTCTCCTTGTGACAGTTAAATATATTGTCTAAGGCAACTAAAAATGACAGATTACAAGATTCAAAAGAAGCCCCACACAAAAGGTTTAGAGCTCTTAATTTAACGTAACGTAATTTGAAGGTTAAAGGGATACCAATAGGAAAACAATGAGACTTCAATCTCTTGGAGCAAACTAACATCACACATTAAATACTGAGTCTGATATCACAAGCTTGAGGCTGTCATAAAAGGTCGTGAGCTGTAGCTTAGCCATTGGATTGATTTACCATTCCAATCAAGGATACGAAGTGTCCGACACGTTAGCCAGAAAAACTCAATATGAGCTACGCTAGGGGGCACGCTAGTACTTTTTAGTATTATTTACATTTCAACAATAAATTTTGAACTATTAGTCATATTCATTCACTTGTAGTTAATATTGCTATTCATGTAATAGTATTCATAATATGCTTGTGAGATTAGTATAGAGCAGGAACTTTTCAAAAATATGTGCAAAAGTTGATGTTCTAAGCATGGAGTATCCAATGGGAGTATCCCCGCACGAGTATCCAATATGATATGTGTTGACATGTTTTTTTTAATAGAAAGTGCCATTCTTACATAGAAATAAAATAAAGTTAATCACATCCAATAAAATAGCAAGAGTAGATACTAAACGTGATAATGTCAAAACGTAACAACTCACCCCTGTTAAGCATTACATCGGAGTTATATCGGCGATATAACATCGTTTTAACTGCATACGTTTCAAGCAGAAGCAAATATTGAGTAGATAGCATAAGGAATGAAAATAAAATGAAGACAAATAGGCCCTGCAAAGCACTCAATCAAGATAAAACACACTACAATAGAGGCATTTAGCTTGTTTATCCATTGGGTATTCCAAAAATATATATGTTAGCTTTTCCATAACTATCATGCTGATGCAGGGGAGTATTGACTTAGTTTAAGTAGAATTAATTGGCAATGTTTTAAATCAGTGGCAAATATGAGACCCACTGATTTCAACACCATTCAACAATAATTAAAGATGAGAATACACAAAGTATACACCAATTTTCCAACCACTTGAAGTCGTAGCATTCAGTAATACACATCGTTACCCATCTTTCATGGGGAGATTTCATCCAGGGACCTTTTGTTTATATTATTTAATGGAGTCTCTATCACTCTGCCCAAAGCGATTATATTATTTTTGAAACAAAGACTGAATTTGATTGAGAAAATACTGAGTGAGATACCGGCAATTTACATAGTGTTAATGACCTATATACTAACTATTCTCGAAAAATATCGCACAATTAAACACATATGAACTGAATTGAGTCTTCCAAAACTACACAAGTGTGCCCCCGCTGCTTTCACTACAAACAAGGCTGTTCAGATCTCAGCATTCCCATTTTGCGCTCTTTCCAAATTTCAACTATTTCCACTATGACTGCAAGAAGGATTCTATCCCACCACCAATTTGCTGCCAAGTTAGTGGGAACAGGCAGACAACCTCCAGATTCTGCCACTATCATGTACCATAAATTATATCTCATCCAGGGACCATCAGAAATTGAAGCGAAGGTCAATGGTTGTGCCTCAAAAGTGTCTTGGAACCATATTCATAAACTTGAAACTAAATAAATTCGTTTGCAATTTGATAATAAAATTCTTATTCTGACCACTTAAAAAAATTTGGCATTCATCGTTCCTCAACCACGAGCTAGATAGACTAAATCTACAGTCTCACTTCCACGGCCATGGCTCACTTCCACGGCCACGGCTGTATGATGTGAGCATTATGTTGATAAGATAACACTTCAACACCTCAAAAGTCAAAACATATATAGGGGAGACACTTGCACAACAGATAGCAGGCTTTTAAGAACTTAAACCACTAACCAGATTCAGAGAGATTATCCTTGGTTGCCAAGATGCATCCTGACAGAAAGATAGCGTTGGAAGTTTTCGACAAGCAGTAATACCTCCCTTGTATCCAACTTCATCAAGATCTGAAGTAGTAGTACGTAATCTCATCTTTTATTTTTTATTTATTGATTTCTTTTTTTAAGGCTTACTTTTATTGCTAAAGGAAAATCACAAAAAGGTGACCACCAAGATTATGGTGTAAAGACAATAGAGTCCCAATTCACCATAATCATTGAGAAAAGATATAAAAAAATAAAAATAAAAAAAATAAAATCCCTTGAAGTGTAGGTAATTTAACATCTAATGCCAACAGTTCCATCACCACCCACCTAAACTCCATTTGTTCCTCTTTAAACATCCCCACATAGAACTCCCTCAAAACACTTCAAAAAATGGCAAAAGAGATGGAATACAAGTTATTTATTTTAATATTTATATTTTACATCAGTGGGTCAGCCGAAGTAGGAGTACCAGTTCAAATAAGATTAAGGTTAGGGACCATAACTAAAAAAAAATTCAGTTACATTTGAGAAGAGAGATTTATTTGAGTTTTAAAACTGTCAACTGTGCCAAGTCACGTTTTAGTTATTGTTTGTTTGTTTCTGATCATCAACTTTGGTATCAAAGGGGGGGAGAAGATGTCATCGAAGGGGTTCGAAATGCATCGAGAACACCAACATCTCCGAGCAGTTGGCTACTATTTTGGTTCACTGAGAACCTGAAACTAAACTATCTGTGAGAAAGAAATCAAACATGAGACTGAAAGGAGATGAATTTTCATAATTAGACAAAATAAGAGGTAAACACTAATAGGTTGAGCAAATTCCCTAGTTCGCACCAACATACTACAACCCTAATTTCTCTTATATTTTTCGAATTCCTCATTAACAGGCTCATGTTGCGACAATTGGTGGATGGCCTAACTGTCCGACTCTACAAATTCAGGTTCATCTTCCTCACCTTCATAGTTATCAAACGAAGGTGGTTTCTTTTGAGCAACAATATTTGGGTTCATCTCTTATTCAAAAGAGATTTGAAAATATTTCATCACCCTATCCACCCTTATCCAGCCATTGCTCATGGAAAGCTACGGGTTATAGGCAAACCAAAACAATATCCAACTACTCGAAGAAGTCAACAAGGGCTTTATCCAAGTATTTCATCATTATTTGTTCGAGACCCCTTTGACAACAACTTCAGAATTTTACCGCTCTAATACCAACATTTATAGCTTCAACGAAAGTAAACAAACAATAAATGAAACTTGACTTGGCAAAGTTCAAAACTCAAATAAATTTTACAAATTTATTTATGGTATATTTTTTTTTTTTTTTAAAAAAAAAACCTAAACCAATTTGAACATAAATGACCATGTTGAGCCGAAAATGCTGACGAGCCAAAATTGTTGACTGATTTGGGTTGTGTATGCTTATTGATTAAGCAAATGAAAAAGATGAGGCGTCGCTGCCATTGTTAACTTATGTAAGAAAAGATAAGAGGAGGTAGTTATTCCACCTTCTCAATCTGTCATGTTGCTCAATATGAGCCAATTCATGTGGACAACTTATAAGAGCTTTGAATTCATGATTTCCAAATGTTGTCGACAAATCTGAGCCGATTCCAACTAATACAAGCAAAATATATAACGATCATCCAAAGTAAGGGTATCACCCATCCAAAAGCGCTCACAAGCACCATACACACGAAGGTGCTCAAACTAACAACTCGTGCAAAACTTTTTCATCTTTACTAACTACACGCAAATGCCAAACCCTCGAAGTATCCAAACTGACATCCTTGGAGCCTTCATCAACTCCACCGAAAGCAACATTGACTAGGATCATCAACAATACAAGTTGCTCCACCAAATTCAACTTTTCGATTACCTGTAACCGTACTCCCTTATAAGATCTACAAGTTACCGTTTCAAACTGCCTTCATCAACGAAAGTGCACCGGAAACAACCTTTAGAGCTCCACCACTCACAATCATCTTGTAACCTTTGGACTCTAATGCACTAACCGAGATGATATTCTTTTCAAATCGAACACACCTCCAACATCCAATAAGTCTTACACAACTTCAACTTGATTTTACATATCCCAACAATTTTGTTACAACCAAGTTCAACTTTTCGATTCCTTGTAACAGTACTCCCCTATAAGAAGTACAAGTTACCCTTTGAACATTCTTCATAATAAAAGTACACCAAAACTTGTACTTACGGGGACATACTAAGTTTATTATGCAAGTTCAACTTGATTTTACCTTTCCCAGCAATTTTGCTACAATAATTGTTACCAGTCCCTACGGGGACATATGATAGGTAACCCGAATCAATGAGCCAATCATCGGAATGACTCGCCAATGCTACACATGTCAAATAATACTCATCATAACAGACATCATCTTCTAAATCCGAATTGCGCACATTTGCACTTGACTTTTTCTCTTTTTTACAACAGCTTTCAACTTCTCGCAGTCAACCTTCGAATGACCCTTATGACAAAAATCACATTCATCCTTTGGCAAAAACCTTATGTCTACAGATTTTCCTCTTGATTACAATCTCCCTTTATTACCAATATTCTTATTTTCAGATCTTCCCCTCGCTACCAATGCTTCAGACATTGCATCTCTATGGACCTTAAAACATCATCCAAATTCAATATGTTGGCAATATGCCTATTGAACACATCCATGTGCTCCAACACAGTAACCCCGGATTTCATATCCATTCTAAAAAAGTTGTTTTGCAAGGAAAAACTTATTTTGTATTACATCATATACTTATATTCCAACTTTTTTTCCATAATAATTTAGTGGAGGTCTCCTTTATAACGAAGTATTTCTGCTCCTTTACTAAACACAATCGAATAGACTTGCATGCTTGCCGATTCAGCTTGTTCCATTCATCTTCTCCGACTTATATCCTAAAGCATCCTCCAAATTTTCGTTTCCCAACACATCCAAAACTTTGCATTGCCACATTTTGAAATTATTCTTCCCATTGGACTTCTCGACGTCAAATTTTCTAATTGTAGCGATAACCATTTTCAGACTACTACTCGAATTTGACGAATCTATCATATTCTTCAAAACCTTCAAATGATTACTTCACAAAGTTTTAAACGAACCCAAGAAAATACTTTTGGTTCTAATAACAATTTTTTGTGCCAAATACAACTTTGAAATTTAACGTTTAACGTGGTTCGGCAAATGCCTACTCCACCAAATAACAATTACTATTGCCAAAGACAAATTACAAGTTTACAATTTCATCCTCACACAAACTAAAGGGATCCACTCAAACAGTTTCACAAAATGTGCACAAAAGGACCTAACAAGTTACTCAACCCAATTCCAAATGAGGATGCACTCACCTCACAAACAACTAATCCCACACAACCAAAACCAAATGAACAAATGAAGATAATTCAAATAAGTCCCCCCCCATGGGTCCTTATATAGGACCTTCAGGAGGTGATATGCAAAAATCATGAATTCAAGGCTCTTATGAGTTGTCCACATGAGCTAGCTCATATTGAGCAACATGATAGCTTGATAAGGTGGACCACCTTCTCTCATCTTTTCTTATAAAAGTTAACAAAAGTTGCAAGACCTCCTCATCTTTTCATTTGCTTAATCAATAAACAGCATACACAACCCAAATCAATCAACAATTTTGGCTCGTCAATAATTTCGGCTCACAAATCTTCAACCACTGAGATGTTGCTGACATACCCATTATTTAAAACATAAATAATAAATAAATAGCATACATTCATCAAAAAGGCCCTAGATTTCTCTTAAGATGAACTTGCGTCAAGGCCTTCCAAACCCTCATAAGAGACTCGATTAGTCAACATAGTCAAGCATTACAAGGCAACCTTGAAATGTTCAAAAAATGCTCCCAAAATCCCCTGGCAATGAAGCTAAGATGAACACAGTGTTAATCGCACACATAACACAACAGACACTTTTTTTTTTTTAAAGGCAAGCAAGATTTTTATAGGATCCCAGAACCCATAAAGATGCCGCAAGCTGGGTTTGAACCCATGACCTAGTGGTACCATCCGCCAAGCTCTAACCGTTGAGCTGTCATTCCATTGGCAAATGAAAAGTTAGAACACAACAGACACTTGTATTCCTTTATGAGAGACTTTTGTGAGGAATCTATCATAATCAAGATTTCTTTCCTCCCGACTCCGGACACACAAATAACTTAGTTGGCACGTCAACTATATAGTATTTGTTGCTTGTGAGAGCAACCACGCAATGACCTATGTTATTAATGCGGCGAAAAATTGTCAATTAATCGTAATTCGGGGTTTGACCGAACCGAATTGGATGAAATCAATTGGGATTTAGCGGACTCCAAAAATCGGAGATAAATCGGCAAGTCACCGATTAATTGGCCCAACCGACTTGCTGATTTATCGCTATAAATTGATTTAACTTATATTGGTTTATTTATGAATGATTGAATGCAAATTATTTTTACTGATCTAACTTAAATCGGTTTATTTTTTAATGACTGAATGTTAGTTTTAGAGTTTACATATTGCTATTGTAGAGTGATGTTGCTAAGTGTTAACTTGCTATCACTTGCTCTTACTTGTGTTGTTGTGTTGTGTTTGTTGTTCCTAGACCGTGCTGCGATCGATTAAATCCGCTTAAATCGGTTAAATCCCGCTTAATTCGATTAAAGACCATTAAATCCGATTAATCGTAATTCGGTCTTAAACCGCGCTGTGACCGCTTTCTGATTTAACTGCATAGGCAATGACTGAACTGAAATCGTGTAGGCCAACAAAAATGATGTAAAACATATTATCTGATTCTGGGAATACATATGACTAGCTAGCATATCATTTAACTATATAAGACTCCTTGCTCATGATAGCAGTCAACAGTGCCTTTAACTTGAACACCGATGTTGACATCAAGTGTCATGGCCAAGGTGCCCGTATTTAGCACAGAGCTTAAGTATTTTGCAATATAGGAAATGAAGACTAACTAATTAAGATGAACTCTGTTAACAACTTTGGACTTTTCCATTTTTACAACACCAATTCTGATGGGAGCTTAGAGCATTTAAGAATCCTCCGTATGCTTGAAATATTTACACATCACACAGTGCTGCCAACTCTATGATCGATCATAATTTAATTTAAAGATGATTTTCTCCTAAACCCCACCCTAAAAAACAAAAAAAGAAACTTGTTATCATTGTCAACTCTATGGTGGATGTCCTTCCTACGAGATCGAGTCCTTAAATACAGAGCAAATACCTAAGAAACCAAATTTGTTTACATACAACTTTTATCTTCTCGTCCAGGAACCTCTTATCTACATATTGAATTATTGATCATGTTTCAACAACAATCTTTAACATGACTATTGCGGACTCTCGTAATCTCTTTCCTCGTAATCTAATACGTGAAAATATTGCTCCTATACTAAGCAAGCAAAGCAAATTAGCAAGCCACATAGCTCTTCTCCCCAAACAAGTAACAACTAAACTTGATAATAAATAGAGTTTAATAGTACTGTAATGAATAGTACCTGATCCAGCACAACTTCAGTGATCAAATCTCCAGCCACTTCTTTCGATTCCGAAATCACCATCAAATCCTCAGGAACCCACTTCCTATTATTAGGAGGCGACGAAACCAAATTCGCATACCTCTGTAGATCCCTAACCTCTTTATGCATAACCTTCGCAGTCTTCTTCTTCGCCAGAGCAAAAACCACCTGATCCATTGCATCATCATTCATATAAACCTCGAATGAAATCTCATCTTTACAAGGTACAATCCAATTATAGATCCTAGAGATCAGATCATGCCGGCTCTGTAGCTCCATGGTCGCCAATAAACCCTGGCAATACCTTCGCCCACTAGCATAAAACTTGAACACATTCTGCCCTTCTTTCAATAACAATGGCGTGTCCTTCCCATCTCCAGTCCCTAGCAGGCTAAAATTCTTCTCGAATATCGAATCCTTCGTCGCAACCTGGACGCCCAGGCCAACGCGATGTTCTCGTTCTCTTTCTTGCCAGTGAAGTAATTAAACACGAACGCAATGAGGAAGCTCACGCAAACAATCTCCACCGTGAAAGACCGCACCGTCCACGGTGGAGATGGCGCTTTCTCTACTGCAATCTTAGATTCCGTAGTGGTCGTGGTTACAACTTCTGGAGATTTAGGGTTTGCAGAGGAGATTTGTTCTTCAGACGACGGAACGCCTTCGAACTCTTCTTCATCCCAGATATCGAAGGTTTGCGAAGGCTTAAGAGATGAAGATGAAGAAGATGAATCGGACGGTGGAGAGTCAGCCTGCTGCGGATGTAAAGGCGGACCGTGATCAGTTTCGAAGTCGGATTGGGTGAGAGTAGGGGGAGGGAGAGGAGATCTGGAATCGGGTTCGGGTTCGGGTTCTTCAAAATCTTCGTCAGCAAAACCTTCGAAGTCGGAAGCAGCGAAAGCCGAGCAGCGAGAGAGTTCTTGGGTGAGGAGGGAGATAATGGAGAGTAAGGCGAGGAAGAACAAGATGGTGTCGCTGCTACGGAATAGGAAGAAGGTAGTGGTGGTGGTAGAAGAAGACGACGCCATGGTGAGGTGGTGGTGGTGGTGGTGGTGGTGGAATTCAAAGTGGAGAGAAGCGTAAATGATTCTTCCTCTGCTTAATATCATTTACGCTTGAGCAGTTCTACTTGGCGAGGAAACGAATTGGATTTGGAATTGATTGTCTCGAATCCCAATCCGAGTTCAATAAGGATAAGCAAATCCGAAACCAAATCCAACAAATTTTTTTTTTAATAATATTATAATAAAAAATAAAAATAAACAAGCAAATATATATAGGATTTGATGCGTCGAAATCCGTACTTATCGATTCCTAACCTGCAAAACGAACAATAATGAGCCAAGAACCACCGTTGTAGTGGGCAAAGACATTACGATGATAAAGTCAGTTGACTGAACAATGATGAATAGGATGGATGTAAGACTATAAAATTTAATTGCACTTGTATACATTTCTCATCCATTTTGTTCACTTTATATAGCGAGTATTTCAATCCTTCATTGACTCTATCATCAAGGCGTGATGGAGGGGACAGATCTCGATCGGGATCTTACCCGTCTATGACTGAGTTCCCTTCGGCAGTTGGCTTTGTTTGAGACTTAATACTTGATTGAATTAAGAGTCGTGCAAATGGATCTTGGACTTATGACAACCCAGAGATCTGTGTTCTAGCCTTATTGTCCTAGGCCAAACTCCAAGATTTGCACCATATCGAACTCGCGTAATCTGGGTTTGAGTGTCTAACTTACAGA
The DNA here is from genome assembly GCA_003290165.1 of Berberis thunbergii. Taxonomy (NCBI): domain Eukaryota; kingdom Viridiplantae; phylum Streptophyta; class Magnoliopsida; order Ranunculales; family Berberidaceae; genus Berberis; species Berberis thunbergii. The sequence goes on along the minus strand of QNQO01009280.1, from coordinate 122,645 downwards.
TTAAACAGTGACTAGGCTGAGCCTGTGCTGGACCATGCTTGAGCGTGCTAGAGACCGCGTTGAGACCTTTCTGTATTAGGGTTGACTCGTGCCACGTGTACGATTGTGAGTGAGTGATTATTTAATGTCTCAATAGGATTGCTTAATAAAATTTTACATTGATATATGTTTGGCTGCTGGATAACATTTCTAGACTGATGTGAACTTTTTTTTTTTTTTTTTTAACTTATTTATCATAAAGACTCGTGTTCGACATGTAGGTATGGTAATTTCTCCCAATTCGATGGTTCATATGCTCAAGTGTGACTATTAATTTCCTTTTATTATTGGCCCTCAAGATAACGAAGGGTTTGGATTTAAGAAAACAAATATAAATCCTAATACAACGACAAAGAAAGAAATGACGATAGATTTGGGCGTGGGTAAGTTGACAGTGTCTCATGATGACGGTAGGATGGTGGATTGACTAGTTGGATTTGGGTGATGATGATGGTAACAATGGTACTTGAATGATGGTGATGGGGTTGCGAGATGGAGGCCAATGATCAACGTGGAAGATAAGGCGGAGGCAGGTTGTGGATGCTAGGTCCATTGGTGAAGGAGTGAAGCCACCAGAACTACCTAGCACAGAGAACACACGAGATTATCGGCCAACGAACATGTCTCTCTATTCCCATCTTAAAGGCGTGTCGTACACCACTGAAATTATTTTTACTAATTGGGGTCTACAGCGAAGTAAATGCCCTATTGCTAGTGAGAGACATGTCCCAATCTTATTTATTGACTTCAACTAATGTGTCTCCGTATTAAATGTGAAATTACGTACAAATTCAAACCAAGGTACATATTCAAAAGGGATTTTGTATAAAAGAAGAATAAGGGAATAGGAGTTTCGCCGAGGCATGAACACCCTACTCCACAAGTCGGACTTTACCATGTCAATGACCTTACTATTGAAGACAATGGAAATACTAGGATTAGGATGATCTCACAATGTTCATCCCTAATGTCATTGTGAATACCCCAATAAAAAACCATTTGCCAGCCTGATAAACTTTTTCAGAAATACACTAGAAATTTTATGTGTCCAGTGTGAGGCATTGAAGTAGAGTGAAGCAACTAGCAAGCAAAATGTTACTTGTCTGACAGACTCTTTCTTGGTAGCTGAAAGCCTAAAACAGTTGCAGGGCAAAAAAATCACATGGAGTGGCAACAACAACTCTTCTGGGAAGATACATATTCAGATGAACACACCAAAGCTGAGGCAAAATACAAACCTTACATATAAAGAGTGAGAGACTTGATAGCCAAATGCCATGGCACAATCAATGGAGGACATTTCTGAAATGCTTTATTTTATTTTATTCTAGCTCTTGTTTGAATAATGTCTAGTTGCAGTAGTATAATTTAGTTACTTTGGCCATTGATACCACTAGGTTATGGGTTCAAACTCAGCTTATGACATTTATTAGTTTAGGTGTGTTGATCAGTTCTAGTCTTTAATGGGTTCTGGGATGCTTGTTTTCAAAGACAGTAACTACAACCTTGGATTCAACACAAGCCATGCTTGTGCGTTCCGGCAAGATTAAAAGTTTGAAACAAAAGCTACCAAACTTTATTTCGAGTTTTCATGGCTACGAAGAAAGTGAATACCTTTTTCACGGGGCAAACAAAGGATTTTTGCTCTTATTTGGCCCTTCTTTTTTCACTGTAAAGAGACTGCATTTTACAACACCACAAACTTGGCCTCATCACACCCACTCGAAAAAATTGCACTTGTCTCCCTATATCAATACCAAAAATAAATAAACTTAACCAAATTCAAATAAATCTGAGTGTAAATATGAAATCGGGACAAAATTAAAATTTTTACTCAGATGACAAGAATATTTAGTGCAAGTATGAATTTAGGATACTTAGCGCGATCACTTCAGTGACAAGTATGACATAACCATGTTCTGCTAGTTAAGCTTTTCTCCAATAACTCAAAATAGCTAACCAAACAAACAACAAGATCAACCAATTCGTCTGAAATGTTCAAGTTTTAGCTGCAAATTCATAGAACTACCTAGAGTTCTTCATTTCGTAAAACATGCTACTCAATGAATCATTTAGCTTTGAGCATAATTAGGACGTGCCTCAAGTTGTGCAACAATCATAAATCTCCGATGATGACTTCTACGTTAAAATCCTCTGCAACAAACTTCATAGAGTGATGACTGATAGCAATCAAAACATATCCTCAGATTCTTCACAACCCCTATAGTACTTCCGTCACCTTTATTAAGAACTACGACAAATTTCTCACTCTTGTGACTGACATTTCTCACTTTTCATTGCCCCAGCATGGAAAAAATTGTTGGAGGGAAAGAGGATCATATCAATGGCTGGTTTTGATGAGCTGTGTGTAGAAATTGTAGACATTGTTCATGGATGAGTTATCACACCCTTTAACCAAAAAAAAAAAAAAAACAGTTTTAGAAGTTTAGATGTTCTAAATGCTCACTATATATGCATTTATAATTACAGTCTGGTGATAGATTAGTACCCTACTAGGCAAGCTTTGAACCTCGACTTCGTAAATGCTAAGAAAGGAATCCCATGATCCTAATGAATGTCAAGATATGTGAAAATCTCAATATGTATTAATTTGTTTCATTTTAGTCGCAGAACCTGGTTGCAAAATCTGATTGCGGAACCTGATTCTCTAGCCGAACTCAAAATTTATAGCTATACTCTAAAGCATTAAATTCGATTAAAGGGTGTATACATGATACTCAAATATGCCAAAAAACAAATCCTTCAAGAATACCCGTTAGATTGGGCAGACAAAGAACTTCCAGCCCTTATTCTTCCCTTCCTTTTTCACTGTAAGGAGACTACATTTTCCAGCACCACAGCGGCAAATGGGCTCATCGATATTGGCCCGGTCACACCACTCGAAAAATTTGCAATTGTCTGCCTACAGCAATATGGAAAATACAGTTTTAAGAAAATAAATCCAAATGCTTAGTTTAAAATTATGAAATAGATAGGAAATTCAAATTTGTTATCACAAGGTCTACCTAAGATCTAAAATGAAGAAAAAAGAGAGGAAAATGTATTAACTCCTCACATTTTTTTTGTAGGGCACCCATAGAAGTCCCTGTTGGGATTCTTCGGTGTCTGAGAAGTGCGAACAACACAAGGGCCAGCCTCACAGGGGCACTGCCTGGCAGGCCATTTAGGTGTGTTGGGGCAATTAAGCCACACTCCCAAATCCAAAATGACTGATGGTCCCACTCATAGGATGGATTGAGGGGGGGTCATGCACAGGAAGCACAGGAGGAGGTCCTGTACACTTCTCTGAGCCGTCAGATCTGATCCGACGGCTCAGATCGATAGATTTCAAAAAATGATCTGAGCCACCGGATCAGATCTGACGACCGATGCACATGACCTCCTCCTGTGCTTCCTGCGCAGGAGCTCCCCCAGATCCCTCATAGGATGGTGTTTAACTAGATTCTAATGAGCGGGAAAAGAACAACCCGTATGATCTGCTTTGATTTAAATTTTGGTTTGGGCTCATTCAAATCCTCTTGAAGTTCTTGTGAACATAAAATTGAACTTCCTTGGCGGCAACATAAAATGAAAACAACGATTGGAAAAAAAAAATGGGATAGTTTCAAATTTTTCATATTTTTTGCTATTCTATAGTTAATGGCTTAATGCAATGCGGATTAGTGCAGCTCAGGTTGAAAGCATGGGCGGATCCACTGCTTGGCTAAGTGGGTTTTAAAGAAAATCCAACATAATAGTTATAATATCAATATTGCCTCCCTATAAAATTTGATATTCCCCCCCCCAATTAAATTTTATATTACCCTCTCTTATAAAAAAAAATCATAGATCAAGATCGAAGAAGAAAGTGAGCCTCCGCCTCCAGTCTCCGGCCTCATCTTCGTCTCCGACTGAACTCTGAAGAGAGCTTCTTGTTGCTGCTGATTAGGTTCAATGGTGCTCACTGCTGACTGCTGTTGATTAGCTTGTTGTTGTTGATTAGGTTCAATGGTATCCACTGCCTCGTCTTCATTTGAAGAATGCTTATTGTTGATGTTGTTTTTGCTTTCGATTATTTCGTCGGTACCTTTCACTATTTCGTTCAAAAACTACCAACCAAACAAGCATCTCAATGGACTGTTAAGTTCAATGGACTGTTAGGTACTCAGGTTGTGTAACCAAGATGAAACACTAATGAGATGAACTAGTTTTATTATGGATTTATTTCGATTTCATTGAATATATGGTTATCCTTGATACATGTCCGCTGAAGTTAGACACATGGCTTTGTGAATCATAGACCCTTTTTAGACTTTTTGTTCCATAACATCAGCAAGGATTTGTCACATACTTAAAAAACATGCATCTTCAATATATCTTGGTATGTTTATGAGCAAAAGGGGCAAATGCTAGTTAGTTTCTTTATATTACAGTTTATGAATATTGCTTCTAAAATGTGTGTAATTAAGTTTTCGAGCCTTTGTAGCTAAGTCGTGAGCAGTTGTATTGCTGTTGTATCTAATTGATAAATACTACAGACCAATGCGTGCGCTTATACTTGCAATCACATTTGTAATACCTTAATTATACTTCGACCGTGACCTTTAATTTTAGCAATGTTAATATTTATTTATTTATTTTTTGCCCCCCTTTGTCTGCAATCTTGGATCTGCCCCTGGTTGAAGGGACACTTCCAACATTGGCTTTGATTGAAACTGTTGAAAATATAAATGCTGCAATTTAAAAAATAGGAACGAATTTACCAATTTTCTTGGATTGAGTCGCTGACTAGGTCGCTCTCTTTAAGACGTTTCGCGGCTCTGCCCAAAATTGTGCAAGCAGTCTGAAAGCCCCATCGTCCCCAAGATAAAACAGCCTAGAATTTTGTATCTATCTCGTTCAATCACATGCACTGTTTGACGAACGAAATTCTATTCACCCTTAATTTCCTATTGCTTGGAATCACGAAATCAATGAATAAAGAATTCCCTGACATATACTAAAACCAAAACTCTGGAAGGTAACCAACACTATTTAAAAATAGAACTCTGGATGTTTTTCTCTAAAGCAAAAACTCTCTGAATTGAAAGATTGAATATGAAAATGTATTTGATATTAAATTAACCCAGAGTTCGTTTGTATTTATAGGCTGAGAGATGATCGGTTTTGAGAGAAAATCCATGTAATGGCGGTGGAAATCACGGATAGTATCAAGGAAAAAATCTAGGGGCGTGGGAGAAGAAACTGGGTCTTCTCTTGACTCAGTCTTCTTCTCTTCAGCAAAAAATATTTTTTATTTTTATTTTTTTTCAAATAAATTTTTTAGCAAAAAGAATGGTTTTATCTCAAAATGACTCGACCCGACTCGGTTCGACCAGACAGACAGCGGTACGCGTGGAGTGGACCAACATTGGTCTAACTCTCCTCTCCTTCACAAAAGTATGGGTACCCCTTGGAGTCCAAGCCCAAGTCCAAACACTATCCTTTCAATAGCATGCCAATGTTATACTAGGTCTACTGGTAAATCTGCATAGTAATCCCACAACATAAGTTATGTTAAGCCTAGTGCAATCAGTAGCATATCGCATGCTACCAATGATGCTCGCATACTCAGATTGTCTAACATCATTACCAGTGTTCTTGAACAACTTTACACTAGGATCATTAGGAGAACATGCAGGTTTACAGTCAGAGTAATTATATTTCTTTAGGATCTTCTCAATATATTGTGATTGATCCAAACAAATTCCATTTTTAGATCGAGTAAGCTTAACACCAAGGATTACATTTGCCTCTCCAAGGTCTTTTATATCAAATTTTGCAAACAATAAAGATTTCACTTTATTCACGACATGAATATTAGAACCAAGATAAGCAAATCATCCACATATAGACATATAATAGTGCAAATGCCGTTTTCAGATTTATAATAAATGCATTTGTCACTTTCGTTCACTTTAAAATCATGTGAGATAATAAGATTATCAAAATTTTCATGCCATTGTTTTTTAGCTTGTTTCAGACTATAAAGAGATTTATCGAGTTTGCACACTTTATTTTCTTGCCCTGGTATTACAAAACCTTCAGGTTGGTCCATGTAAATTTCTTCTTTCAAATCACCATTAAGAAACGCAGTCTTAACGTCCATCTAGTGCAATACTAGATCGTGTATTGCAGCAAAAAAAGTTAACACTCGAATAGATGTAATTTTGGTAACAGGAGAATATGTGTCAAAGAAGTCAACATTTTCTCTCTGTCTAAACCCTTTAGCTACAAGGAGAGCCTTACACTTTTCAACATTTCCATCGGGTTTCATTTTTTTCTTAATTACTCACTTACAATCTATTGTCTTGCAACCTTGTGGCAAGTCAACTAAATGTCATGTTCTATTAGACTTAAGAGAGTCCATTTCATCATCAATAGGCTCTTCCCAAAAGTTGGCATCAATAGAGGATAAGGCTTCTTGAAAGCTAAGGGGATTCTCATCGACTGTAAAGGCATAGAAATCGGGGCCATACTTTTTAGAATTCGGTTCCGTTTGCTTCTCCTAAGATCAGATTATGTGGCTTTATCATTTTCATTCATTTTGATCATAGGCACGTTATTAGAGGGTGTACCCCCACTATTCCTCGAAATTAATAAAAGGAAATCTATGTTCATAGAAATCAACATCGTTCGATTCTATGATAATGTGATCGCTAAGGTTATAGAATCTATAGGCTTTGCTGTTAACGACATATCCAATGAATACACACTCATATGCCCTATTGGCAAGCTTGTTCCTTTTAGAATCAGGAATTCTAACATAAGCTAAACAACCCAAAATTTTTGAAATATGACAAGTTTGGTTGTCTATTTTTCAAAATCTCATAAGGAGAAGTTTTACTTTTTGTTTTAGGGACTATATTTAGCACGTAACAAACCGTCAAAATAATCTCTCCCCACCAGTGCGATGCAGCACCGGAGTTAAGTAGAATGACAACTACTAACTCAGTAAGAGTTTTATTTTTCCTTTCAGTTTTGTCATTCATCTCAGGAGAGTACGGTGCAGTTTTTTCATGAATAATTCCATGAGAATTATAAAAGTCTATGAAATTACTGTTGTTATATTCAGTGCCTCTATCACTCCTAAGCCATTTTACCTTTCTATTGAACTGATTTTTAGTTTTTGTTAAAAAAAATTTGAACATGTCAAATGCTTTACTCTTATTTTTCATCGGGTAGACGAAGGTATAATCGGAGCAATAATCAATAAACGTAATAAAATAACGTTTTCCATTTCTAGTCAAAACACCATCAAGTTCACATATATTTGAGTGTATTAAATATTTAAATCTAAGGGTTCAGATTTTCTTACAACAGATTTATGTGATGTTTTGGTTATTTTAGCTTGGCTACTATAGTTGCATTTTTCAAAGTCATTTAAGGACAATTTTGGAATTAATCATAAGTTACTCATGTTTTTAATTATTCGTTTATTAACACGACAGAGTCTGGCATGCCAAGTATTAAAATAACATAACATGTAAGCAGAACTAGAAATTTTATTAGCATCAACATTCAATTTAAACATACCATCAGTGGCATACCCTTTCTCCACAAATACATTGTTCTTAGTGATGGTATACAGATCAACCCCTATTATTTGAGTTAATCCAACCTTGTTCAGAAGATAACTAGAAACTAAGTTATTCCTTATTTCTGGAGTATGCAGGAGATCCTTCAGGATGACAGTCTTTTCAGAGGAAAACTTCAGCTCTACTTCTCCAGTTCCAGCAACAATAGTGGAGTGAGAATCACCCAACAACACTTTCTTGTCCTCAGCTTCAGAATAAGACTTGAACATTTCTCGATTATAGCAGACATGTCGATAAGCACCAGTGTCAACCCATCGTCCCTCGGATCCACCAACAAAGTTGATATCAGATATCATGGCAGTAAGTTGGTCTTCGATTAGATTCGCCTACAGAGCAGGACGAGATCAATTTCGGCAGTTCGTGGCCATATGCCCTGGCTTACCATAGGTATAACATAGGAACTGTGTTGATTCATTTATTGAGGGGTGTTTTTGTCCATTTTGATTTCGCGGATGATTCTAATTCTGTTGGTTGCGGTTCTGGTTGTTCCTGTTCTGATGGTTTCGATTCTGATTGTTCCGATTTTTATTATGACTCTGACTTTTCATAGTCTTTCCACCAAGTTTCTGAGCTACAGGGGTGAATTTCTTCGGGTTAGAAATAATCAGAATTTCATCTTTCTGATCTTGTTTTCGGGCTTCCTCCTCTATACGAAGTCGGGTAATCAAAACTCTTTGGTTTTATGCCTAAGTGCATTCTTAAAGTCTTTATAGCTAGGGAAAATTTTGTCTATCATAACAGCTATTTGAAATTCTCATCTAAGGTCATGCCTTCAGATATGATTTCATGAGCAATTTTCTGTAGCTCGTGAGATTGGGTTTCCACAGACTTATCATCAGTCAATTGGTATTTCAAATATGAAAACTGATTTTTTTTTTTTTTTTTTTTTGAAATGAAAAACTGAAGCAAGAAGGAGAGGGGAGAAAGGGGAAGAAAAAATGAGGAAGATGAGGTGAGGTTTGGGGAAAGAAAATGGCAAATAATACGACGAATAGCTGGAGAAGAAAGGGACGAAGGGGAAATCTCTCTCCTTGAAAAGAAAAAAAGAAAAAAGAAGGAAGAAGAAGGGAGGGATTTGTCTCTTAAAGGGTCGGTGGCTATGTGCCCCCACCGAACTTACTGAGTACACCCTCTCAAGCAATTTAAAAAAATAATAACAGATATTACACAGGTCGTCTCTAAGTCTTCGTAATTGAATATAAAATATATGCTAAAAAGACTGCATGTGAGATGTTCCCAATAGATAAAAGGGTACAATGATTGAGCATATGCGAGCGTTTGTTGTCGAAGAATAAAAAGGTATCATCGGATTAGTGCAGTCAATGAGAACATTGCAGAGATAAGATTCATTGAAAACACAATTCTTCTCACTTTCTTGACAGAATTTAGTTGTGATTACCATGTAAATACCACTATCACAAAAGAAAATTTACATTTTCCCAACAGGTAGTTTAGAGCCTTCAGTAGCAAGCAAGTCGTAACAAGAAGAAGATGAAGAAAACATAAATAACCCAAAGAGTTACATAAACATATAAATTAACAGGGCCATCCATTTTATTTAGGATTTGGGCAGTAGCACATCCAGTGCCCAACTCTACCACACTTGAGCAATGAGAGCTAGATTTAGTAGCAGGTTTCAAGCAATCTAGAGCCTAGTGTCCTTGCATGAGCATTAGTCCAGTTCCGTGTGACTAGTTACATATTGAGTTCTCCCATCATATTGGAGAGTAAAGCACCAGCACTCGTGTCCGATGTCTTTCGGAGAGAAGCCAAGTCTTTCCCCTCTTCTGAACAACCATTGGCCTTCTTCAGTGTGTCATCCAGCCACTCAATAGTTTTAGTTTGAGTTCATCAAATGGTTGGATTTACCTCGAGGCAGGGAAAACCACCACTGATCGGATTGTAGAAATCCTATGATCTTTACCGAGTTTATTCCACGATGTTATTTGAGCGTAATACAATTGAAATTGATATTATCCCTATCATTGATCTGTATTTCCTATGACATAAAAAACTTGTAGATTAGAGGTATGCATGTGTAGGAGAAGAAAATGGCACAAATAGAGTTGGGCTGGACTGAATAGTTAAGCTCAAGAATCTGAATAGTTGTTTGTTAGATAATGATTTCGATTGGGCTGAATAGTTAAGCTCATAACTGAATTGTTTGGTTTAATTGAATAAGAGTATGGATTAGATTCTAATATACTGATAAAATAAAATTGAATTAGGATTACCAAATATGGATTAATTTGAGTATATAATATACTGTTGAAAAAATCTTCTGATTAAAATGAAATTATAAGAATTGAAATGCTGATTGATTTGTGTATTCTTATTATTCCGTGAATTGGTATTTATATTTCGTATTATGACTTGAACTTTGATTGTTATGCAAATCACTTTGCTAATAAGTGGGAATTATTTTTATTGTATGGACTTCGATCCCCACTTTATTACAGAAAGTTGATATATGAAAATGTTGATTTTCTCTAAAATAATGGGGGAATATTGTGATGAAATTTTTTATTATTGCCAAATGTCAAATGATATGTTTTTCTAAAGCGATGGGTGAACTTGTCTTTGATTGACAATGTGCCAATATATAAGGATTACGAGATATCACAATAAATTACAAAAAATTGATATTTCCCAAAAAACAGGTGGATTTGTTTATGATTGACAAAAATGCCAAGCGATATGAATAAATTTGAATTTATCGTTTTAAATAACATCGAATTGTATCACTTGGAACTACCACATCTCTTTGATGTTTATGATTTTCCCTCTCTTGTAGAGAAACTAAATAACCTTCGAATTTTCTTGCGAATGTGGAACACCTATTTTCTATAGAGAAACTAAAATTAACTTTCGAGTTAGTCTTCTGAAAAGATGGTGATTTTGAAATGCCTAAAATAGGCTTATTATTTGTTCGTCAAAAGTGTGACGTGATCTATGCGCATTGTTAGCCCAATAGTGACTTTTATTGTACTCATATAGTTTGGAGTATCCGGTGATGCATGCATGTATGTGATGTGTCCCCACTTGGGCATGGATGACGGATAAATCTTTCTTTATATGAGAGAGACATACGTGCATGTATGTTCGCCATGGAGGTGATGCAAATGTGGTATAGTTTAAGTGATTAATTCATTATAAACGGATAACTGAGTTAAAATAAATAATTTATCGATAAATTCATGGTCCTAAAATTCTAAAATGATTTACCTAAAGATATAATAACTGCACAGCAATGGACAAGATGTTCTGTGTGTGGCCAAGCATCCCTTACATCAAGCTCAGTATTGATGGGTTATTGATGTCATCAAGGAGAAGATTTGAGTTGGGGCACCGGAGGAAGGTCTGAGGATATTCCTTTCAACTCCTTCATGTTTCAATGGAACTCGAACTTGAATTCATTTTTCTAGGCAGCTTTGTGACCCCTCACTCACTCTGTACTTTGATTTCTAATGAATATATTCATTGTTTGATCTTCAAAAGAAAAACGTAACAAACCCATGGGGATTCTTAAAACACAACTTGATGCACACTATATGGCATACACAGCCTTATTACAGCTTCGCACACACGTACTCATCAGATATTTGCGATAGAAATGTGAATCCAATGCAATCAACTTTCACAACTGGACTCGCAATTTATAGAGAAGGTTATGGGAATCTTATGATGTAAGTTTGGGAAATTCTAAATGTCGAGGGAAAGAGCGAGGAAACCAGCGAGGAAAAGGAGGTGGCGGGGGGTGAACCGTTCACCCCCCTCGAGATGTTTTTGGCTCGCGCATCTCGAGGGGGTGAACGGTTCACCACCCGCCACCTCCTTTTCCTCGCTGGTTTCCTCGCCCTTTCCCTCGACACATAGAATCACTCTGTAAGTTTTTTAAAAGCAAACGCACCAGTGATAGATATCAAATCGAAGACTTGGGGGTTAAGTTACTACTCCCAAGACCAAAATGACGGATGGATCGACTGATAGGATGGTGTTTAACTAGATTCTAATGAGCAGGAAAAGAACAACCCGAATGATCTGCTTTGATTTAAATTTTGGTTTGGGCTCATTCAAATCCTCTTAAAGTTCTTGTGAACATAAAATTGAGCTTCCTTGGCGGCAACATAAAATGAAACACAACGATCATAAAAAAAAATAAAAAAAAATAAAAATGGGATGGTTTCAAAATTTTCATATTTTTTTGCTATTCTATAGTTAATGAAGAAAAAAAAGAGGAAAATAACTAACCAAGCAGCAGACAAGCTAGCGAGTCTTTTGCCTAGTACAGAATACTTAGAGACCACACCTAGTTTCTTTGCCGAAGATTTTAAGAAAATTATTTTTGACGATGCGATAGGTAGACAGTATACACGATTGTAATCATTATCACATTTTCTGTGGTCTGGGGATCTCATTTATACCCCGCGCTTGCCTTTCAAAAAAAAAAAAAATCATTGAAAACACAATTATTCTCATTTTCAACATAATTTAGTTGGGATTACATTTTTCCTAATTGGGTCATTATACTTCCCTATCAAACCATTTTTTTCATGGACTTTTAAGTCTAGCTCTTACCCCAATGTACTCCAAGTAATTGTGTGTTAACATGGAGTGCATTTTTAGCATCCCGAAATATTGACACACACACACGAGCACTTAGTTTTCGAACTCATACAAATTTAGGGGATTTAGAATTATTACTAAAATGGTCCAAACAAAAATTTTGAACCTTCAATTGTTAAGCCCACGATGAACTCAAGAATCTGAATAGGATTGGGTAGTCTCCTAAGCTCACTTCATAAAAAAAACCCAAACTCAAACCCAAAACGCAGACGAGGGATATCTTGGTATTTTGAAAATGATTGACAACTGGGTGGAGAAAAGCCATGACGACTGGGTGGGAGCTAGAACTACTGTTGTTGAGAAGAAAACATAAGAAAAAAGAAGATAAGTGGTGTCAAAAAGCCCGTGGTGGTGTTATACTCAAAGGTGAGAGATGATAAAAGAGGGGAAATGGAGTAAAAAGTAAAGTCGAGGCCATAATTTAGTTGGGATTACCATGTAAATACTACTATCACAAAAAGAGTAATTTTACATTTTTCCAAACAAGGTAGATCAGAGCCTTGAGTAGCAAGTCATAACAACAAGATGAAGAAAACATAAATAACCCAAACACAGAGAGTTACCATAAACATGAATTAACAGAGGCATCCATTTTGATGGCTATTCGATCAAATTACATTCTACCACACTTGAAGCAAGGAGAGTTAGATTTAGTAAGCAGGTTTTAAGCAGTCCCGAGCCCAGTGTCCTTGCATGCCGCAACGGTAGCATTGATCTAGTTCCATGGGACTAGTGACCTTAAGTTTTCTCATGTCGGAGAGTAAAGAATCAACATCCGTCTGATCAACATTTCTTGTTTCAGTCTCTCGCTGACTGTCATTCAGCCACTGAAAGAACCCGCAGGCTCCATGTCCCTAGAAATGATGATAGATTGCAGAGAACAACTCAACTACATTAGCAAAATAGAAAAATAATAGGAAATCAGATTTTTGCAACCAGTGCGACATGGTGTGATCTAATCCCAAAGTGCATTTTGAAGTAATACAAAAATAATATCACGTCATGTCATCCTGATTGCAAAACCTGATTTTCTAGCCAAATTCAAAATTTATAGCTATACTCTAAAGCATTAAATTCAATTAAAGGGTGTATGCATTATACTCAAATATAAAATGTTGATGAATCATAAGTTTATGCCAAAAATCAAGTCCTTCGAAAATACCCGTTTGATGGGGCAGACAAAGAACTTCCGGCCCTTATTCACCCCATCCTTTTTCACTGTAAGAAAACTACATTTTCCAGCACCACAGGGGCAAATGGGATATGGAACCTGAGGTAATTCCTGTCTCTCATCAATATTAGCCTGGTCGCACCACTCAAAAAAATTGCACTGATCTGCCTACAGACAGCAATATGGAAAATAAATCCAAATGCTTAGTAAAAAAAAATATGAAATAGAACAAAATGACGTAGCGTGATCTTGAAAGAATGATAAAATCGGAAGAAAGATTAGATCCAAAATCAAGAAAAAAAAATGTATTAACTCCTCACCTTTTTGGCAGGGCACACAAAGAAGTCTCTGTTGGGATGCTTCTGAGTCCGAGAAGTGCGAACAACACAAGGGCCGGCCCCACAGGGGCATTGCCTGGCGGGCCATTTAGGTGTGTTGGGGCAGTCGATGGCCCAGTGGCCCTGAGCTTTGCACTTGAAACACTCATCATTATTGACCCTCTTCACCTCCATTTCTGTCTCACAAAAACACAGACACACAAAAACGGCAAAAACTAAGAGACACACAATGCTGCAATCAACTTTCACAACTGGACTCACAATTTATAGAGGAGATTATGTAAAGCATATGATGTAAGCTGAGCTCATCATTTTGGTTCTTGAGTCTGAAATGACTGGTGGATCCACCGATGGGATGGTGTTAGATTAGATTCTAATGGGTTGGAGCAATTTTAGGCATTGCTGCTTGCTTTGCTGTTTGGAGGCGAATTTTACATTTTTGTTCTCTAATTTTAATATTTTTTTGAAAAATGTTTTGAAGAGAAGGGGTAAAAATGTAAAATTTACCCCCTCGACAGTAAATTAGACTGCAAAATTCAGACTGTCTAGAATTTCTGAAATGGGTTTTTGATAAAAAAGAAAAAGCAAGAAAAAATGGCGATGGCGGGGCGGACTGCCAACGGTCACTGATGAGAAAAAAATAGAAGAAAAATGGGAAGAAAAAAAAGTGCTATGTGAGCAACAATGATGATATGGTGGGTGGAGAGAAGCAACCTCGATGGGGTGGAAAATAAGTGATAGACATCAATGATGCAGCTACTAATGTTGCTCTGTGGAGAAGAAAATGAAAAAAAGGTACTGATGTCAAAAAGCAGGTAATGATGCATGATAGAATGCCTAAAATTGGGGAAATAAAGTCAAAAGAGTAGTGTATCCATTTTACATAAAGTTAAAGTGAGTCTAAATGCCGCCAGGTCGTCTCTAAATCTTTGTAATTGAATATAAAATATATGCTAAAAAGGCGTGATTTTCGTGGTGACCCTAGCCATTTCCGTTCTTATGATCAAGGGCAAAGGGATCGATAGTTTTAGAATCAGAAACCTCAAGGTGGATACCAGAACCAATAGCAGGGAGGAAACCAGTGCTCCCAATAGATAAAAGGGTACAATGATTGACCATATGCGAGTGTTTGTTGTCGGAGAATAAACGAGTATCATCGGATTAGTGCAGTCAATGAGAACATTGCAGAGATAAGATTCATTGAAAACACAATTCTTCTCACTTTCTTGACAGAATTTGGTTGTAATTACCATGTAAATACTACTAACACAAAAGAAAATTTACATTTTCCCAACTGGTAGTTTAGAGCCTTCAGTAGCAAACAAGTCATAACAACAAGAAGATGAAGAAAATATAAATAACCCAAAGAGTTACATAAACATAAATTAAAAGGGCCATCCATTTTACTTAGGATTTGGGCAGTAGCGCATCCAGTGCCCAACTCTACCACACTTGAAGCAAGGAGAGCTAGATTCCAGAGCCCAGTGTCCTTGCACGCTGCAACGGTAACATTAGTCTAGTTCCATGGGACTAGTGACCTTGAGTTCTCTAATCATACTGGAGAGTAAAGAATCAACACCTGTATCTGATGTCTGTCGGAAAGAAGCCAAGTCTTTCCCCTCTTCTGAACAACCATTGGCCTTCTTCAGTGTGTCATCCAGCCACCCATTGAACCTGCAGCTTCCTTCTCCCTAGAAAATATCCGATTGCAAAGAACAACTCGACGACATTAGCAAAATAAATTTAGAACTAGAAATGCCTTTAACATTATTTGAAGGAATGATAGTTTGTAAACTGACTGAATTAGATGAAAAATCAGGTGCCAGTGTACCACAAAAATGGTGCATGCCTTATGGTCAAATATAAATGTTCATGAATCATAAGTTTATGCCAAAAGAGAAATGCTAGGAAACCATGTTTTGTAAACATGTTTTGCAACCATGATGACGTGTCATGATCTGGAAAGAATGATGAAATCCCTGAAGATTTTATGTGTATCTCAAAATTGTAAAAAACTCCTCTAACGATGCCACATCATCATGGTTACGAAACATGATTTCCTAGCCTCACTCATGCCAAAAATCAAGTCCTTCAAGAATACCGGTTTGATGGGGCAGGCAAAGAACTTCCGGCCCTTATTCTTCCCTTCCCTTTTCGCTGTAAGGAGATGGCATTTTCCAGCACCACAGCGGCAAATGGGATATGAAATCTGAGGTACTTCGGAATTGAATTGGTCACACCACTCGAAAAAATCGCAATTATCTTTCTACAGCAATATGGAAAATACAGTTAAAGAAAATAAATCTGAATGCTTAGTTTAAAAATATGAAATAGATAGAAAACTCAAATTTGTTATCACAAGGTCTACCTAAGATCTAAAATGAAGAAAAACAGAGAGGAAAATGTATTAACTCCTCACATTTTTTGTAGGGCACCCATAGAAGTCCCTGTTGGGATTCTTCGGTGTCTGAGAAGTGCGAACAACACAAGGGCCGGCCCCACAGGGGCACTGCCTGGCAGGCCATTTAGGTGTGTTGGGGCAGTTGTAAGACCAGTGGCCCTGGGCTTTGCACTTGAAACACACATCATTCTTGACCCTCTCCTCCATTTCTCTTTCACACAAACACTCACATAGTAACAGCAAAGAAACGCACAATGCAATCAACTTTCACAACTGGACTCGCAATTTATAGAGAAGGTTATGGGAATCTTATAATGTAGGTTTTTTTTTTAAGCAAATGCGCCATTGGTGGATATGGAATCTAAGACGTAAGAGTTAAGCCACCACTCCCAAGTCCAAAATGACGGATGGACCCACTCATAAGATGGTGTTTAACTAGATTCTAATGAGCGGGAAAAGAAGAACCCGTATGATCTGCTTTGATTTAAACTTTGGTTTGGGCTCATTCAATTCCTCTTTAAGTTCTTGTGAACATAAAATTGAACTTCCTTGGCGGCAACATAAAATGAAAACGATTATAAAAAAAAAAAAAAAAAGGACGGTTTCAAAATTTTCATATTTTTTGCTATTCGTATAGCATTCAACATGTCATTTTGGTTTTGGGTGGTGTATTCAACACTCTCCAAATAGATTACTAAATTATTAAATATGAAAAAAAATTATAGGTTGTCATTAAAAAAAATTTAACCTCTTTGTCACATGGTTTATAAAACATACATTTGAACTCGGTGACTTAATTACCTCCATTGTCGCCGAGTGTGGGCCTTTTAAGTTGGAACATTCATTGGGTCTTATTTTATTGAGCCAGGTCATTTCATCCATAGTATTTTACTTCAATTGGGTCATTATACTTTCGTATCAGACCATTTTTTCATCAACTTTTAAGTCTAGCTCTTACCCTAATATATACTCCAAGTAATTGTATGTTAATATGAATTGCATGTTTTTGGCAATCCAAAACATCGACTCACACACAAACTCTTAGTTTTCGAGCTCGTACAAATTTAGGGGATTTACAATTATCATTGAAATTGTCCCACCAAAAAGTTTGGACCTTCAGATGTTTAGGGCCCACGATGGGTAGTCTGCTGAAACCCACCTCAGAAAAAACCCAAACCCAAAACATAGGCGAGGGCAATTTTGGTATTTTAAAAATGATTGACATCTAGACACACATTTCGCAGTAAAATTCAGATTTAAATTTTACAACTTAGGTAATATTTCGTGACATCTAAATAATTAATCAGAATACAGTCTATAATTACACCGGATAATACAGTAATTAGCATAATCAACACGTGCCACACACGTGCACTTCACAAATTTGTAAACAGTTCTCTCTATCTCTCTCTCTCTCACACCGTTTCCGACTTCACTACGATATGGTTTTAATCTCGGTTTCGTTTTCACCCAAAATCTAGGGTTAGGGTTTCCAATCTCAATCCATCAATCAATCATATCTTCAATGGCCGAAGAAGAACACGAACACCAACTCGCTGAAGATACCAACAACAATGTCAAAGACGAAGACGGCATGGCAGAGGTCGAGGTGGAGACCTCCGTCGTGGTGGAAGAATCCCTCATCGAACAACACTTCGAACCCGAACTCAAAGGTATTCTCATCGATTTTCTCTTTAATGGGGTTTACCCCTTTTCTTTGATTTTCATGTTATTGTGTAAAAGTCCAAATTTTGGAAGTCAATAGTGTGTAAAAGTTTGAATTTTGAATGAAACCCATTGACAAAGTTTGCATATTTTGGATGTTCAGTAACTTTTTACGATTCAAGGTTAATTAATTAATTATTATTCTACAGTAATTTTTTGTGTTTTGTTTGTTAAACTTATTGAATTGCTTTTCTGATTCAAAAGATCCACAAAGTTATGTGCAAGAATATGGGGTAGAGCAAATTGATTTTCAGCAAGCAATAGTTCAAGGATTGTCCAATGATCATCATGTAATTGAGTCGTTGTCGTCGTCTCCAGTGACTGTCAATTTGCAAACCCAATCACGAACTCCTAGGAAGCGTAAGGGGAAGAGTAGTGTGAATAAGACTTTTTCGACGAGGGGGAAGAATTTTATTCTAGAGGAAGATATTGCATTGTGTAAAGCATATTCTGCGGCATCACAGGATGGGACTATAGGCAAGGATCAGGCGTCGTCAACAATGTGGGAGCGGGTGTTGGTTATTTATAAAACATTGATTAGTGATGTTAATGATCGAACTAGGGATTCATTGAGTAGTCGTATGACGACTTTGAAGCAGGCTATTAGCAAGTATTCGGCTAAACTTGGTTCGGTTTATCAGCAGGACCGTCCTGGGTGGAGCGAGCTTGATAGGGTAAATGGAGTTTTTGAACATTTTTTTTTTTGGTTAAGTCTTTTTGTATATATGCGTTTATTGAATTTGGGATTACTTGTCTGAATTCAGATTAATCAAGCGAGGGCGGAGTACCAACAAGAAACCGGGAAGCCATGGACCCACGAGGAGTGTTGGGCAATACTCAAAGGTACATCCAAATGGTCATTTGATATAGCAGGGCATGCCAACAATGGTTCTGTCAACACTCCTAATCTTATTAATAATGCATTTGTTGCTGGTGGATCTAATCCTGGGACCCCAGCAACTTCGCATAGTGGAGATAAAAGAACACCTGATGATGCTGGGATTGATGAAGAAACACCCAGAATTGAGCAGCCAAATGGGAGAACTGAACAGCCAAATGGGAGAACTGAGCAGCCAAATGTGATAACTGAGGCTAAAGAAACGACTTTTAATAAAAAACTGAAGAGAAGTTTTGTGCAGCAAGCTGAAATTAAAGAAGCACATAAAGATCTACTCATTCGGTATATTGAACGTGCAGAGGAGAGAGATCGGAAAAAGGAGGAGGAAAGGGAAAGGCGCAGAATGGAGATGTCAAACTTAATACGGCTCAAAGAAGGTGAGGAGAGGGACAGGCAGAGGCTGCTTGATATTGAGGAAAGGAAGGAAGAAGATAGGGTCATGGCAATAAACCTTAATGATTTTCTAGATGATGAATCACGTACTTATTGGCAATGGAGAAAGAGTCAAATAATGCAGAAACGCATGGGATGCTCGGAAGGCCAGTAGATGTTTTAGTTAATTTTTGTTTACCTTTGAAACCGTTCTTTGCTTTCAGTATGTAAGAAGTTGTTTGGCTAATGTAAAGTGATCAGGTTATACTGCATTTTTGGGGAGCTCTGTGTAGCAATTTTCAACATACCACCTCTTCTTTTCTAGCATTGCATTGTGTTTTTTTCTCTCCCTTCTCTCTCTTGACTTGATCTTAACACAGTTGTTTCACTAATGTAAAGCACTTGAATGGTTGAAGGCGATCCCGGTATGTATATGCAGAACAAGAATCTCTGGTTTCCACATCCGGAAAATCAACAAACGGTTCATAAATGATGGTACATTTTATGGCATTAGACTTCCATATGTTTTTCACCACTACTATTTATCTTTCACCATTTAGTTTCATCAAAGCTTGATCTCATTTCTCATGGTTGTATCATTATGGTTTATAGATTATCTTAATAAAGTTATATAGTCAACAGCTTGTTCAATGAGGGGTACCTTAACAACTCGACAGTGTGTTTACTGAGGTGTGCTTGTTGGTGAGCTGTGTACCCTGGAGCACGACTCTGAATTGTTTATTTTTCAATGTGTCCTCGATCAATTGAATGGCTTTTCACTGCTCCCTGAACTCCTTTGTTTAGTTGTCTTCTTGTATTTACAATTTCTTGTTGGTTATTTGTTGAGTTGTATTTGATTGCAGTTCTGCAATGCAGTTGAACCAGCAGCTGAAGTTCATCAGCAGCCTACCGACCCGTGATGATATTAAAAAACAAGAGATCCTCGAGAAGTCTATAACTGGGTGGGTCGTCTATTTGGTTATCTATCAAATATTATTAATTTTTGGTTGACTTTATTGATGCAACATCGAGAAATGCTGAAATGGACTTTTCAAGACCAATATCGTAAAGTTTGGACATTTTACTCGTGTTTATATGGTCATCCAGTGAATCATGCTAGGGGATGGGGTTTTATTGTGGCACAAAATACTAGAATAGGACTCGATGGATTTATGGTGTTGCCTCTTAATCTAGTTGAGGTCCGGATTTCTTGGATGTGCTATATTTAGATATCTTGAAGCAAAAACAAACACCCCTTAGAGTATGATTAACATTCAAAAAAGAACATGGGTTCTTTGACAACCTTTGCAGTTCCATCTGTTGTCTGACAGTAGTTTCCTAGTTTCCTGATTTGGCACTTTGCTTAGGCTGAAGTTTGATGTTCAACAATACAGGTGCGTTATGTTGATCTTGTTGGTGGGTGGTTTTGTTGAAAGCATATGAGTTTATGAGTATCCCAGCGGATTAACTGCCACAGTTATCCTAGCCTGTAAGTAATTCTACTATATCTGCATTTGATGGTAGAATGACAGGCAAGGTTCATGAAGAACCATCGCTAGTCTCATCTTTGGGAACAGTACATATTTTCATTGATTGATTGGTTGGAGTATTAAACGTGTTAGTTATGTGTAGATTCTTGGCCATTTCATATTGTTCACATTGGTATTGGTTTCAATTTAAGCTCGTATCATTGTCAGTCTCTGATTAGAACAATTTTTGGACAAAATTTCACGTGGAAACCTACCCCATAAATTGTAAAGCTTGTTTACCAACCAAGGGAGTATGTAGCACATGCTCAACAAAAGAAACTGAAATAAAATCATCGGGGTTGTTTTCAACACATGTCATCCTCGCACTCACGCAGGTAAAGCTATATTTAACAGAAGAAAACCCAGAAAATGCAATTAACAAACTGAAAACTACTGATTTGGGTCCTTACCGTGTTAGACCTTTATCTGACTTCGATTCAGGGTTATCAACTCAGAAAGTCAGAATTGATATTGTTGAAACTAATTCATCGATGGCACCCCTAACTAGAGGACCACCTGGGTGTAAGGTGCTTTCTATCCGTAAAGTTCCCTAGAGCATCTCCATAGTGCAACGGATGTGAGCTGCTGGCGGTATACATTCACTTCCCACGCATTTGGGGTCATCTCATCTATTTAGTTTTTATTTTTAAGCTATGACGATGACCATTTTGAAACTATCAGTGGCTTAGTTGTCGCTAAATTTTTGTCACATGATTCAGACGATAACCTAAGTCCGACACTTTGTATACAATTGACCAAAGTGGTAAAATTCATATATGTTGTCATTTTCTAATAAACTGAAAAAATATGTAAACTTCTATGAATCTTATTGTAACAGAATCTGGTTTTATCCTCGCAGTTTTACACATGACCAAACAACTCACAAGAATTCATACTTTCTGAAAAAAAAAAAAAATTTGCAGTGAAAGCATCTGGAATGGGAACCTGCAAATCCTACTTGTCAGTGGATTTGGTGATTTAGGATAGCAAATATAACAACCTGAGAGTCTGAAATCCCAAATCAAGTAATTTTCTTGCTTTCAAAGACTCCATCTTGCAAAAAACCCAGAAATCTGGTTTGTCTTATAGACTGGACTGATGTGTGCGAGTCACATTTGTGATTTAGCTAACAATCTTTTGATTGAGTCAACCAGACCAAAAGAGAAAGAAGGAACGATGGAGTATCATGTTTGAGATGCTCTAACTAGTACTAGAGTAAATATTATGCAGTACTTTGTTTCCAATACACGATCAAATCCTAGGAAATTTATTATAGAACAGTCTTGATCACTTTCTTACATATTCTTATCACAACAATAGAACGAATAACCCTAATGGCAGTAAGCCCGAATTATTTTATCCGCAGATAAAGACAGGCAGGGTTCACAAGGCAATGACTTAGTGAGCTGCAACATTAGGAACGCTGTGCAATACAACGGTCTCAACTGTCAACCCGGGACCAAATCCAAATAGCACACCCCAATCCAATCCTTCTCCGGTGGTTCCTCTTCCGTCTTCCAAAGACTTCTTCCTCATTTCATCCAGGATAAACAACACACAAGCACTTGACATGTTCCCGTACTCGCCCAAAACATGGCGAGTTGCCCTGAGTTTCTCCTCCTTGAGGCCTAGTTTCAACTCCACCTGGTCAAGAATGGCAGGACCACCAGGGTGAGCGATCCAAAACAATGAATTCCAATCAGTGATTCCAATAGGACTAAAGGCCTCAATCAAACTCTTCTCAATGTTCTTTGAAATCAATCCAGGCACGTCCTTGAGTAAATGAAATGTCAGGCCTACTTCACGTAAATGCCCATCAATTGCCCCGTCTGAGTCAGGTAGAATTGTCTGAGCTGCAGAAATGAGTTGAAACAATGGACGTTCAATCAAAACGTCAGGATCTGCACCAACAATCACAGCCGCTGCCCCATCACCAAAAAGGGCCTGCCCTACTAGAGAGTCCAAATGTGTATCTGAAGGTCCCCGGAAAGTAACCGCGGTGATCTCAGAGCACACGACTAGGACCCGTGCCCCAGCGTTGTTCTCTGCTAGGTCCTTTGCCAAACGTAGGACAGTCCCACCAGCAAAACAACCTTGTTGATACATCATCAAACGCTTTACGGAGGGGCGGAGGCCCAATAGTTTGGTGAGTTGGTAGTCTGCCCCGGGCATGTCGACCCCTGATGTAGTACAGAATACAAGGTGAGTGATCTTAGATTTGGGCTGGCCCCATTCCTTTATGGCCTTCGTTGCGGCTTCTTTTCCCAATTTGGGGACCTCAACCACGACCATGTCTTGTCGTGCGTCGAGGGATGGTGCCATGTAAGCACACATGTTAGGGTTCTCATTCAGAATCTCCTCGTTCAGGTGCATGTAACGCTTTCTGATCATGGATTTTTCGCCTGCATTCAACATTTAGCCACAAATCAAGAGCCCATTTATGTAATTTCCATTTTAGACGCAAAATCCACAAGAAAAATTTTATTTATGGGGAGGGTGTTTAGCACGTGAGTGCCAACTCTACCTCTCTCTCTCCATGTGTTTGGAGAAGATGGAGAGAGGAGTATAATTGATACTCACATACTGAACACCTACCCCAGACACTAATCAGTGCTCTCTCCCCATCCTGCATAGAAAGATTATAACTGAAATAACTACGGGTATATTTGTTTGCATGGAATCTCATATGAAAAAGTATTTCTCTCATCTTTTCTTACAATTTTTTGGTTTTATCATGTTTTAAACTCTTGATTCCAAATTTATTTCCTTAAAAATAAAATAAAAACATGCATAAGGATGATGATGATTTATTTCCAAAATTCATGTAGCCGATTCTGAAAATTTCGGAAATGAGCTTTGATGATGATGATGATGATGAGTTAGTATTAGGAGGGAAAAAAACAAACATAAACTATAACTATCTATAATGATTTTTTTCTTCTTCTAAATACGATTCTAATTTCAAAAAAATAGTTTTAAGATTTTTTTAAAATACATAAAAACAAACCAAATCCTAACGAATATCAAACTTGGACTATATAGGCTTTTTTTTTTTTTTTTTGCATGTAAAGAACAAAAAAAAATGCACGATAAATGATAGATTTCTTGTAGTAAAAGCTTACACATGCGCTTAAACTTGTCTTTCAATTCAGTAAGGTGTTCGCTCTTGGTGATCTTAAAGTAGTAGTCGGGATAATCAGCCTGGTTGACACAGTTAGCCGGAGTAGCAGTCCCAATGGCAAGAACCGTGGCAGGACCATTCGCACGTTGTGCATTACGGATTTCCTCGACGGACACCATGACTCAGATGATGAGTTAGAATACAGATAGGAGGTCAGGCCAGGATCAGGAAGTGTTTTTTGAGTGTTGGTAATGAGAAATGCAAGGATGGGGAAGGTGTTAAATAGCCGTTGGTTGCTCTTGTAGTTTAGTATGGTATGGAGTGGTAGGTTAGAGGAACGGGCAGATGGTAACCACGTGGTTGCAAATAGCCAAAGTTTATTGAAATGGATGTAGAAAATGAGGTGAAGCCATATAGATGGATTAAACACACACACACACACTACCTAACACCATCTTCTTCTAGTCAGCCATATGGATCCACTTATTTTGTTGTACCTACAAATCACAGTAATTAGCTTGGCTGGTTGGTTTAGAATATATCTGAACTTATCGAGAGTAGTGTTGCATCCAAATTTGTTCTCGTCAACATCTAACTGTAAAATAAGGTTAAAGGCATTACGATGCTTAAATCAGTTAACAGTAGGAGATAATGAACTTAGACAGAGTACGATTTGTATTTGCATCCCTATTTTCATACTTTCATGTTCATCTATTTTCCTTTACCTTATATAATGAACGTATTTAATTATGTGCATAATTTAAGCTCGAATGACACAATTAAAGGTGACGTTTATCATAGCGATCTCTTCCTTCATTGAGATGTGTCATTGGGGAAGTGATTCCTACTATGACTTATCTTTTTCATAGTGACTCTCTCATAATTGAGATGTGTCCTTGAGAGAGTGATTCCAGCAATGACTTATATCATTTGTAACGATTCTATCTTATTTGAGATGTGTCATTGGGAAAGTGATTCCCGCCATAACTTATCTTTTTTGTAACAAGTATCTCTAATTATGATTTATGCCATGTATATGGCTACAATCGGGTGACAAATTGATGGATAATCAATTACTATATCATGGTGAATGCATGCGATATGATAAATCCTATAGTATGCAATAGCTAGCGCACCAGAAAAACATGGATAAAACCTGAGACATTATGATTAGCTATTAAAGAGTGCCATGTAAATATCTTCCTCAGATTCTCAACTTTCTCTTTTGGTCTATGAGATCTAAAGTATATATTTTTGCCTTCTAAGTGAGCAAAAACTAAACTACAAATTTTATTTGATACGAAAAAACTGGTTTTAGTCCCTTACGGATATAGTTTATTAAAGAAAATCAAAATTTAATTTCTTACCATTGCTCGTAGATCAAACATAATCGAAAATTGAGATGTTTGGGGTTTTACGATATATTCAGACGGGCGAGAACTAAACCCTAACACGAGATGTTGAACGTTTATTTGTCCTTGATCGAGTCGAACCATGTTGTGAAGGACAAGAATTTAAGCTGGTATGCGGCACTATCAGGAAATGACTCCCATTTTTCTTGGCCTCAATGAGAAGATTGCAAATTTGCAATTGAGAGCTAGAGATGGTTTGGGTTGGTAGCATCAATGGTTCCAATGGAGAGAGCAACGTGCACCATTTTTAGTACATGGATTCTACCAATAACTGTTCATGTCAAAGCACATTCTGCATTCAAACCCTACCTACCTCACAAAAATATATCATTGTCATGGAAACTGGTTAGATTGTATCTGTTTGATCATTCACTATCATGATCCATGGAAAATTGTGTCTGGAAAATAGTATGTTGATGCTTGTTTCGGAACTCCACTCCACCATGGTAAAATAGCAAAATAAACTTTGCCACGTAACTTATACACTAAGTCTGTTTGGTTAGCCATTTCCTTAGAAAATGGATTATGCAGGAAATGGATTAGCCATTTCATTTGTCTGGTTGTTAATTTACTAACAAGAGATTGATTTTTGATGAGACTGTTTTCTCACTATTCATAAAAATCTAAGTGCGAAAGGGGACGTCAGAATCAAATTTAAGAAAACAATTTCAATTTCCATGTATATTTTCTGTACACAACCAAACAAACCCCAGTAGAAATCCTTTCCAATCAAATTATGTTACTTACCTTAAATTATCACCAACAACCATCAAGATTATGAAAAGTTCCATTATTCGGTTGTGATATATTATGTACAAAATCAATTTAAGGGCGTGCTTGGTACATATTTGCTAATATTATTTTTTACGGGGAGAACTCGTATACGTAATTATGAAAGTATTCTTATACGTATACGTAATTATAAAAGTATTAATGAAATTGTTACAATCAACATTAATGAACCAATGACATGACAACTCAACGGTTAGAGTTTGGCGGATGGTACCACTACGTCATGAGTTCAAACCCAGCTTGTGGCATTTTTATGGGTTCTGAGATCCTATAAAAACCATGTTTGCCTTTAAAAAAAAAACATTAATAAAATTGTTTGTCTACACATTTGAACAAAATCATAAATTATTTGACATGAGAGACATTATTTTTCATATAAAAAGAAAAGAATAAATAGAGACATTATTTATTGTGT
The DNA here is from genome assembly GCA_003290165.1 of Berberis thunbergii. NCBI lineage: Eukaryota > Viridiplantae > Streptophyta > Magnoliopsida > Ranunculales > Berberidaceae > Berberis > Berberis thunbergii. Next base: position 96,169 of record QNQO01009280.1, on the reverse strand, counting down.
ATTTTGATATTACATTTTAGGGCTATTTATATTTTGGGGACGCACAATTTAGGCGTAATTCACATTTTATACAAAAGTTTTATCTAATTATATATTAGATACGAAATTATATCTTGACCATTTGTTCAACAACGTTGATCAAGGTTAAATATGTCACATTCAGTAAGACCTAAATACCCTCAGTAAATATACCCAAAATGCAAAAAAGCGATGGATATTTAGGTCTTTATAAAATGTGGGACGTCTAGAATTGTTGGATTGAGCTCAGATCAGATCGGCCTATCCTAGTTACTTAAAGAGTTCAGATAAACAGAGCAAATAACACAATTCGTTTAGAGTATTTTTACATTCTATTTAATCCTGCAAAATTTTGTTTTCCCAAGTAGAAAAAATATTCCATAAATTGAATTGTCCATATTTAATCATGCAACTTATTGATTATAATTTGGGTTTACATCAACTTATTACATTAAATAGTTTTAAGCTAACCTTGTTCATACAAAAATCGCAATATCTACATTATAACTTTTATTATGAAATAAGTAATGGGTCATTAGCTAGGTAAACAATTTATTCATTACATATTTTGATTATCCATTCGTAATCATCAGCTAGTTCATCAAGATTTGATCATTTCCTAGGATGGGGGGGCTTGGTTCTGGTGGTTGGTTTGGCGCGAGCGCAAGTCTTCCACCACATTTACGGAAACTCTTGGAGTAGTCGTTGTTGCAGTTATCAACACAGGTGATGTAATGTCTTTTACGCATAGGGTTGCACCTCGCTATGCACACTGTCCACATTTCTACAGACTTCTTGTAACAAGTCACAGTACTGTCCCTGCCATCGGAGGCATGTACCACTGAGCCAGCTAACAAGATCGCGCTCAGAACATAGGCAGCAATGAAGTTTGTTTGTCTAGAGAAAGTCCCCTTCGCCATCTTTGTAATTTTTCCTTAGGTGATAATCTAAGAGCTAGGAATTGTGTGATTCTACTTGTGCTGGATGCCAGTTTTATAGCATTGTTTGAGGAAACCATGGTAAGTGTATTGTGTTAATTGGTTGTCCTACAAACTCCTCCAGATAGATTGCTACGAAATAAATCCACTATTCATTTGTTGCGCAATTATACACATTTTGAGAATGGATGATAAAATACTTTACAAGAATTAACTTAGGAAGGAACAACATATTGGACATGGAAAGACAATATTTTGGAGATAATTGTGGCTAGAACTCGATGTTACTAGACAATAGATAAAGGAGACAACGAACTCGTCTTAAATGGAATCAATAGATCTTTTAGGAAAGTTAACAACTTGATTTTTTAGGTGAGTATTCGTGTTTCTATACATTTGAATGAATTAGCACATTTTGTTGCTCCTAGTTTCAAAAACTCTGATGTAGGATTATTGTCTTCGCCTTCTTTAGCTGATAAATTGTTTGCTAGGAAACCCTAAACCGGATTTGGGATAAAGATGACATGGTAGGTTATGGGACCAAATGCTCCAACCTAAAAATTGCAAAAAGAAGAAAAAGAAAATAAGATTGCGTTTTGAATGCCTTCATCTGTGAAGAAACTAAAGACAGAGTCATCTTAGTACCTAACGCGTAGGGAAATGTAAATTGATGATACTTAAAACTTTATATTTTTAGAAAAAAAACAGATCTAGGTGAAGAAAATTGTTACATTTTATTTGAAACAAGTAAGAGCTCATTAACTTGACCTTTGATTACACATTATTGGATTACATGTTTGAGTAGTTATCCATACAGCACCAGCTAATTCTTCATGTCATGGGTTGGGTTATTACATTTCGCGAAACACTTGGTGAAGTTCTGGCTGCATTTTCTAACACAGGGGAAGTTTGAGGCTGATTGCCCCTTCTTATTAGTGCACTTAGGAATGCAGGCATACAGGTCTTTTGCGCATTTCATGTGACAATTAGTGGGTTTGCTGTCTCCGCCCTTCACATGCACAACCGAACCTACTAACAAGAGCACTGCAAGAACTGAGACGACAAAGTTTTTACGGATGGAGATAATTGCATTAGCCATCTTTGTAATCTTTGAAGATGGGATGAGTTTTGTGCTTGAAACTGGGCTGGAAGCCAAGTTTTATAGCACTGTGTTAGAAAACCAAATGTATCATCATGCATGAAATGTGAACTGCTGGTGCCCTTGCATTCTGGAAGCATGAGTGAGCTTCCCATTACAATGAGCTTTAATTGGAGTCCATTTCTAGGCATGGGCTTTAGTTGGATTTTTGGATTGGGCTTTATTGGTGACTACCCGGGACATGAACCCTGCAAGAACAATGCGACAAAGTTTGTGTGTGTAGAGATAATTCCTTTGGCCAAATGTGTGATGGCTCAATGGTTGAAAAAATAATTAAAAAAAAATCGGAATGAGAAGCTTGTACTTGTAGGAGTTACAGGTTTAAATCTAAACAACTTTTTGTCATTCTGAGTCAGTTTCCGTCTCTTTTTATACCTTAATCTGCACTGTAAATTTATGATTTAAATGCATGTTTTCATCAAAAGTTGCACACAGATTTTCTTAAATTATCCAATTAGTTCACATATTAATGAAGTTTAGGTCAAGTTTAACAGACAAATTTTTAGCCAACGAAATGAAAAATTGATGTGATGAACTGATGACTAAAACATAAGGGTTAAATCTTAGAAGAGCCCTCTGTCACGAGCCATCTAGCATAGCTTTCTCTAGATACCTCCGGAAGGTTCTAGAGTGCTCTTGGACATTCTAGCATAGCTTTATCTAGAGTGTTCTAGCATGGATGAGCCTAGAACACTCTTGTACATATTTATATAGCATTTTCTAAAAGCCTCCTTGTAATTTATGGTTCCTTTGGAGGTGAGAACTTTCTACATGCATAGAGAATACTCCTTTGAAGGAGGATTGTGGAAAATTCTAGACTAGAAGCCTCTAGGACTTTAAGGGCCTATAAATAGGCCTTGGCATTCATTTGTAGAGATCATCAAACACTTGTACAACTCTCTCAAGCAATACAAAGCATTCTTTCAAAAGCCTATACACTTGTGCCTTAGCATTTTCCTCACTTAAGCTTCCGTAGCAACACTTAGCATTAGCCAAGCATCGAAGCATTTTACTCGGCGAGAGCAGCCCCACTGACCGACTTGCTGAAGAAGAAGGTGCAGTGGCATTGGAGTGAGAAATGCCAAGAAGCATTTGATGATTTAAAGAAGGCAGTCACCAAGGAACCTGTCTTGGCCTTGCCCGATTATGCTAAGTCATTCGAACTTCACACTGATGCATCAGACTTTGCCATCGGAGGGGTGCTTATGCAAGAGGGGCATCCCATACCCTATGAATCTCGCAAGCTCAATGATACCGAGAGACGGTATCCGGTGCATGATAAGGAGATGACAGCCATCATTCATTGCTTGCGAACTTGGAGACACTATTTGCTTGGGAGTCGGTTTACCATTATGACCGACAATGTGGCTACGAGTTATTTTCAAAATCAGAAGAAGATCAGCCCCAAGCAAGCTCGGTGGCAAGATTTCTTAGCAGAGTTCGATTATGTCATGGAGTACAAGCCGGGCAAAACTAATGTTGTTGCTGATGCTCTCAGCCGAAAGGCCATGCTCGCTAGCGCAAGCAGCGCCGCTAGCAACCTTCTTGATCGGATCAAGGAGGGGACTTCTCAAGACCCCTTGGCCAAGGGACTCATGGAGATGGCCAAGGAGGGGAAGACTCGACGGTTTTGGGTAGAGAATGGGGTGCTCTACACCATCGGTCGTCGCATTTATGTGCCTAAGTGGGATAATCTTAGGCGAGACATCATGAAGGAGTGCCACGACTCAATGTGGGCTGGCCATCCGGGGATGCAGCGGACATTGGCACTCTTGGAGGTAGACTACTATTGGCCTCATATGCGGGATGATATAGAGGCCTATGTGAAGACTTGTCTTGTGTGCCACCAAGACAAGATAGAGCAGCGTGTACCGGCAGGACTATTGCAGCCTTTGCCGATTCCGGAAAGGGCATGAGAGAGTGTATCAATGGATTTCATATCGGCCTTGCCCAAGACTGATGGGTATGGCTCTATTATGGTGGTGGTCGATCGCTTTTCCAAGTATGGGACTTTCATACCTGCCCCACGCGATTGCACGGCCGAGCAAGCCGCCAAGTTGTTCTTTCAGCACGTGGTGAAGTATTGGGGCTTGCCTCGGAGCATCATAAGTGATCGGGACCCAAGGTTCACAGCAAAATTCTGGACAGAGTTATTCAAGCTCTTGGGTTCGGGTCTACACTTCTCAACAAGCTTTCACCCACAAAGCGATGGGCAAACAGAGAGGGTGAATGCCTTGTTGGAGTTATACTTGAGGCACTTTGTGGGTGCCAACTAGAAGGATTGGGCCAAGTTGATGGATGTGGCTCAATTCTCATTCAACTTGCAGCGGTCTGAATCAACGCAACAAAGTCCGTTCGAGATCGTCATGGGCCAGCAGCCCTTGACTCCACAAGCCGTTGCGTCGGGCTACACGGGTAACAGCCCCGCTGCGTACAAACTTGCACGAGGGTGGCATGAGCAACTTGATATAACGAAGGCATACTTGGACAAGGCGTCTAAAAAGATGAAGAAATGGGCAGACAAGCATAGACGCCCTCTCGAGTTCCAAGTGGGCGACATGGTCATGGTCAAGTTGTTGCCACAACAGTTCAAGGTCTTCCGTTCGGTGCACAAGGGACTAGTGCGGAAGTACGAGGGGCCATTTCCCGTCCTACGGAAGGTCGGGAGTGTTTCTTACAAGCTTGAGTTGCCGCCCAAACTCAAGATCCATCCAGTGTTCCATGTGAGCATGCTCAAACCCTACCATGGTGATAAAGAAGATCCAACGAGGGGCGAGTCACATCGGGCACCAACCGCGGTCGTGACTTCCTTTGATCGAGATATCGAGAGCATCGAGGCAAAGAGGCTCATCCGACGGAGAGGTGTGCCAAGCTATAATGAGTATCTCATTCGGTGGAAGGGACTACCGAATAGTGAGGCCTCATGGGAGAAAGAAGGCGACCTATGGCAATTCCCGGGCAAAATTGCGGAGTTCGAGGCACGGTCTTGACGAGGTCGTCAAGGACTTGGGTGGGGGAGAATGTCACGAGCCATCTAGCATAGCTTCTCTAGATACCTCCGGAAGGTTCTAGAGTGCTCTTGGACATTCTAGCATAGCTTTATCTAGAGTGTTCTAGCATGGATGAGCCTAGAACACTCTTGTACATATTTATGTAGCATTTTCTAAAAGTCTCCCTGTAATTTATGGTTCCTTTGGAGGTGGGAACTTTCTAGATGCATAGAGAATACTCCTTTGAAGGAGGATTGTGAAAAATTCTAGACTAGAAGCCTCTAGGACTTTAAGGGCCTATAAATAGGCCTTGGCATTCATTTGTAGAGATCATCAAACACTTGTACAACTCTCTCAAGCAATACAAAGCATTCTTTCAAAAGCCTATACACTTGTGCCTTAGCATTTCCTCACTTAAGCTTCCGTAGCAACACTTAGCATTAGCCAAGCATCGAAGTGCCTTGACTAGTTAGTCCGACGGGAGTGTGACGCTAGTAGGCAGCGTGTTAGCCAAGGGAAAAAGGTCAGCACGTGACACCTCGCTCCCTAGAATTTCTGATCTTAGAATGAACTAATTTTTGTCGAGAATAATCGTCCTCTTCGGGTATATATATCTACAGAAATTTTCTAGTTAAATATTTCTGGTGTAGTTTAAATAGTTTAAGTCCCCAATCCATGTACATTATGGTTTCATTTTCGCCCAATTGACCCTACAATACTATTAACAGCTTCTTCGAAAAGAGATTTTATTATTGTCACATTTATTCGAAACAAACATAATAACTCTGATCGACACATTATTTCTTACATATTGAGTAATTATAAATCCATATATAGCACTAGCTAATTCTTCATGTCATGGGTTGGACTAGATTTGGGATTTGGAGGATCACATTTTGCGTAACACTTGTTGTAGCTCAGGCTGCAGTTTCTAAGACAGAGGTAGTAATTCCCATCCCCCTTACGAATGCATGGAGATGTTAATGACATGCATCCATACAGTTGGTTTGAGCAATCGAATAAACAATCATACGTATCGCCCCTCGCTGGTGCCACCAAGCTTACCAGCAACAGCACTGCAAGAACTAAGGCGACGAAACTAGCATGTGTGGAGAAAATTGCATTAGCCATCTTTCTAATCTTTGAAGGATCGATGTTATGAATAATAGAGTGAATGAGGAGCCTGTGTGGTTGAAACTGGGCTGGAGCTAGGCCAAGTTTTATAGCATTGTATCAGAAAAACCAAGTGTGTGAAATGTGAACTGCTGCTAGCTGCTAGCTGCCCTTGCATTCCGGAGGCATGTGTGGATTGGAGTCCATCTTCATATGCTCATTTGGTCTTTGTATAGTGAGTTTTGCTGGTATGCTCATTTGGTCTTTGTATAAGAATGTTTCTCTTTGTAATTTGTTTCCTTTTCTTTCATTAATAAACCTCTTCGTGTTTGAACAAAAAAAAAAAAAGTTTTGCAATGAAACCTAGTTTTGCAACCAGGATTTTGAGGATTTCATTATCTCTGATTGCAAATCCTGGTTTCCAAGTATTTTCGTTGTACAGTGTGCTGTTTTTCCTGCAAAATCAAACGATCGGGAGCATACTGAATCAAGTTTATCTTCATTTTTATTAGACCAAATAGGCATTGAGGAACCTCTCTGTGTGAGCTATCGCCATAGTGGATCAGATGTCAAATTGTACTCGTAAAAGGCTGAGGAAATTAAGAATTGGCATTGACCATATTGTACATTCTTTATCATTTGCAACATATTGACATGTATCTATTTACACACTGTGAGTTAGAAATCTTTATTTTCTCAACAACATTTGTAAGAGGAATACGAGTATTTCCTATTTACAACAAAAGCTTGATTTTTCCCCACAAATTAGGAACAAAATAACCCTCGTCGTCTATGATCATCAATAATTTTTCAATGGCTTTCTACATTGAAAAGCCTCTATATAACACACATAAATTTGTAGATGACTGCATAAATATGGTTCCTAAAATACAGTAATCACTTTCTGGACTTGTCACAGTTTATCCTTTTTGCTCAATTTCTTTCATCTTCTGTTCTCACAATCCAGATTCAGTAATTACTTTGTTAAGTAAACATGAGCAGCACGCAAGAACAATTGTCTTACCACATTCATCAAGCAAATATAATCACTTTACGTACCTTATTGTTATATGTTAAGTTATCGATAAGCTATATTGGAAAATAACTAATAGAGCATTGTTAAAGATTTAGACAATATTTATTCCTCGCTTATTAACTAGTTACATACAAAGTACTACTTCTTCAAAGTTGATTTACCTATACAGCACAACTACAGATTACATATTGGTTATCCACGCAGCACTGGCTAAGTTTTCAATAGTTGATCATTTCCTGGGGTGGATTAGGGATGGGTGATATGGAAGGCGCGCTTGCAGCACGAGTACATTTTATCAGACCATTGGAGTACTTCGTGTTGCATTTAGAAATGCAAGAGATATAAGTGAATCGCCAAGCCTTCTTAGAGCACTTTGCTAAGCACACTAGGTACTTTTGTGTATACCTGATGTAACAAGATACTGCATCAGTTTTTGCATTTGCCACCGAGCCTACCAGCAAGAGTGCTGCAAGAACTATGGCAACAAAGTTTGCGCGTGCAGATATAGCCCCTTTAGCCATCCTTTTAATTTTTTGGAATGAGGAGTTTGTGCTTGTAAATGGGCTGGCGGACGCAGAGTTTTATAGCATTGTTCTGTGAAAATACTGAATGTATGAACTGCCCTGCATTCTGGAGGCATGCAGGGTCTTTTAGTTGTTAATTTGTTATTATTATTGTTGTTATTATTTTTAGTTGTCTCGTTCCGTGTTCTGTCAGCGGTCTACTAGAAAAGATTACACGCGTATCGTGTCAAATCAAATTTATTTCGTGTTTCCAAGTGACATGGGGCACGGAGATGAACATGCATGTTTCCAATATCTAATAACAGGTTCATTATTTGTGACAATGACACGAAATGGTGTTTAATTTCCAATACTTATTTCATTCTCCTTTGCGCAATGGGGAACATTGACTAATTGATGAATAAAACTGTATGTATCATACAAAAGGAACCATTACATCAGGGCCACAATGTTTCAATAGCAGCCATGCCTAAATGATTCCACAGAAACCAATCTGCTCACTCTTTAATTAGCCGCCTCAGTTCATGGTGGCTTAGTTAATCTTTCCCTCTTTTTTGGTTTGATTTCAGGCTAAGCTGACCTATAGTTTGTGTTAAAAAGAGGTAAAATTTGATGTTTGTTCATTCTACAACGGGATAAATGCTTACGATCACATTAGTAAAAGGGACCAACATCAAATTAACACAAAAAAAAAAAAATCTTGAAATGTAGTTGGTTCAGTATTTTGTTTAGTGTTTAGGTCCAAGATGAATAAGAATTAGATTTCTATGGTTGTCTCTAGTCACCAATTTCAGGGCAAAAGTTGTTCGTGCACCTACATCCTCCTCAAACGAAGCTGCTACAGATGCCACATCCACACCAAGTAGTGCAAATGCATTAGAAGTTTATGGAATTGTTAGCATCATTGCCATTGTTGGAGTTTTGTTTTGAGAAAATATAACTCTTAGTCTTGAGGAATATGTATTATGCACATGTCAATGATAGCCTAATTGGATGGTTAAGGCTGTGGTGGTTTAGTCTCTGCTTCGTAGGTTTTATACCCACAGATGTCACGCATGTTCATAATGTATTAATTGCAAATTCAGATTTCAGACACAACTTGGATTAAAGACTAACGATGACGACATGGATGTCTCAACGACAACGACTCAGATGTTGAAACGTCGAGATCAAGGGCCTAAGCCCAGCTCACCCATCCACACAAAAAAATCCCCCGAAAACCTCGCGAAAATTGAGGATTCATTTAAAAAAAAAAAAAAAAAACCCTACCACCACAATCTGGACCACATTATTTTCTAATCGTTTCGATCCTTAAATTCGCAACACAATTTCAACTATGTAATGTATTACAATAATCACATTTTAATCTCCATGTGCATGATCACCACCACCCTCACTATACAATCTCTATATGAAATTGAAGGCTTCATGTGCTCCTTCTGGGAGAAAGATTTGGTTTAAGATTAGAAGATAATTAACATGTCCATCAACTTAGGATCTGGGCTATTTGTTGATGATAGATGCCCAATTAATTTAAAAGGGATTAGTAGGTCTACTTGTATATAATATGTTTTGATTAGATCTACCCCTATGTTCATGTGTTATATATGTTCCCTTATGTTTACATTGGCAAAACCTCAACTTGATCTTTTCTTAATTATTCAACATCCCATGTCTTGGATCTGGTGATTATTGGTTATCGATCGATGTCTTTTGATTAGGTTAATAACTTATGTCGACCGTTGATTATGTTGAGACCGGAAGATTACGTCATACGATACCTTAATGCAGGGATTACCGACATCGGTTTAGTTTAGTCCGATCCAAGTGTCATTCGAGTGTCTCTAGGATTATATTAGGTTAATGAATTTATTTTCTTAACTCTGCGCTTAATCAACCAAAAATATTATTAGTAAACTAATCTCTAAGCATTTGCTACCTACTTTCCTAGCAAACTAAAATGTATTGTGTAATATAGTCCTAACATGAAAAGTGGTCATCTAAACTATGTTTAGTGTCAATAAATTGGATTCTAGGTGGTTAAAGACTTTAGAGCTTGAAAATGTAAATCTAACATAGACAAATGTCGAAGTTCATGGACAATAGAAATGGACATTTGTAGCGTTAGAACTAAATGACGACTAGGGTTTGGTTCATAGGTATACAGGTGTCTGTTAAACCATTTAATGTCAAATGACATCAAAAAATGGCATTTCATTTCTAAGAGAGTCAATTTTTTCTAGAGTTTTGAGATTTGTTTTATTTGTATAGAACAAATGGGTTATTAGAAAATACCTCTTTTCTAAGATTACCCTAGGGTTTGGAGATTAAACAACTTGGAATAATCCAGCTTATAATTATATGTTAGTCTTCAGAACACTAGCGCTTGTGGACTTCTAAGTAACAAAATGAATAAGATATTGTGAGTAGCTGGTTGTCACCTTTGCATGGAGATTTCTAGGGTTTTGGAAGCTTTTGTGGTTTTTCAGGGACAAACTAGGGTTTGTGTAGGGACCAATTTACAGTTGGCATACATTTGAAATCAATCAATCAATCACATTGTCAAGATTTGTAGAGATGCTGTGCTCATAGACTCGTAAATAGTTAACAAAATGCATTTTATACGTTTGCTTGTGATATCATTCGTCACAAGATTTATCAAACAGTATTTATATAAATTTTGTCAGTTTGATTAGAACTAGCACAATATAGGCGCACAACAATAAACGATTATGTATATACGTCCGTGCATGTGTCACAAGTGTTCGAAAGAAGGGATGGGGTCTCCGGCCCTTTAGGTTTCGACATTTTTTCTCCCAAGCACCCCCATACTATTCCCAGTGATTTAGTCATTCATCCTCCTCTCCTGCCATTTTCAAGGGTGCTCTGTCCCCCTTATATGGCATCCCTCCCTTGTTTGTTTTTTAAACCCTAAAATCAACTAAGAATCCAGCAAATCCCGCATTGTATGTTATACAACTAATAAAAACATTTTAGTTCATTCTTTTTCAAGTTTACTTGCTTTAATTTATTGCCAAAGAACTTAATACCACTTTTGACTTTTGACTTCAATTTTATTTGGCTTATGTTGCACTGTCAACCATGTTATGAGAAATTCTATCTCATAAGGTCTTGGAAAAAACAATAAAATTCTATCCATTTTTGTATTATGTGCAATTATTGGACATGTTTTTATTTAATGTCTAGATTAGTTAAGTTCAACTTAGTCATCGGTATGCTCTCAAATGCCATAAAAAAAAAAAGGTGCTATATGCAAAATACTGTATATACCTGTATACATGAAAATAGTAATACAAGACGCTTTCCTTGGTGATATGATTACGAATACTTTTGAACCTGTTAGAATATGTAGAATTTGCACTCAACGCAAACAAACCCAAATTCAACATTGATTCATCTCTACAAAAAAAAATACAAAAATAAGAAAATCAGAATAGTCCTGCGTATTCTAACAGGACTGTACTTATAAGCTATTACATCAATAGTATGTAGCTGATGTTGTAGGATGAGAAATACACAACTAGACCCCCAACAGTTCCATGTGGTTGTTTCCAAACACGCCATAAGCTCCAATTATTTGCACACTGATGTGGACGTTTTTAGATAGTTTTGGTTGTTTTTATGGAGATAAAAACTATGTCTTGATAAAAAACGAAAATGCTAAAAATTTATGTTTTTGCAAATCAGGTTTTGTAATCACGGTGATGTGATGTGATGTGATTTTGAAAGAATGATAAAATCTTCAAAATGTTTATATGTATCTCGAGATTGTAAAAAACTTCTTCTAGCGATGTCACATCATCATGATTATAAAACATGATTGCAAAACCTAATTTCCTAACCTCACTCTAATAATAAGAATTCAAGTTATCGTACTTTCTTGCTGAAGTTTAAGAAAAATACTTCAACATTTCTACACAACCCTTATCTTCAAACCCTTAAAAAATAGCAATTTTTTTTTTTTTATTGTATGACACACACCATGGTTGATTTGAACCAAACATTTGCTGACTATTAGTCCTTCATAATCAAGATTCAAAACACCCTTATCAGGAATCTACATGTTTGGTTGGGGTTTAGTGCATGAATATGGTTTCGTAGACAGGTTTCCAATCATAATTACGATAGTGAAACAGTAGGTCCTTGTCAATCCGTAGTTACGATAACATTCCATTATAAAACGAACAAAAAAAATGCAGGAAAATGAAGATGGATTACAGTTCAACAGTAGGGTCCTTGAAAGAACACATGATTCATGACAACACATGTTTGATATATTCTTCATAAATTCTGGTCTCCTCAGTTGATTTTTCATGGACACAGACATCTCTAAATCATTTTTTATTCATCGACTTTTTTTTTGAAGAAGAAGAAAATAGGTATGAAACATGTATTATCATGGTCTACAAGTATCTGAAATACCCATGAAGTAGAGACTTTTAAGTATATAAGCAACCAGATCCAGTATAGAATGAAAATTTGAGAAATCTGTCCTTGGTTACAGAATTGGTATATTGATTTGAGAGTTGAATTATGAGTAAACACAAGTAGATAGCTTTAAAATCATGATTCCTTATAATCGAAACTTCCAAAATTTCCCCAGACAACCTGTTGTCACCTTGAAATCCATTAACACTGACAGCAAACAAACTTCTTATGTTTTTTTAGCTGATTACAGCCGGAAAAATGTGGTACGGCATATAACTTAGGGAGAATTCTAATTGGTGAGGTGATGCAGGAGGATTCGAGTTAGATGATGTTGAGTTGTCAGGTAGCACATTGTTGATACTGAGATACTTTGAATTGGCAGATCAGTGCAAAGATGGCAGGTAATCGTGATCTTTGCTTAATTGAGGCAATTTTGGGTGTGTTTCAGTATTTTAGCCATAACTTTGGCTATGAGTATCAGAATCGCACATATGATCTCAATTCGAAAAACTTTTTTCGACGTGCACGTCGTGGCCACACTCGGTGCACATCTTTTTGGAGGTCAAAATCCACTGTTTTTCCTTCCGAATCTACAATTTTAGTAAAAAAAAATTCTCTTATAGTAATATTTCATTTATTGTTTAGGAAGTGATTCTGAACCCAATTTATGCCAGATTTTTGACAGATTACTTCTTTTATTCTGTATTTTATTTTAGCATGATTATTAGGATTTTGCTAATTTTGGTAATAGCGAATTTTAGCTATAAAGCCCGACTTGTGGGCTAACTTTTGAAGGACTTTGATTTGCATAACTTGAATTGAACACCAGAAGTGTTTCTCTATATTTTTTAAGAGATTCTCTTATGTTTTTTTTCCTGTAAATTATCTGTTAAAACTATTCTGTAGAATAATCGTTATTCTGTCTAGCGTCATAATGTCACAGGGTGAGTAATCTAGAGTATTCTCATACAACTCTCCCATGTGTAATGCCTCCCAAAATCTCTCTTAAATCTAGCAAACCTGGAAATGATGTTTCCCTAATAAGATCTCAGAGCTGTAAAGGGAACGAAAACTTTTCCATGATTGCTAATTTGATTACTTGTTTTCTTTCATGGGTACTTGGAATTTCAATAATTTTATATCACCAAGCCTACTGTTAGATACTGATGTGTGCCTTCTTTGAGCCATGTAGATTATCTACATTATCATATAATTTTTCAGATTAGTATATGTTGTTGTTTATGTAGTTTTGACTCAAAATAGCTGATCTAATCAAAACCTACTGAACAAGGCCACGTGTGTAGGACCACTACTACCCCTACATTTCCTCCTATATTGTTATTTATTCCAATTATTTTTCTTTGAAAATTCACCAATTCCCCATAAAAATCCCCCTCGAAAACCAGTTATTTAATCATGGATCCCTTCTTTTATCAGCAGCTACCAAGAAACAGAACCCCCCTCAAGACCCAAAGAAGGGAGAGAGTGTTTCAATATGGGAAGGGGTCTTAAAAGAGGCAGTAATAGTTTAGTTGGAAGTGTTTTGAGTCCTCTAAATTCAACTCTCCCATTTTGTCCTCTAAACCTTGTTATTTAAGGGACAATTGTATGAGGAGATTTTCTAGAGCAACAAAAACTTGACATCACTAGTACATTTTTTTTTGATATTTATCGAAAATGTTGCTTAGTTGTGATCCTAATGATAGTGAAGGTAGCATGAAACTTGTGGAAGAACTGACCACTAAAACAAAAGAATTCCAGGAACAAATACTAGAGGAGATACTAACAAAAAATGCAGAAACCGAGTACCTTCAAGGCTTTCTTGGTGGACAAGTAGACAAGAAGACATTCCATAAGAAAGTACCCATTGTGAATTATGAGGATATTAAGCCATACATCGAACGACTTGCCAATGGAGAGCCTTCTAATATCATTTCAGCTACATCCATTTCGGAGCTTCTTACAAGGTAATACTTTTTGCAACAACATGAGCTCATTTTTACATATATATTTCTTGAATTTCCATATCAAACAGTTTTGTTTAACTTAAATGCAGCTCAGGGACTTCAGGAGGTCAGCCTAAGATGATGCCAACTACTAAGGAAGATTTGGATAGGAAAACCTTCTTATACAATCTTCTTGTGCCTGTGATGAACCAGTGACTATCTCTTCTTCTTCTTCTTCTTCTTCTTCTTCTTACATGTTTTTGGAAAGACTGAAGTATTTTAAGTCCATCATTGTATTAACATTCTCTGAATCTTGATTCAGGTACATCGACGGATTGGACCAAGGAAAAGGGATGTACTTGTTCTTTATCAAACCAGAGATCAGCACTCCATCTGGGTTGAAAGCAAGGCCTGTACTAACCAGCTACTACAAGAGTAGTAACTTCCGAAACAGGCCTTTCAATAAGTTCAGTGTCTACACTAGTCCAGACGATACCATTTTGTGCTCAGACAGCAAACAAAGCATGTATAGTCAATTACTCTGTGGCTTGATCCAACGAGATGAGGTTCTTCGGGTTGGTGCAGTTTTTGCTTCCGCCTTCTTACGCACAATTAAGTTCTTGGAAGATCATTGGGAAGAACTTTGTTCTAACATCAGGACAGGACAAGTTAGTGAATGGATCACTGAAACTAGTTGTAGAGACGCAGTAATGGGCATCCTTAGCAAGCCTAATCCCAGGTTGGCTGATTTGATTGAATTCGAATGCAGTAAAAAATCATGGGAAGGGATTGTTAAAAGACTCTGGCCTAGAACCAAGTATATAGATGTTATAGTTACGGGTTCAATGGCACAGTACATTTCAACTCTTGAGTTCTATAGTGGAGGATTACCTCTTGTCTCAACGATGTACGCTTCGTCCGAATGTTACTTTGGTATTAATCTCAAACCTCTGAGTGATCCATCAGATGTTTCATACACCCTCCTTCCAAACATGGCCTACTTTGAGTTCCTCCCTGTGGAAAGAAACGGAGAAGCAAATCATGCTATCCAATGCAATGGGGTTTCTGAAAATGGTTTGAAAAATGAAGAGCAAGAAATGGGAGATGAAGTAGAAGAAGTGGTTGATCTCGTTGAAGTGAAACTCGGTCAATATTATGAACTTGTTGTCACTACTTTCACAGGTTAGCATTTCACCTCGGATCTGACCCTCATTTTCTTTGGTTTTGATAGAAATATAACTCGTCGTGCCATATAATTATGAATTACTATATTCATGTTGTAGTATTTTACCATTTTTTCTTCAAGGTATGAACATGACGTGCTTCATAGTTAGTTTTATTAGTCTGTTTCCTCTGTTTCAAGCCTATTGTGTTGATGTTGGGAATTCATAATTGAACTCAATTTAATGAAACCATCAATTCCCCATTGTTTATTACCTTGGTGACTTGAACTATTTTAATCAAACAGATATGTTAAACTCCAAACCAAATTTTTTAATCACCTTAATCAATCGAGTATTAATTGGTTTAAACTACTGTGTTTCAGGCCTATATAGATACAGAGTTGGAGATATTCTCAAGGTGACTGGATTCCACAACAATGCACCACAATTCCGCTTTGTACACCGTAGAAATGTTGTGTTGAGCATCGACACAGACAAGACCAATGAAGAGGACCTTCTAAATGCAGTAACACAAGCAAAACTTCTTCTTGAACCTCTTGGTTGCCTACTAACTGAGTACACTAGCTATGCCGACACTTCTTCAATCCCAGGCCACTATGTACTGTATTGGGAATTGGTAATGAAAGGCAGTGCCAATGTGCCTAAACTCGAAAATTACATAATGGAACAATGCTGCAACATAGTGGAAGAATCGCTTGATTATGTTTATAGGAGATGTAGGAACAAGGACAAGTCGATTGGGCCATTGGAGATAAGGGTGGTGAAACATGGGACATTCGATGCATTGATGGATTTCTGTGTGTCACAAGGATCGTCCGTAAATCAGTACAAGACCCCAAGGTGTATTAAATCACAAGAAGGTCTTGAGATTTTGAATGAAAAAGTGGTGGGAAGTTTTTTCAGTCAGAAGACTCCTTTGTGGAAACCTTTCACTATGGATGGAAACCAAGCTATATGAACCTATTCTTCTTATGTTCTGTCTGACAGACTACACAGACTGCATTATAATGTAGGAGTATTGTTGCAGAAGGAATGGTGTTAGGAATTTATTAGAATTTTTATCGTAAAACCTCTCTGTTTTCGTTCTGTCTACGTGAAATATATCAAAATCTAGAACAATTTTATGAAAAAAAATTGTTATAATATAATCAAATCTATGTACCCGCGCTATATATATTATAACCATTTTCCGTACTACCACACAACCATTAGGAATAGCGAATTCATAGCTAAGAATGGTTTAATTGTAACGACAAATTCTTTTATGAGATAATTGACAGAATTGAGATTGTTGACTAAGCAAAATGTGCACGAGGTAATGGCCCTACAAATTTATTCCAACGCCACACGCATGGGATTTATATGATCGCTTGTAAAAACAACGACGTTTTGATTAGACAATTCGGCGAATGCAAATATAATTAGACAACTATCAACGTTGATCAAATTCGAATTCAATGTATAGTTTTATGTCTCAAAGAAACGTACACACAAACAGTACTCTACCTCAATAATGAACTCAAGATGAGAAACCAAAGGTCAAGACTGAGCCACAAGTATGGACTGTTAGTCTCATAAGTTCCATGGTTCATGCATGAACATAGCAATTTGTGTAGACAATGAGTGCAACTTCAAGGAGACAATATGAACTATCAATGCTTAGGGTTTTACCTGGCCACAATTGCCTGCATTGTTTTCAAGTCTTTTCTATATGTTCCCTTAGCATTTATAAGAAACATGCATGTGGCCTCAATCAACTACAACTTGGGGTTGGAACCTCTCCCCATCCTCCCTACTGTACCCTCTAAAATGCCTCCACAAACTCTTTCTTTTTCTATATCTGATTCATTGTTTTTGGATAATTAGACCCAAAGACATGTGAAACATATTCAAATCGGTTAGAGCTTGGTGCATGGTACCACTAGGTCATAAGTTTATATCCAACTGGCGGTATATTTATCTTGTGGATTGTACCTTCTAGCAACTTGAAACATCAAATGTGTTAACCACACTAAGATCAAAATTATAGGTGCTTCACTCTATCACAACTAACAATGACCCTGGCTCAAACCATGTAATATGTATCAGGATGGAGTTGAGCCGGGTGGGTTTGTCATAGATTTGATAAATGATCCCTCCAAGCGTGAGGTGCATTTGATTTATATTTTATTTTTTGAAGGGTTGTTTTTAGGCAACGACTACCTCACACCATTATTGAATTTTTTTTATTTTTTTTTTACTTTCTCACACCACTTATATAAAAAAAAACTATTCATTTTTTCCCTCACCATTCAAATTGACAAGGCAATGGTTTCTTCCCCCCTCCATTCAAAATCTTATCTTCCAAATCTCTTCCCACACTCAATATCTTGCAAATCTCCTCCCTCTCCCTCGAAAACTCTCATAATTCCCTTAAAACCCAAACTCAATAAATATGCATAACTTTTTTTTTGGAAAGCGAGCTGGGTTTCTATAGAGTCTCGTAATCTATCAACAAGGTGCGACCTACAGGTCAACACCATAAGAAAGTAACAATGCCGCCGGCAGGTCTCGAACCTAGGACGTGGGAAATAAACTCATACAGCCCTAACCATTTGACCATAACACCATTGGCTAAATATGCATAACTTAACATAACGGACAAACCCAAACTCAAAATGAAAAAATGAAAAACAGGGTAACTTTCGAACCAATTTAAACCCTCAATTGAGACTGATTTTGAAATGAGCAAGTTATTTAAGAGCAAACCAGAAAATTTGCAATGCACAAAACTTCAAAACCAGACCGAAACTATATGTGCTTAACTAGTTAACTTGATCACACCTAGTCAAGTAATTCATGACCCCTTTGTACTTTTGATGGCAGAGTGAATTACCTGGAATGCTTGTGCCCATAAAAAATCACGAAGCAATCCATTAATGGTAATGGAACTCTGCACAAAGTTTCATCACGGTTATAACTTTATCTAGGTTCGAATCCTACTGAGAGGTCCACTAGAGATCAGAAATTGTTAAAAAAACCAACAAAATGTTTCTGTTCTCCATATCAGGCGACATCGAAAAATGCATTTCAAACCAAATATATTCAAATTAGGGTTTTTCTTCATACATTCTTGATTAGGGACTTGGGGCCACATTAGCCCTAAAATTAGGGGCATACACACCCATGCACACGTGTGGGGAGACTATTGTTGGAGACATTTTGGTGGAAAGAACAAGCCCCCATCCTTGTCTTGACTCATGTTTTGGAAGGTTGTTCATACTCTATTTGAGCACCCCACCCCTGCCTGGCCTCATCAAATATTCAAAAATAAATAAAAACAATATAACAAATAAATCAGATAATGAGATAAGGACAGTGAAGAGAAAAATAGTTTTTCATTTTCTTGTTTTAAGAAAGGACTTGTCCCCTAGCCTGTAAAGTGAAGGGTCCCAAGCCTTTAAACTTTGTTGGAAAATTGTAGTGTGAAGATTTTGATTACATGTATAAAGTTTACATTATCCATTTTCTCAATGTTATTCCTAATATTTCATATTTCAAGAGTATTAGAAAATTAGGTTTTTACAATCAGAGTGACATAACATGATCTAGAACATATATAATTCACTAAAATATGGACCTTGTGGAATACTTGCCTAGTCGAAAATCCAATATATTGTTGACTTTGAACAAAAAGGTTAGTTTGATTAAGACCGTCAATTACAATATTTAAGTAAGACTTGTGAAGGATGATTTCAAACCGGCATACTTAGAATTCTTTGAGCCTCAATCAACTAAAGTCATCCTTACTTAAAACTTATTATCTTTAGCTTCCATTTCTTTACTATTTAGTTTATCGAGTTTCAATTTTGCTGACTCTAAAGAACATGTTAACTTGTGTTTTGTCAACAAGAGTGGTTGAAATGTGACTCTAAATTCTCCAAGCATATTTTTATAGTATGATAATTAGGTAAAGGATCAAATTTCTTCATTTTTTTAATGATGTTACACTTTGATGATGCGTGTACACTTACCATGAGTATTTTGTCAAAATTTTCGATTGTCAATGTTTGATTTTATAGTATGATTTGATTTTAACACTATGCTTACTATAGCGTCAACAACTACCATAGGCACATCATTTACACTTCTCCATATTGCATTGCATGCAAGTTCTTGTTTCGCCTTCGTCAAAAAGTCCTTCACAAGATACTCAAAGTCATTGGAGAACGATCATGTCAAAGTATCAAGTATCAACTACTACTCCGTAGACTTTATCTATATGTTGCTAATGCTAATGGGTACCAGTTTAGTTGGTAAATTTGTAAAGATGGTATCACAAGTTTAGGATTCAAATTCTGTCAGTGGCATGACGAGAGGGGTTAAAGGATAACAAAACAAAAATAATATTAATAATAATAATAAATAAATAAATAAAATATTTATGTTGCTAATGGTCTCGGATTCCACCACAAAATCATAAAGCTTGACCTAGACCTAGAAAAGTAGGCTGAGAGGACCAAATATTTTGGGCTTACAATAGCAAGCCACATTCCTGTGTGCATGCTCAAGGCTTAAAGCCCATACACACATTAGGAAAGCTGAGTCCATTTACTGGGCTTAAGGCCTCACCTAAGAAATATAATTTGGAATAAATTTATGCTCAATAGTATTTTCATTTGTAACCTAATTTAAGTATTTATTATGGGAGTTGCTACGTATATATATCCGACTATTTGGCTTGATGCTCCAAAATTTATCTTTTAGATTTATCTTTAATAAATTGCTTGGTGTACCCAACCGTATTTTCTAATATTAAAACATATAAAATACGTTACTCATTGTTGATTGGGGAATTTGTATAAAAGGATTTCTAATATAAATGTTTGGATGTCAAATTTTTTTAGACTTTGTTTTGAAATTTGATATGATAGTCGGCACACTTTTGAAATTTATGTATTGATTTATATTTTTTAATTTTTAATACGAATTGGTTTTGTCAACCCTTGTATAGTTAATGGACACATTAAAATTCAACGAGCGTGACTAAATTTTTGTTTTATAGTTTAAAGATGATAGTTACTATTGTTTTTTTCATTCAATAGCCAATTAACGCTCCTAAAAGAAAAATTTTCGCACCAAATGATTTACAAAAAGGCAATGCCTACTTCACACAACCAAATATATTGTCCCACACCACCATCCAAAATTTTTTTAACCTACTAACCCACGCCACCCAAAAAACTTCAAAAAGAGTAACTATGAAATCGTGAGAAGATAACCATCTTCCTCCGCTATTTTCTTTGTATTTTCTCTTCACTTTTGTGTAGATCAACAGAAAACAAATTAGCGTTGCCCCGTTCCTCTCCACCGCCAACCTCCCTTCTTTACAAAACAACCTAGCTATCACTCATTCAAAACATAAAAATATGGTAACTTTTAAGGCAATCGATAAGCTCAATTGAGACTGATTCTTAAGCTCATCAAAATAGAACAATTGTAGTACTCTGAGTTACCTAATAAACGCAATTTGAATCAGTTGAAAATGTTTTGAAATGATCAAGTTATGGTCATTTTACTAAAGTCACGCAAATCTGTCCCGAAAAGAAAACGAGGTAATATCTGTGAGACCCTTGTGTGGGCGGACCTGAGGGGGAGGGTTAGGGTGAGGGTTGGAGCCCAATAGGCCCAACAGGCCCGTGGATCCCAAGAGGGGTTGGGCTAGCTACCAAGGGGGATCATAGTTCCACATCGCCTGGGTGCGGGGTGGTTATGTGCTATATATGTGCGAGGTTGGATCCCCATAGTAAGAGGCTTTTTAAAGCCTTGCGGACCGGTTGGGTCCAAAGCGTACAATATCTTACTGTGCGGATCGGGTCGTACAGAATGGTATCAGAGCCTGACCCAGCCGGAAGTGTGCCACGTAGAAGTGGGCCCTTGGGAAACGTGGACGTTGTGCTTGTGTGGCCAACGAGGATGTTGGTCCTTAAGGGGGGTGGACTGTGAGACCCTTGTGTGGGCGGACCTGAGGGGGAGGGTGAGGGTGAGGGTTGGAGCCCAATAGGCCCAACAGACGCGTAGATCCCAAGAGGGGTTGGGCTAGCTACCAAGAGGGATCATAGTTCCACATCGCCTGGGTGCGGGATGGTTATGTGCTATATATGTGCGAGGTTGGATCCCCATAGTAAGAGGCCTTTTAAAGCCGTGCGGACCGGTTGGGTCCAAAGCGGACAATATCTTACTGTGCGGATCGGGTCGTTACAGGATATCCCTTACTTTCGGCCAACTTATACACTTGATTGAGACCAATTATCAAGCTCATCAAAACACAAAAAATGTAGTACTCTAAGTTATCTGATAAACGCAATTTGAATCACTTGAAACTTTTTGAAATGAGCAAGTTATGATCATTTTACCAAAGTCACGCAAATATGTCCTGTAATGAAAACGGGGTAATGTCCCTAATTTTAGTCCAGCTTATACTCTCTATTGTAGCCGATTATCAAGCTCATCAAAATATAAAATTTGTAGTACTATGAGTTATCTAATGAACACAATATGAATCACTTGAAAATGTTTTGAAATTAGAAAGTTATGGTCATTTTACGACAAACATTCAAACTGTCCAAAAAAAAATTTGTTTTCACCCATTCGCATTGGACAATACAAGTGGGAGTATCACATTCGACTAGATCATGGCGAATTGGAGACTTTAATTCGCATAGGTTTGGACGAATTTGAGACTCCTCACATTGCCCAATGCGATGGGTGAAAATAGGCTTTTTTCTGGACAGTTTGAGTATTTGCTGTAAAATGGCCATAACTTTCTCATTTCAAAACATTTTCAAGTGATTCAAATTTTGTTCATTAGATAACTCAGATTATTACAATTTTTGTGCTGATGATCTTGAGAATCAGGCTCAATAGAGAGTATAAGTTGGCCGAAATTTAGGAACATTACCCATCTTCATTGCGAGACAGATTTGCACGACTTTAGTAAAATGACCATAACTTGCTCATTTCACAACATTTTTCAGTGATTCAAATTTGGTTTGTTAGATGAAAATGAGTACTACATTTGTTGTACTTTGATGAGCTTGAGAATCGGTCTCAATCAAGCGTATAAGTTTGCCGAAAATCAGAGACACTATCTCATTTTCTTTGAGAGACAGATTTGTGTGACTTTAGTAAAATGATCATAACTTGCTCATTTCTTAACATTTTCAATTGATTCAAATTATGTTTATTAGGTAATTCAGAGTACTATAATTGTTTTGTTTTGATGTACTTGAGAATCGATCTCAATTGAACGCATCAATTGGCCGAAATCAGAGACAATACCTTTTTTTTTTAACAATTTTGATTGAGTTTAGTGAAATGACCATAAGTTGCTCAATTCACAACGTTTTTTATTCATTCGGATTGTGTTGATTAGATGACTAAAAGTAGTACATTTTTTATGTTTTGATGAGCTTGAGAATCAGTCTCAGCTGAGCGTTTAAATTGAACCAAAGTAAGGATAGTTCCATGTTTTCAGAGACAAAAAGGGTGAGATAGGTGGCGGGGTGGTGGTGGTGCTTGATGGAGAAAAAATGAGAAAAAGGTAGCGGTGGCGGGAGGGAGGGAGAGAAGTGGTGGTGATATGGTGGGGTAATGGTGGTGTCTGATGGAGAAGAATATGAAGAGATGGAGGGGAGATAAAATTTTAAATTTTGAGTTTTTATTGGTGGTGTGGAAAATAAAATAGGTGGTATGAGAGAGAAAAAGTTGATTTGGTGGTGTGGGACGGTACTTTAGGTGGTGTGAAATAGTTGTTGCATTACAAAAAACCGATGAGTCGATGTTACATACATTAAATCGGTACAACAAAGTCGAAACATCTCAAACTACTGATGCAACAAAGATTTGGTGCAACCAAGCCAAATAATCGGATACATAGCAAATCAATGAAAAAAAATTTAACAGAGAATTGAGATTTATGTTACAAGTTTCCATTTTTCAATCTACATTAACGAGTGTGTTATATTTGCTTCTAACCACCTTTACTGAAAAATATAGCACTGAAAAGTAGGGTGTTTATGAAACTTAGATAATTAGACTTCCAAGTCGGGATGGTTACGGTGCCCACTCTAAAGTTGGCGTGGACAAGACTCATTCTGTTCTAATTCATGAATCTACCTCCTCGAGCTCTTGCTCTAAAGGAATATGATTTTTCAAAAAATGTCAAAATTTCATGAAATTTTTTTTTTTAGTTGCCAAAATTTCTTT
This sequence comes from Berberis thunbergii, assembly GCA_003290165.1. Taxonomy (NCBI): domain Eukaryota; kingdom Viridiplantae; phylum Streptophyta; class Magnoliopsida; order Ranunculales; family Berberidaceae; genus Berberis; species Berberis thunbergii. Next base: position 72,565 of record QNQO01009280.1, on the reverse strand, counting down.
TGAAATCAGAGATATTTATTTTTTCATGAGGTCAATCTCAATTTCCATACATTTTAACCCATTATAACCTTAATTTAGTATTAAAATTTTGTTTATATAAGTGATTCTTATGTAATATGTGGTTTGTACGACATTATGAGTCTTGTTCGACTTTTTATGCTAAGAGTTAAAAATGATTAAATTATATTGATAATTTCAAAACTACAACCAAATTTTTTGCCTTTTTTTTATACATAGCGAAATTTAAAAATCAACTTACTAAAATTACCTTGAAAAATAAAATCACAAGTATAACACCCATAGTACGTATAAGACCTTCCAACTTGTTTGTCTTGTAACCACAAAGGTAGTTCTTATGGATATTATCAACACTTAATATTCCATTTGAAATCATTGCATTCGAACCTATCAATTATGGGTTGAAAATGAAACTTAACTTCACTATTTGCCTTGACAAGGATGTTAATTATGTAACTCTTGAAATATAAGAATTTCTCAAACAAAAACTACTTCAAAATTCCCTAAAAACATTAAAAATAAAAATAAAAATAAAATCCTTAGATATAGGTTTCCTCAACTTAAAATAAAACGCCGCCAATAGAAATTCCAACTTACTCATCTTGTAACCACAAAGGTAATTGTTATGGATATTATCAATACTTAACATTCCATTTGAAATCATTGCATTTGAAATCTCATCAAGTCTGTTCACGAGTTTATTTCAAATTATCAACCTATCAATAATGGGCTGAAAACGAAACTTAATTTCACTATTTGCCTTAACAGGGATGTTAATTATACAACTCTTGAAATATAAGAATTTCTCAAAAAAACATTTAAAATAAAAATAAAAATAAATTCCTTAGATATAAGTTCCCTCAATCTAAAATAAATTGCGGCCAATAGAAATTCCTAGTCCACACCAATCTTATTAGCCAGGGTAGGCCCTGAGATTTTAGAGGCTAAATTACCTCGAAAAACGAAATCACAATCCTTGGATATAAGTATAACACCCATAGTAAGAAGACCTTCCGACCTGCTCATCTTGTAACCACAAAGGTAATTGTTATGGATATTATCAATTCTTAATATTCCATTCGAAATCAATGAATTCAAAATCTCATATATAGGTCTCTTGATGAGTCTATGTCAAATTATCAACCTATCAATAATGGGTTGAAAACGACACTTAACTTCACTACTTGCCGTAACGGGGATGTTAATTATGCAACTCTTGAAATATAATAATTTCTCAAACAAAAACTACTTCAAAATCTCCTAAAAACATTTCAAATAAAATAAAAAATCCTCAACCTAAAATAAAATGTTGCCAATAGAAATTCCCAACCCACACAACTCCTATTAGCCAGGGTTGGCCCTGAGATTTTAGAGGCTCAATTCGAGTTTAACAAATGTGGTTTCATTCTAATTGGTTTCGAGCCATGTCCATCTAAAACAATAAATAGAATAAAATAAACCCTGGGCATAAACAAACAAACTCTCTGACCATTTGAGCAACAACCAACTCCAAATCGTTCAAGTGAGGTTTGGTAAATCTTAAAGTTAGGTTTAAGTGTGTGAACATTACCCCTGGGCTCCCCACTACCACTGTAAAAAAAGAAAGCTTTTGATTTTCAGTTGTTATTTGATAAAGTCAATACGAAACTTTCGAATTGAAAATCAAAAGTTTTATCGCTGGCTGGGAGGACAATCATGATTAAAGCAGTCTTAAATTCGATACTCATTTATACAATGCAAACTTTTCTACTTCCGTGCTCTATCACCACCAAATTGGACCACCTAGCCCGTAATTTATAGTGGAAATGAACAGTGGACAACAAGGTTAAGCATATGTGTAATTGGGATCACATTACTTTGCCTCGTCATCTCGAAGGCCTCAACATTCCATCTGCCAGGAATAAAAACATTGTCTTAATGGCAAAAAGCTTGCGACGTGCCATTTCCTCACCTCACAATCCACGTGTTCTTCAACTTAAAGTTTTTTTTTTTTTTTTCTTTTTTCGAAAGGCAACTTAAAGTTTTTTACTTCAATATAAATACCAATTTTCAACTATCCAAACATCCAACCATCGTCTCTTTCGCTTGGAAATGCAATCTAACCACCTTTTCGAAAATGAAACGCCTTCTCATATCACAAGTTTTTTCGGGCGAACACACTGACCTTTGGAGAGATTGTTGGGTTGAGTCGAGCCCTGTCCTTGCTCATTCCTTTACCTCTAACGACTAACCCTTGTACCATTCAAGATTTATGGCTTCCATCTTCTAGCCAATTTTCACAGTGGAACATGAAATTGATCATGTCCACTTTTCTTGCCCTGGTGGCTAGAGCTATCCTGAAAATAACTATCAAACCATTAGTGAGCCCTGACAAACTCATTTGGCTGTTTGACAAAAAAATGACAATCCTCAGTTAAAAGTGTCATTCGTGCTTTTACTTCTGATAAACTTTAAAGTTTTGCTTCTAATGCACCAAATCTGCACTTTCAAGCTAAACAATTCACAAAATTATGGAAAATTAAAGCCCTCCCTTCGCTATTTTCCTTATTTGAAAAATCAGCCAAAACATCCTCCCTGCCATGACCAACCTAGTTAAGCTTCACACACCTATTGATGATTATTGCATCTTTTGTCAGGAGAAACGGAGGATGTCACTCACAGTTTCTTCTTCTACCCGATCATCAATAGACTTTGGCAACTTTTTCCCATGCCAATTGATTGGCTCAACCCCAATTTTAATCCACCCTCTATTTCGAGATTTTTTACTTTCATGCGGGACACGGGCAAGGCCATTCTGAGGTTAAAGATGAAATGTTGTCTCAGTTTACAATTGTTCTTCAAACTATCTGTCAGATCTGCAACAAAACTATTTTCAATAAAACTAAAATCTGCACTCAACTGTTATTCTCCTCCTTCCACCAAGCCTGAATTTCCTGGCACAAATAATGGTTCACCAATGGTATTCCTCAACTCACATAAGTTGTCACCAACTCAGAGGATACCACCATTAATATCCTCTCGATTCACCAAATCCTTGAAACAACTAAAACAGACAAATTAACAAGTTGTTTCTACCACCTTGACATCACACACCGCTACCACTTTTTGCCCTTTTTTGAGACAACGACTTCCCGAATTACTCTTATTCAAGGCCAAATCCAGTCAGCATGACACCACATATTAATTATATATCTAACTAGCCTAGGTATGTTCTCACTGTTTTGGACCCGGACACGATTTTTGTCACTTTTGACGTTTGTTTCCTTGACTCCTCTAAGTAGGGTGCGATAGAGGTGTTTGTGGTTGACCCTCATAACCAAGTTTTAACTACAATGGCTTGCCCGATAGTAGGAAAAGTTTTTGATAGTACTATAGCAGAGTGCTATGCGATAGAAACATCCCTACTACTTATACAAGCACAACAGTGGAACACTACACCAAAAACCCCCATTAGCAACGGTTTTATACCGTGGGGGTAAGACATTGCCACGGCTAAGAGCCGTGGACTACAGGGGCGTCGCAAAATTTTTTGTCACGGCTAAAAACCGTTGCTAAACATTGTAGCAACGGTTTTATGGTTGAATGGGGAGCGTTATTTGCAGACATTAGCAACGGTTATAAACCGTTGCAATAAAACTAGCAACGGTTTGAAGCCGTGGCAAAATTAGCAACGGTTCTAAGCCGTTACAACGTGATATTAGCAACGGTTATAAACCGTGGCTAACAAGATAGCAACGGTTTATAGCCGTGGCTAACCATGGCAACAGTTTTGAACCGTGGCTAAGTGTATATATTTGCAACGGTTTTAAACCGTGTCTAAAAGTAGCAACGGTTTCTAGCCGTGGCTAACCATGGCAATGGTTTTGAACCGTGGCTAAGTACATGTATTTGCGACGGTTTTAAACCGTGTCTAAAAGTAGCAACGGTTTTTAGCCGTGGCTAACTGTGGCAACGGTTATAAACCGTGGCTAAATAGTGTGAATTAAACCGTGGCAAAGGTGCTAGCAACGGTTTTTAGCCGTGCCTACCCATGGCCACGGTTTGAAGCCGTAGCAAATAGTAAATAATGCCCACGGTTTATAGCCGTGGCAAGATGGAACAACGGTTTTAAACCGTTGGCAATTAAAACAAAATTCAAAAAAAAAAAGAAATCTGTTTTGTTGCAACGGTTTAAAACCGTTGCAAGTTAAAATAATCGAAAAAAAATTATATATATATTTTTTTGCTGCTGCAGCAAAATCACAGCCGTGGCACCTGCAAAATCAGTCCTTACTATAGTTTGTGTCATGCCTCCGACACGAATAAGAACCACCAAACTATATGCTAGATAAATACAAAATCAACCGTAAAAAGAAACTTGTCAAGTTTTGACGCCAAACAAAAATATGTAAACAAATAGCATTAATTAATGTACAATAACAGGATTAACCTGAACAAATGGAACATAGCTTGTTATATCAGGTTTCGCTCGCATCTAAAACAAAAGAATTTCTCTATGTTTTTTCCAACAATACAAATCGCCCTAGTTATAATGTAAGAAATACATTGATGCCCTTAGGAACAGGCCCCATTTCTTTCGGTAGTTGCTTGTTCAATATACTGAAAATGATGAGAATGCAGCACCTGGTAGTTGCTTGTATATGGCACCAGTGATGGTTGATACAACGACACACTTTGCACCCCAGAAACAAGCAATGTATGCGCATTCTCCTGTCCAACATACTGCTGCCCGTACTGGCTCAGACCTTCAGAGCCCTGCAGTATAAAAATTAGTCAGTACTTAATGACAGACAAACATGACCTATAAAGATTGCTAATAAACCAATGACAGACAAACATGACCTATAATTGCACAGTTATTGAAACAAGACAACATAGATACTCTTTAAGTACTTTATTGCATATGATCTGGACCTGGGTGTAACAATAAGTTGTAGCAAAAGCACAAGTAGAAGTATCATCATCAACAACATATAGGTTTCATGCTGAAAAAAAAAATTCTACTAGACCAGATTATATGCTCCCAAAAAAAAATTCTACTCCACGGAACTCCTAAAAAACATTGCCATTTATCCATTACATCTATCACAGTATATATCATCAATTACATAAGCTAAAACTTGATCATGTGACATCATAACATACCATGTCGTCCGATGTAAGAGTCCCAAACTTATCAAAACAACATATGTCCACCTGAAGGGAAAAAATGTTAACATGAGCTAAAGCAACTTCTCGCTAGACTTTCTCGATCACGAAGGCTTTTTTTCTTCCATCAATTCAAAGCAAATTAACCATTGATACACAAAAGAACTAAAGGAACTTGTAAGAGTACATGTAATAATTAAACACCAATATAACAATGACAAGGGAATGAATATTGTGTCCGACACAGGTGTGAGGTGCCAGATACGTCAACCCACAAATCCACCAATACATGCACCATTACTACATTAGATAAGACTTTTTATCCTATTTGCTTGAAATCACAAACGAAAGAGTCATTTATGCTTAAATGTCGAGGAAGTGAAGTTATCACTTCAATTTTTTCATCATATTGATTTCGGTTATAAGTTTACTAGCTTGCTAAACTGAATCAGAAATTCTAAATGTCGAGGAAGTGGGCGAGGAAATGAGCGAGGGGAGGGAGGTGGCGGGATGGGGACCGTCCACCTCCCTCGGGATGTGTGACTAACACCAGTGAATGCTCCATCACTGAATCATTTCCTTGCACGGAATCATTTCCCTTGTAGATCACCAGATCCCAGCTATGTTGATCACCATCTTTTATACAACAACTGACACACTACCATATTGATTACAAGACATATAAACCATAGGCTACAGTTTAATGGGGGACGTGTCATTCCAGAAACTGATTATTGTGCCTGAGTTGACATAAAAAAGATACCCTTTTGGAATGCTAATCTGATTTTGGATTATACTCCTTTCATGAAGGAGCAGTTAGCAACTTAGCCGAGAAATTTTCCTATTATCAATATGTTTTGCACTTAAAACCCATCCGTTGGTATAACATGAAATTTTCTGTGAGAATTAAACTGATAATCTGGTCCCTAAAGCTTTTATGTTGAACATGTGTTGTCAGGTTGTGCTCCTCTTCTGGTCCATAACCTCAGGCTCATATTCTCTATCAGATGTTCATTCTTTCTAATAACAAACTAAATTCATGTCGTGGTGAGGAACAATATAGACTTTAAAATCTAAGGTTGCCTATCTATAGGAGTATCTTTGCAATTTAAATTCAAGAGATGAACAGTAGTTAAAATACAGGGATATATGCACCTGAATAGCATGACTTCAAATGTCAAGTAATAAAGGCAATCGGAAAATTCAAGCAATGAAAATAAACTTGCTTGATTTCTGGAGGAGCAGGAAGTTTAGAAGCCAGATCTTCACGTTCCTCAGGGTCATTACCAACAGCTTCATCATCATCAGTGAAATGTCTTCATGCTCCCAATCATCACCTAGGAGGCATTAGCAGTTAAAAGCAATTAGACATGGCACCAATATTTTCTCTTCCACAACACTCCCAAATTTGAAAATTTTATATCCATACAGCTGCATAGGAAACTAAATATACTATGGTTTTACAACTGCATAGGAAACTAAACAACATCAGATAACAGAGTATAATGATAAGGAAGATATGTCAGACAATGGAAAGAAAACTATCCATCTTGTGGGTCATACATCTAATATGCATTTGCATATGAACTCCCAAAATAAAACATTTCTGCATATGACCCTAATCCAGTTTGCTAAGATATCATTTTGTAGCATTGACCACAGATCTGGGTTTGAGTTTTATTTCTATCAAACGCAGCTTATAAAGCAGATCTAAGAAATAAAATCACCTGTACTGTAGGAATTCCATATAAAGGGGATTTTTAAAGAAAAAATGATCAGGTAAACCAAAGATTTTATTAATGAGCATATCAATCCTTTCTTAAGTATATAATCTTATCTAACCATTCCTTCCACACACACTACCAGATTTTATTTCAAAAGAATGTGATCAGATACGCAGAACCCACTACTTGCAAATAAACTGTAATGCATACACATGCATCCAAACAAAGAATATGAACTTCAGACAATACAAAGTTACAGAGCAAAACATCAGAAAATATAGAACATGGATAGCCTTTCCCAAGGAAATTTTGCAAAACAGTTTTCATCATATCCAAATGGACAGAGAACAGAAAATAGGAATGACTATGGACACTAACCTTCACATATATATGTATATATATATACATATATATATATTCAAGCGCACATAAATATTTCAAATAAATACTATGGACACTAACCTTCACATATGGAATGACTTGGAGAACAGTAGACGCGCGTAGAACACGCAGCAATCTCTCAACCGTAGAACACGCAGCACACGCGCGTTTCTGTGACAAATCAAGTTACACCGGACTGCCCAGATCAACCGGCATACACATGCTCCAACCGCATGTCGCCACATCTCAGCATGTCAACGCTTCGACACAGCAGCAATGCGTCCCAGCAGCAACAGCAAAGCAGAGCATCAGTAACTCAAAAAAGCGTAGCAGCAGCAGCATCAACGCAGCGCAGCAACAGCAAGCAACATCAGCAACACAGCAAGCGTAACATTCTCTGAGCTAAAAGAAATGCATAATTTTAAATGCAGGAGTGCCTGAGTTATATTGAGAAAACTGCCAAATGAATGCCAAATGAACAGTGCTTGGGAAAACTGCCACTTCTAATCAATAATGCAGATATAAATGTTTAAATAAGTGGAAAAACATTTTCAATTGTTGAAATTTTTTATTAATCTACATGTAAATGGAAACACGTCAGTTCAGTGATTATGCAAGTCAAACTTCAAGCCAGCACCTAAAGAAGCTTTTTAATCCATGCCAAAATTCAGGTACTTGAATATGTCACATGATCTTAGTAAACACTAGACACGCGCTTGCACAGTTTCACTGTGATATCAGGTACTGAAAAAAAACAGAATAGTGACTTTATACAGTGGAACCTATCCAGCTTGGCAACTAGTCGAAAACACGAAACCTTACAAGTTCAGACTGGGCACAACCAACCAAGAATCTGACAACCTTGTTGTATATTTCGAAGCTCCATTACAAACCAAGAAACAACTATTTTAGGGAGAGAAGAAGAAAAATACCATGTAATGATGCAAATTTATAAGCAGAGAGTGCACCTATCTTTGATAATTTGACACAAAAGTAAACAATGTGTCACTGAGTACCATGTGTTTTGAGAAAATGGTGATTTTAAAGAAACACTTACATGAAAAATGCCAACTGTTGTCATAAATGTTGCGATGAAAAACTTCCAGAATCGGCACTTTTATATCATTCTCTATGCTTGTATCATCCTCTGTAAAATTAGCAGGAAGATGCAAAATATGAGAATTAGATTTGCCAAGTGATGTTGGATGAATCCTTGAATATGTCAACTATGAAACTCTAGCTTGCCTTGCGCAAAAAACTATGAAACTCTTTGTAACTATGCTACAGGAGTCATCTTATGTATAAAAAGTAGCTGATTGCCATACATTATAGAGTGCAAGTAGCAGGAAAGAAAGTTGGGTGCACATTGAAAGTGGGATAAAATAAGCTAGAAACCCAGACAGTTACAATGCTTGTAATGCTTCCGCAAGATAAATACGGGAAACTTCCAGTGGAAACATGTACATGATTTGATATAACTCATGGCTTAATAATAATAAAAATATGAAGAAAAACAACAACCTTGTACATTAATGCCAAATTCAAGAGATGAATTCAAATGTATTGGGAAACATCGCAAACTTACATCAACATCTTTAGCTTTCACATTCTTTGGCTTCACCAAATTTGGATTTTGGATATCAATGATGCCTTGGGTTCCTTTCTTTTTCTGCCAACATCCACATTGAGAGGGTTGAGAGAAATTCATATAGAATTACAAGTAACTCATGCAGGGGAATAAGAAGTATAAAAAGTACAAGTAAAATGAGTAGAAAGGCAACTACCTCAGATTCATCTTCTGATTCCTCTTCGGATTCCGTTTCTACTTCTTCTTCCTCTTCAGCTTCCTCCTAATAGTGATAATAAGATTACCCTTCTTTTATCAGATCAGAAAACAACTAAAGTTGCATGCACATACTGATATATGACGTTGCTAATATTAGTAACGGTTTTAAACCGTGCCAAATATACCAACGGTTTTAAACCGTGGCCAGGGTGTTTATTAGCCACGGTTTTAAGCCGTTGGTACATATAGCTACGATTTTTAGCCGTGGCAAATGTACCAACGGTTTAAAACCGTGGGCAGCTCGGCGTAGCTAAATGGCCCTTTTGGTGTAGTGTAAATAGGTGGTGATGGTGGAATGATGGTAGAGAACTGGATGGGCTTCTCATCAAAACTAAAGCTTGCAAAGATTCGGAGTTCACGAAGATACATGAAATAGTTTTCAGGAAGAAAAAAAAAAAAAAAAAATTTTTTTTTTATTGAATATTCAGATTAGAATTTTTTTTACATAACTGAAACTGTAAAGCAGAATGTCATTCAATATTAAGATTCCTAACCATACCTTGACAAGATCTTCGAGTTCCTCACTGCATTCAAGTTTATCCTCAGCCAACCAGTTTTCCAAAAGATTCTTTTTGTTCTGATTCACAACTAAACGAGATAATTCCCAAGACTCAAATGCATTGAGCTTTCCTTTAGTTAACAATGTCCCAGAGTACTGCAACAATGGTGGAGTTTGCCCAGCTTGCACAGGAACACTCTGCAAAAGGAAAGGTAAATATCAAAGACCAATCAAATGCCATACCATTGAATTTGAGAATCAGGATCTAAAAATAAATGATACTAGCATCTACAAAAAGTAACAAAATCTACCTATCCCCAATGAACAGAACTACAGGCATCTCTTGAATAATTCATACAACATTCACCAATCAACTTATTGGTAATAACAAGGAAAGCCAAACAAGTTCAAAATGTATAACGTTGTAGCTTTATTTTCTTTGTGTACTGAGAGTGTATCCTTTCTTTCCTCCTAAGAATGGGCAAGAAAAAGAATAATTGGATCGACATACCATATTTGGTTTAACAATTAATAATTTCAAATAATATTAATATAGATCAGTACAAAACAAATACAATTGTAGGTCATATATAATGGCAAAAAAATATACATGAAAGAAAATCACTTCATGAGGGAAATCGAGGCCTCATTGACCACTATGTCCAGGTCACCTGAATAGTTAAGCATATTTGACAGTGAAAAAACAATAGCTAAAGTATTCAAATGAAAGTGTAGTACTAAATTTTTATTAATTATCCATCACCACTGACCTGTGGGTTTCTTGACACCCAATACATATCACCATCAAAATCACCATTTGCAATCTCATCTGCCAAGGAGCGTGGGCCTTTAGTAGGAAAGAAAATAGCGTATTTGGCATTGCCAACAAATTGAAGTAAAACTTACTGTATCCTTGCTCAACTTTAAAATATGGACTTCCTTCTGAAGGTCTTCATTTAGTTTGTGTTCCTCTGGAAAGTAAGCAAAAACTTATTAAAGAAATTGTAAACAACAAAAGGTAAGGAGCAACATTTCAGCTCTGGTATTTAAACAGATGCATAATTTCCCCCAATCAAAATATCAAGTCTAACCCACTTGACAACACCATAATAAATTTGGTTCACAAACAATAAACTTCTTTTAGAGTTCGTTACAAGCAGACAAGCACATCCATTTTTTAACCAAAAAATTTATATCTAAAAGCTCCATTTGAGGCAAACCATAAAAGAAGTTTCAGATAACAAGGCCTATAACACATTATATATGAAAGAGAATCATTCATCGTCTGGAATAGAATGAATAACTTAACAAGCCTCGAAATAAGAATGGGAAAAAAACAAGAAAAGAAGATACAATTACTAGAACTGACATTTTTGCTTATCTTTACAGCCAATGAATTTGTGTCCCACAAAACAGAGAGTCTAAGTTGTAGAGGATAAACATCTGCCATATCATCTTATACAACTGATAAGCCCCCAGCATCCTTTGCTGCTGCATTAAAGTCACTATGCCTACATAAAAATTTGGCAAATTGAAACTAGTGTTGTACTTTGTGCCTTATTGTTAATCAGTTGAAGAATACATCACAGATAGATAAGCAAGGCCGAAAGAAAGCCATATTGAATCTCAGTAGATAAGCAAGGCAGAAAGAAAGCCATATTAAATCTCACCTAGTTACATAAAAAGAAAAAGAAAGGATGTATGAAAAACCAACCTCCTTCACAGTCTCGGCTAATTCCATCATTGTAAATTCACCTGTCATGTGCAAGCAACACCACTTAGCACAGAGTTAAAAAGGCACAAAGTACAACTATATGCTTAAAATCCAAGTCGAATCCTTGCAGTTGCAACTGTATTGGATAATTGCTATCTTTATGTTTCATTACGTACCTGGGTTTCCAATGTTGATTGGTCCAGTGTTATTCCCTTCCATTAGTCGAACAAGGCCATCAACCTTTCAAAAAGAAAAGAAGAAGAAAATTTAGGGGACACAAGTCCAGATCATGCAAATTCCATTGTCCTGAATTCTAAAGGAAAGTGACGACCTCTTGCTTACCATGTCAGAAACATAGCAGAAACTTCTAGTTTGTGTTCCTGGAAGCTGAACTGTCAATGGTTCACCCCTATAGAAAAATTTAACAAAACACCAGTAACAACAATATGTATGAAATGCTTCACATGAACAAAGAAAATTAGATGAACACAATAGTTCCTATATATCTATCAAACGTTGTTACAGGTCAATACAAACTAACAATAGTGATGACTGAAGTTCGAAAGCCATGAAATAAAATTAGAACTTACCGAAGAGCTTGAGCAATGAAGTTGCTGACAACACGTCCATCATCGATATTCATGCGGGGTCCATATGTGTTAAAGATTCTTGCAATGCGGATCTCTGCGTGCATAATGAAAAAATTGTGAACCATAAATAGAATCGAACATTGTAAAAAACAGGCACCATACATAAAAGTTTATGTTACCTATGCCATGTTGCCTGTGATAATCGAACATCAATGTCTCAGCAACACGCTTTCCCTCATCGTAGCAACTCCTGACTCCTGTAATGTGTGCCATAATATCCTTTTGAGTGATGAAACAATTTCTTCAAAAATTAAAGGTAAGTGAATTCCATTGATGATCAGAAAATGAGCCCTTTGACATGAAGATTAAGCATACCAATTGGGTTAACATTGCCCCAGTAGTCTTCAATCTGGGGGTGAACAAGGGGATCTCCATACACCTCTGAAGTTGAAGTCAGTAAGATCCTGTTTGAGAATCCCAGCACATGAGGTAAAGAAGATACAAGTTTACTAAGTTGGAAATGTTAGTTCAAACCAGTCAAGCAACAATACCTTGCTCCAACACGCTTAGCAAGTCCAAGCATGTTCAGTGTTCCAATAACGTTGGTCTTAATAGTCTGTCATAAATCACCAACATCAGTTAGAGTTTAATGGGTTTGTTATACTTGATTGACATCTGCGTGCCAAACCAAGAATCATGTCCAAGAGCCTTAAAGTGGAGGCCAAAACTTGAAGTTGACAGTCATAGTTGATATAGATGCACAAAAAATGCGTGCATACCCACCTTAACAGGATTGTGCTTGTAGCAAGATGGTATATCTGATCAACTTCAATTCTCAGTGTCTCAGTGACATCTGTGGAAGATGTATAACAGGATTACTTACTTTTCAAAAGAGCTCTAGTGACCATGTCGTTAGTGGTATACAACTATTAGAGCTCATATTTAGTTATATTGCTTATAATGAAATCCAGAGACAAGGAGATACCATGACGAATGAGCTCAAATCTAGGATGACCAATCCATTTTTCAAGTTGTCCTTTGATCCAGTGAAGTAGTTGTCAGCAACAATAACCTGAAGAACAAAAAAAAAAGTAAACCTTACAATGCCATGATAGGTTATTAGCAAAAATATTAAGACTCCTTTTAATACAAGAGTTTCTTATTCAATGATAGTATTAACTAATGCAAATCAGAAGGAAGCTCAAGGCTAAGTGACTAGAGAAATTGTACCTCGTTCTTCTCATTTTCCATTAATCTGTCAACCAAGTGAGAACCAATGAATCCAGCTCCACCAGTTACCAAAATTCTCATGTTGGACTGTAATTCAAAATAAAAAATAAAAATCTATGAGTTGAGTCAAGACTTCACAGTTTAATTCACTAGTTTCTATAAGAGATTTTTCAGTCTTTAAGTTACGATATAGGTTCATAAGCTAAAACAAACCTCTATCGACAGATGATCAAGAAAGTTAGTAGAAGTCATTTCAATTTGTGTACTTACATTATGAATTCTTATTGTTTAGGATAGCCGGATCTGATCAAAATAGCAAAACTATCATTTACATGTCCTAAATAAACATGCAAATACCCAATTAGATTAGCTAGATTAGCACTCTAAAAGTGCCAAAAGGGAGCTCAAGCTTAGTTGTTTAATGATTCTGCATGTGACGATTTTGACATGGAAGACAAGGCAATAACAAACACAAACAACAAGTCTAAGCATAATTAGAACCAAATTATGAATAGGATTAGAGTCAAATGAAGAGACTCAACGTCAAGACTTAACAAATAAGAAGTAATCTTTACCTGGAGAAACTTGGAACTGCGAAGAGGTGATGGTGAAGGAGGCTTCTTGTGATCTCCATTCGACGCCATTGTTTCGATCTTCAGACCTAAACACTACACTTTATTAGTATCAATAACTGAAAATTCTAATTCTACATACTCACATTTTTCTGCAAAACTCAATAATATAACTGAAGATCAACTAATTACCACCAAAATCCAAACTTTATACAAAAAAAAAAGCAAACTTTAATCAAATTCAACAAACATCTACAGATCACCAAATCCTATTTCTTAAAATATTACAACTTTAACTCTGATCAGAGATCACAAAAACCCAAACTCCTCAATCAACCACCATGCATGCAAATCAACATAAGAGATTCAATAATTCCAACACCCAAACTACAAATGCAACTAAAAACCAAACATTTCTTACAATTTAAGATTCAATCGAGAAACGGAACACAACCCAGACTCCAAATTATTTGTCTGATGATGAATGAGCAAGATCAGAGACGTATAAATAACAAAATCCCCAAAGCAATAAAATAAAAATCAAAACTTTATCCACCAACCAGTGCCAAATCAGAAAAGAAAAAAAAGGGTACAAACTTGTAATTGAAGCAAATATAAAGGCAATGAAAGCTCCACTGTAACGAAATCAAAGACCCCACACCCACAACACTAGTTTCAGATCTGGGGGCTTATCAGTTGAAGAGTCAACATCACTAAACTATATATCATCTACCTATTGACCAAAAACAGATGATCCAAATTGAAAACTAAAGACAATAAGCTCACCAGAGTTGCCAACTCAAACTGCAGTCCCAACTATTGCATTCACTAAAGACCAAACTGCTTCCCTAGCAAACTCATCTGCTCATAACCTAAATCCATCAAATTCCAAGCTATAAGAATTCTTTCAAGCATTTTATCAAACTGTTGCACACTAACTAAATTTTGCATAGAAACTGAAGATCAATTTGGACGAACAAATTCAAACCAAACCCATGAACAAAAACATGAGAAGAAATGGTGCCACCATTATTAAAAGCAGATAAATCAGCACATGAAGAAGAAGAGAGCTTGGTAGATTGGGAGAGAGTACCTGTTCGGTTGCAGTGGTTGGTCGATTTTGAAGTCGAGGGAAGTCGATTGAAGTCGAGGGAAGAGCAGGGAAGTCGAGGGAGGGAGCAGGGAAGGAGGGGAGGAGGGAAGTCGAGGGAGGGAGCAGGGAAGGAGAAGCAGCAGGGAAGTCGAGTCGAGGGAGGGAGCAGGGAAGGAGACGAAGTTGAGTGGAGGGTTTGTGGAGGGGAGCTTCGTTTTTGTTGATGGAAGTCGAATGGAGGGAACGTCGAGCGCCAAAAAGCCCGCCCAAATTTTTTAGCTTTTCATGTTGCTACGGTTTTTAGCCGTTGCTAACGCTAGCCACGGTTTAAAACCGTTGCTAAATTTGTTTTTGCAACGGTTTTTAGCCGTTGCTAAAGCTAGCCACGGTTGAGAACCGTTGCTAAATTTTTTTGTTGCAACGGTTTTTGAGCCGTTGCTATCTCTAGCCACGGTTTAAAACCGTTGCTAAATTTTTTTTTGCCACGGTTCAGAACCGTTGCTAAATTTTTTTTTTGCAACGGTTTTGAGCCGTTGCGAATAATAGCCACGGTCTGGAGCCGTTGCTACTATTAGCCACGGTTTTTAGCCGTGCCAACTATACCAACGGTTGTAAACCGTGGCCAGGTTGTTTATTACCCACGGTTTTAAGCCGTTGGTACGTATAGCTACGATTTTTGGCCGTGGCAAATGCACCAACGGTTTAAAACCGTGGGCAGCTTGGCGTAGCTAAATGGCCCTTTTGGTGTAGTGGAAGTCAAACTTTATTTTCAGAGATTGGGTAGATCTCATTAATCTTCTTCACAATAATAACTTTCGATTTTTTTTCTCCTATGGATTGTTTTTGGAGTCCAATTATTAGTAATATTAGATGCATTTTCTTTTTGCTTACCTCATGGAATTGTCAATATATCTATAAAGACCTCAATATAGAGGCTCACAACTTGGCTACAGTCGCAGGGCGAGAATTATGTATTCGTACTTAATTTTAATCTATTATGCTTGCGACTTTAACGAAAAAAAAAAGGTTTGTTGACTAAAGGCACGATCCTCACAATGGCATGAAGCCTTATTTTTATTTTCAGAATTAAATTTTTTTCCAAAATTAACAAAATTAGAAAGAAAAATGAACTGAAAACAATATCTGCCCACTTTTTCCAACCATAGTCCTCATCATTTCAATCCCATCCAATTCACCAAGATATATATAAAAAAAATAATCCAACGGCTGCAGCCCACGTCAACGCCAATCTCTATGTTTTCTTCCATGCCTTCACTCACATATACCAACAACACACACGCACACTCACACAAATGACAACATAGTAAAATATTGAGATCGCTATATAAAAAACTTCTCTTCTTCTTACATCCACCGAGTTCTGAGTCACTCTTCTCCACCTTCACCGATTCACCACCATCACCGATCCGATCCCAAGATGATGCCACCAGAGCTCCAACCCCGTCCCCAGCGGTCCTTCATCTCCTCCTCCGCCAGCGCACCCACCTTCTCCACCTCCTTCAACGGCGGCTTCTCCTCCTCACCAAACCCTAATTATTCCAGATCTTCCAAAAACCCTAGATTCTCCCCTTCATCCTTCATCCACAACCACCGCATCTCCGTCGCCCTCGTCCCCTGCGCCACCTTCCTCCTCGACCTCGGCGGTACCCCTGTCGTCGCAACCCTAACCCTAGGCCTAATGATTGCATACATTATCGACTCTCTCGGTTTCAAGTCAGGCTCATTCTTCGGCGTTTGGTTCTCTCTTCTAACGTCCCAGATCGTCTTCTACTTCACTTCGAATCTCTACACCGTTTTCAATTCGGTCACGATCGCGGTTCTTGCTGCCTTTCTCTGCGGATTGACCAATTTCTTGATCGGTGTATGGGCTTCGCTGCAGTTCAAGTGGATCCAGATCGAGAACCCGACCATCGTGCTTGCACTAGAGAGAGTTTTGTTCGCCTGTGTGCCCATTACTGCTTCTGTAATGTTCACTTGGGCGACGGTCTCAGCTGTGGGGATGAGCAACGCTGCTTACTATCTAATGGTGTTTAGTTGTTTGTTCTATTGGTTGTTTTCCATTCCTAGGGTTTCGTCGTTCAAATCTAAGCAAGAATCGTCGGGTTACTACGGTGGAGAAATTCCTGAGGAGACTCTGATTCTTGGTCCTTTGGAGAGTTGCATTCACACTTTGCATCTCCTATTCTTCCCCGTTATGTTCCACATTGCTTCGCATCACTCAATTGTGTTTTCTTCCGTGTCGGATTTGTTTTTGCTCTTCTTTATTCCGTTTTTGTTCCAATTGTATGCTTCGACAAAGGGAGCCTTGTGGTGGGTATCGAAGAACCCGCAGAATATGCAGAGCATTCGTATTGTTAATGGGGCGGTCGCATTGGTGGTGGTTGTCATTTGCTTGGAGATTAGAGTTGTTTTTCAATCGTTCGGACGGTATATACAGGTTCCACCGCCTTTGAATTACTTACTTGTTACGGTTACAATGCTTGGTGGAGCTTCTGCATTTGGTGCTTATGCTCTCGGTATGATTGGTGATGCATTTAGTTCAATGGCGTTTACAGCTATATCTGTTTTAGTCAGTGCAGCAGGTGCTATCGTCATTGGATTCCCCATATGGGTACGTATTGCATTTGACATATTAACTTGCTTCGTTTTTCTTTTAAAGTTTGTTGCATTTTTCTTGATGATATGGCATAACAATTTAGATGTACAGAGTTGAATAGTCTGTTGCTAGTAGCCTACTATATTCTTCCGTGTAATTCCATTGGTAACATGTCAGCCGTCTAGGTAGTTAAGTTCGTTAGTTCGTGAATTTTTTGGCCTACAATTGTTTCAAACTTGTTCTTACACCATGAACACCGTATTTGACTAGTAGTCTAGATAGGTTAGTTCGTAAAATTGTCGGCATACAATTGTTTGATATATGTTCTTACACCATGAAGTCATGAACACCCTAGTCTTCTTCTCGTCGGATTCCCACCATCACCAAAGCCTCCTCACTAAGCTTCCAGATGATGAAGCTCTTCCTCTAAAGCCTTGGAGGAAACACTTTTAAAACCGGGAGGAACCATTTTCCAAAACAAAATATGATTATTATATCGATCTTAAAAGCATACATATTGACTACTTGCCTTTGATTTGGGAAGTTTAGGCCGAATACAATATTTTTTGAAAAGTTGATTGATATCGAGGGAGTGTTGTGTGGTGCGTCAAGCTACTTCAGTTATCGGTTTGAGGTTTAATCTTGTCCATGTCGTTATCTTGGATTTTCGGTGGGGTAAAACTGTAATAGCAAGGAGTTTGGGATCCCATTGTGAAAACTTTGGTTGGAAGCTTACCTCGTGGAAGAGTTGTTTAATTTCATTGTGGAAATTTCACTTTCCTCGTGGAATAGTTGATTGTTTTTCCAAGGGTGATAGGCTTACTTTGGCTAGGATTGCCTTGGCCAATATTCGTGTTTCCCTTAAGTACTCCATATCCCCATGTCCCATATGTACTATTTCTTATTTGCTAAAACAACTTGTTAGAAACTTTTTCTAGTACGGGTGAAGTTTCACCATACATGATTAGGAATTGTGGCCTTTCCTAAAAACGAAGGAGACAAAACATAGAACTCGTGGACGAATTGAAGAGACTAGGAAGGGTTGTAAAAATTAAATACGAACGTAAATAGGAACACTGGTTACCTCATCATCATTTGTTGGCACTAGGGAATGGAAAAATCATTTCCAATGCATCGATTGGTTTTTAACAAGCTAGGTTGCAAAATACCGACAACCGCTTCGGGCGACGCCGCGTAGTTGAGGTGAAATCATAAAGTTTTGTCGGTTTTATGTCATTACATTGTTTCCTTTAATGTAAAACATCACATAATAATAATAAGAAACTACAACTCGTATATTTAATTCAAATAAGTAACTGTAATATGCAGTAACGTAATAACTTAAGAGATTATGCGGAAAAAAAAGTAGACAAATAAGAGTTTTTTCAATCCTTCGATTATATCATTAGGACGATGGTTACAATCTCGAGAATAATTTATTGAGCCAAAATGCTTAATGAACTTTAATATACAATACAAAAGGCTATTTATAGGGTTTTGGCCTCTTAAGGATGAAGGATATTGAATGTAGCACTTGGAATTGGGAGGTTCATGCCTAAGATCATATCTTCCCAAAAGTTGATTGATATTGAGGGAGTATTGTTTGGTGCATCAAGCGACTTTAATTATCGGGTTTTAGGTTTAATCACATCTATGTCATTATCTTGGGTTTCAGTGGGGTCAAAATATATAACAAGAAGTTAGGGATCCAGTTGTGGGAACTTTGGTTGAAAGCTTACCTTGTGGAAGAATAGTTTAATTATGATGGGACAATACTCAATAGCAAGAAATTGTTGGAGCAATTTGTTGAAACTGGACTTGCCTTGTGGAAGAGTCAATTGTTTTCCAAGGATGATAGGCTTACTTTGACTAGGGATGGCAGTGGGGCGGATTTTCATGGGTATCCGCTCCGCCCGCCTCAAATGAGGTGGATTTGGATATGCCTAAACGGATGTTCGGGCTGTTTTGGGTATTCAAACGGTATCCGTCAAATATTTGGGGTGGATACAGATTTGACTATATCCGGCCCGCAATATCCGTATAAGTAATTTACTAAAATATCCTTAGCCTTAAGAGAAAAAACTAACCCTAAAATATCTTCTGCAAATCGTTTTCATCAAACATCATCGCCACCTTCAATCAACTTTTATCATCTCAATCACCTTGTGGTGATTTTAGCATCCACATTAACAATGGCAACATGTGATGCACGGACTCAAATACGCGTGTCGTGTTGGATTCGGATATGTGTGTCGTGTCGGACACAGATACGACACGACGACTTGGCAATTTTCAAAAAATAGGACTCGGCGACACGATCAAACTTATTTTTTTAATATATTTTTTTTGTAACTCATTTAAACATAAAATCATAAATACATGTTATAATTAATTCAGTCATTACACCTCTAAACTCTGAAGAACAGAATAACACCACCACATTCAAATTAGCTTCCAACTGCAAAACAGATCAAAGCGTAACAAATAATGGCATCTATTTATCTCAATAAAAATTTAGCTAGACAAGCTTGAGCATTATAGTTTACACTGGAATAAGTCAATCTTCTAACAAATAAAGTGTGCATTCTGTTTGATATTGACAAACATAATGAAAAAAATGCACACTTGGACAGAAGGTGAACACTGAGAGCAGAAATCACAGAAAAAAAAGATATTGACAAACATAATGAAAAAAATTGTACACTTGGATAGAAGGTGAACACTGAGAGCAGAAATCGCAGAAAAAAAAGGTACCTGAGGACGACATCCTTCTTGCGAGCACCCTCTCTCTAGCTTCGTCGATCGATCTTTCCCTCTCTCTGTCGATCGATCTCCTTTTCTCTCTGTCGAATCATGTCGATTGATCTCTCCCTCTCTCTGTCGTGTCGATCGATCTTTCTGTCTCTGTCGATCGATCTCTCCGTCTCTGTCGATCGATCTCTCCCTCTCTCTCTGTCGATCGATCTCTCAGCTGCTCAGCCTTCTTCTCTGTATTTTTAGGGTTTGAAATTTGAAACATTATTCGATGGAAGAGGAGTTGAGGATATTATTTAACCACGCGTCTGGATCGTGTCGGTGTCTGTCAACGAATTTTGACTGTTGACCACTTGTCGAGCGCGTGTTCGTGTCCGACACGTATTTGACACGTGATATGGGGTTTTTTCGGAGAGTCGGTGCATTAGAGATGGCAACGCTTGGATCCAAATTAATATTGGGTTCTTCCTCATCTTGTTCCTCTTCTAGATCTGTAAAGTTGGGGTTTATGAATGCGAGGGAAGGATTTGATGTAGTGGGCTTTGATCGAAAGGGGATCAAGGGTTGTAATTGAAATCAAAAGGGTTTCCGGTGGTGAAGGCGATTGAGGAATCGAAGAAGACTACTGCTTATGTTAATGGGAAAGGGAAGGATAATTTTGGGAGCTTTAGGAACTTTATAAAATTAGGAACTTAGCTAATTACTAGTATTTGGCTGATATTTTCATTTTTCAATCCTGTGGATATGGGCGAGTTGAATCCATCAGAAACAACTAGTATTCATTCCCAAATGGTAAGTATTATCTCATGAACTTTGATGTCACTATTTGACCTGATGTGGTGATGTGTAAGTGATCTTCTGCAAGCTGCTTAAACTTTTGTTTTATTAGTAAGTGATCAGTAAGGATGATCTAAAGTTCTTAATTTTATAAAATTTTTTGAGCTTTAGAATTTTTGGTCTGACATTGATTCTTCTTCCAGCGTTTTAGGTATGGCTTTTCTTTTGGAAACTTAGCTAATTCAGTGGTTTTGCATTAATGTTGTGTGGGAAAGTTTGTAAATTTATTGAATTACTATGCTTGTAGTTTGCAAATTTGGTTTTTGTGTTTGTGTATCTGATAAAGTGGGTGACATTGTAAACTGTTTGATGAAGATTGTCAACTATTTGATGAAGATTGTAAACTGTTGTGTATCTGATAATGTGGGTGACATTGTAAACTGGGGCCTTCTTCTTTGTTTAATAGGCCATGAAGATTGATTGATCGTTTGTTAAATGTTTGGAAAAAAATCTTAAATGGATATTCGAGACGGGACAAATATCCGTCAACCCGTCCAAAGCGGGGATGGTTTTAAAAAATATCCAAATGGATTTTCGGGACGGATTCAAGGATCCATAATCTCCGACGGGGCGGAGACGGATTTGCCCAAATCCGCTTCATTGCCATCCCTAACTTTGACTAGGAGTGCCTCGACCAATATTCCCATTTCCCATATGCACTAGTTCTTTTTACTTGAAGTTCCAGGTTGTTGGAAAGGCGTGGGTGAAGTTTCACCCTATGTGATTAGGAATTGACCTTAGCGAAGGAAATGACATGTAGCGTTTGTGGGCAAATTGAAGAGACTGGAAAGTAGGTATTATAAAAATAATTAAAGAAGAGATTGGGAACGATTATGAGCGAATTTCTTGACAATTGATTTGCAGGAACTCAAAAGAAAAGATTATGCTGAATCAATAGAGGAAACAATAGAGGAGACAAATCAAAGTTTGCCCAATCCTTCTACTATTAGGACAACAATTACAATCTCAAGCACATTCTATTGAGACAAAATGCTTAACAATCATGCATATATAATAACTACAAAGGCTATTTATAGGGATTTGCCTTTTTTTAATTGATAAGGCAATCTATAGGAAACTTTTCATTTCTTGAAGGAGCGATGCTTGGGAAAGTTGTAAAAAATCGTAATCTTTTCGAGTTACCTTTTTCAAGGAGTTGCCTTTGGATCCAGAGTGAACACATCCTTGAGTTGCATAGACCATAAAGGAATATATATGAACCAAACTCGATGCTTAACCAAATACACGTAACAAGATATAACAAAATCATGGCAAAACTATCGAGTATGGATCAAAACCTGTTATCGGCTTATCACAAATTCACAATTCAAACCAATCTCTGATCCTTATTGGTCTAGCTCTTTGTGGGCTTTTTTCACCCCTTAGATTGCTAGCTTTGTTCATTAGTGCAAAGTTCTTGTTTATTGATAATAAAATAAAGAAAGGATCCAAATGGGAAAGGATTAACTAATGAAGCGATAATCCATAAAGGGGAAAAATGAGCTCAGACTCTGAAGAAGGGTTGAGATAAGCAGAAGACTCGAGCAAAGTTCAAATTACAAAATTTGATCTTAAGTAGAGTTGAGAACAAGAAGAGAGGAAGGAAAATACTGAACTCAAGCTTGTATTGAAATTCCAATTTTCAGAGTTCATAATCTTAACACAAGTGCAATCAAAATAAGGGAGGAAATGGTTTTACTTGGGTGTGGATCGATCAAGAAGAGAAATGAGTTAACACACTAACCATCGCTTGAAACAATTAGTTGATTTAGGATGAAGTCTATATGACTGGTTGGGAACTATATTAAACACCAATTAATTATTAATAAAATATTAATTAAAATACCAGTAAGCTATTGCTTATGGTAATACTTATTTATGTGGTTAACATGCTCTCCAATACCCCAATTGGGGTGCGCTGCTCCGAAACAAAGTCCCAAGGTTGGAATTATCTCAAGTAAAATGCTAGGCTCCAAAATTAGCGTCTCTAGAACTGCAGTGGCACTTTAGGCAACCGAACTTAAAATATGTGAGGGACATTCAAGGAAATGGAGCTAAAATAAAATTTTGGCTTGACAAATTTTATTACCAGATAAATTCCAGAAATAGGTTTTGCAAGAGTCGTGTTTATTGGAAATTTGAAATGAACATGGCATCCATTTTATTTATTATTATTTTTGAAAGGAGGGGATTTGGGTGGGTGATATCTTCATATTAGAAGGGCTTCGTAATGGATGAGTTAACAAGTATAGTGGAGGTTATTGATTGATGGAGTGAAAAAATGAAGGTGAATGGAAATGGGCTTTTTTAAGAATGTTGGTGATCCCTTTTGAGTTCTTCATTCTACCAGAAATTAGTTGATGAACGAGATCTGTTGTATTGTGATTAGTTGAATAAAAATGTATTCCTACAAGGGCATTTTCCTTCTTTGAGAGTTTGTTTTGGAAACTTTGGAATCTGCTTGCTTTTTGCAACATCTTGACCAATAAAGGAATTAGGGAATGTCCTAGAATATTGTATGTGTTATGTGTGAAGAAAGCTTGGACATTGAATGTGTCATGTGTGATGAAAGCTTGGATACCGATGTTGTGTGAAGAAAGCTTGGAGATTGGGATCACTTATTTCTTGAGTTTAGGGCCACTTATCGCTTGGATCGTATGATTCGATTTGCAATTTGAGTCGGATCGTACCTCTTGCAATTTGAATACCCTAAATCGTGTTTGTCTGCAATCGTACGAGTCACTGTAAAGCAAATCGCGAGTCAAATCAACTTGTACGACTTTCTAGTAAAATATATTCTTTTTGTTTTGTGATCAAAATCTTGAGTTCTCACTTCTCTCTTATATCCTTCAAAAGATTAGATTGAAATCTTGTGCTATCACGAAATCAGGCCGAAGAAGAAAGAAGAAGAATGGGCTACACACTTGATTTGCTTTGCTGCGTTTGTCTATGCAACAGTCAGTTAACTAGAATGGTGACATGGAGTTACACATGAATCTCTTTTAGGGTTTCGGCTTTAGGGCTTTGTAGCTTCATTTATATTGGGCTATAAAAAATTGGCCCAACAACCAAAGTTTAAATCTACAAAGTCTTTAGTTGCGCTTTATCTTTTGCCATCTGAGAACTTGGGCCAACATAATAAAACTATATTAACTTGAAACAAGTCTATTTGTGTATTTATTTTGACCAACTATATTATTTTGACCAACTACTTTATTTTTCATATATATATTTATGGTATAATAATTTTGTATGTTATATTTTGAATTCCAGTTTGAATCTTACAATTATGATTTGAATCCTGATTCGATTTTTCAAATGGTTGTTACAATTTTCGATTCAACCTTGGTTGTCAGTTCTTTGAACATATTTGTCAAGATTTTCTTAAGTGCAAATATGGGTGGCGTGCCCTCCAAATACTCCAAAAAATGATCTTGGTGTGACTTAAATAATTTATAAATTGGGATATCATCAAGTGCTATTGATGGAGGCAATTAATAAGAATTAAAATGATGTCAAAAGCGTGATGATGGTGGTGTGAGCCATAAGAGAAATTTTAGTTTCCACTATGTCTATGTTCTTCGATTTTAAAACAATTTAACCACTATGTACTATGGTGATGGAGGCAATTTAACCATTTTTTATGGGTATGTGGAAGGAATTTTAATTCGATGAAGGTTCCCTAGGAAAAATGTAAAACAAAGATCAAACGTTGTTCTTCCTGACCAGTGAAAATTTAGGGTATGCTAATAAAATTAAAAGTTCACGAACAATTTAAAATTTTAAAATGTTCTCCAAGGACAGGAAAGTGCGAAATTTTATGATCACCACAAAATGAACATACTAGCAATCAATTTCACTTGGTAAAATTAGATGTACCCTATACAACAGAATATAAATCCAGTCAAGAAGTGCTAAAGTTTGAAAACTTGAGGAATGGTAGAATACCTTTCAGGGAACAGCGATCATTAATGGAGCAACCAATAAGAATTGATGGGTAACAAGAGTCGTTTCAGCTGTTACATCATCATATCCATGATACTCGTGTGGAGTTTGATATCGTTGGTGGCACCTTAGCATGGAAACCATGCATGTAAACATGCACTCAGGGTTGAGAGTTGCATGCAACAAAGCATAGTGTTCGAATAGTTTAGTAAATTTGATCAAACCCGTGGCAACATTTAAGTGCTTTGTGACCAATGTGGTTGCATGCATTTCTAGTTATATACATCAGAGATTGAAAATAGTTGGTGTCAAAGGAATTGGAATAGCGTTGGCGTGAATCAACTCCCATAAGAATTACTGTATGAACTGGCTCCCTATGTGTAACAAAGTTGAAAAGGATTTAGTCTTGTTCTTGCCACATGTGGTACACTTTCCAGTTGGTTTCTCCATCACCTTTTACCGGCGATGGAGTACAAAGCCATTGAGATCATCCTTTGGAATAGGAACGAACTGCATTCCGTTAAGTGGATAATTAGTTTCCACTCTCACAAGAATTACTGCATGAACTGGCTCCCAATGTGCAACAAAATTGGACAGGATTTGGTCTTGTTATTGCCGCATGTGGTACACTTTGGATTACGTTTTCCAGTTGGTTTCTCCATCACCTTTTACTGGTGATGGAGTACGAAGCCATTGAGATCATCCTTTGGAATAGAACGAACTGCATTCCGTTAAGTGGATAATTAGTTTCCACTCGTTTACTAGGAAGATGAAGCTTCAGGGCAGAAAAAGATATTTGATGATTTATCCATTGAGGTAGGGATGTTGCTCAAAGTTGGGTTGTATGAATATTTGTCAAACTCACATTTCATCAAACATGTTTTTACCAAATATATCCTTATAGGTAATATAGGGAAATTTCCCGAAACATAATAGGGTGCAAAGAAAAGAAAATTCCAATAATTAAAGTGGAGGAAGAAGGAAAATTACACAATAGTGAGTTTTTGCTACTTGAGTGTGAACGGGACAAATAAACTCAAGAATTTTATTTATTTGTTTATTTTAATCTTACTAAAAGAAGGAGTACGAAACAGTGTAAATGGACCACAAAGTAGAGCAACCTAGGCTAACTAATCGAAGAGTTATAGTTAACATACTATGATTCAAACGACACCAGCTCATGCTTGAACTGGAGACTAAATATCAAAGATTTTCCAAGGAGAAATTAATCATCTCTTCTTCCTTGACATTCCTTCATTGTCACTGGATTTGGGAGATACGTACAACCTTTTGCATCTAGCAGCACATGACGCTGATGATCAAAACATTTGTCAAAAATCCATGAAACAACTTGAAGTGTTTACTACTTAATTGAGATCAGAGAGTGGTAGAGACATTGCGGAAGCAGGAGTCAAGATGCCTTTCTTTTCCACTCTATTGATAGGTCATAGGTCTAGGGCTTCAGACCTTCGGTCCTAATCGTTTTATTTGTTTCTTCTAGTGGGACCTTTGGCCCTTGAAGTATTAGAATGAATCACGAACCTCAATCATATGAAATGTACTATTTTACTTTTGTTGAGGGGAACAATGTAATGCATCCAAAGCCACAATATGTTGTGTGTATATAAGTAAATGGTCCTTTGAAAGCTAATTCATCATCCATTTTCTCTTGTTGAGACTAAAAATTGTAGGGGAGAACGTCATATAGTTCAGAATTGTTACAAGAGTAGTAATAAGACCGATCTACATGGTACTCCTTTTCGTGTTTGTTTGATTGACTGGGCTAGCATTTTCAGTTTCTAACTACTTGTGACCAGGCATTTTCAGTTTCTAACTCCTTGAGATCTTGGCCTCTTTGAGAATCATCATGGCTTCGGACCCTTACCCTCACATCAGGTCTTGGGGCTCTGGTAAAGAGTCAACAAAAAAAACGATACATTTTTCTCTCTCAGGAAAACAATAAATAGTTACTGACTGAGTTTTGTATGAGAGAAGAAAATGTTCTTTTTTCCCTTAAAAAATAACATACTTGTGACAACCCATCTGGGGCAGGTGAAGTTTATTGAAAGAATAAATTTTTTTGAAATAAAATAAACCTACGCTTGTTGAAGGTGAAGTTTGGGAATTTTTTACTTTTAGTTTCGGTAACCCCCAGGGAAAGGTAGAATGTAATGGGTGGTATATGTCCATATAACATAGAAAAGCAGGACGACCATGATGTGTACGTGTGGGCTGAACCAAATCAAAATCACCTTATTGTACCAATATTGTTCCCAACTTAATCACCCAACTTTAGGTTGGGCCCCATCTCAAGCCTTTGAGTGTGGAATTTTCTCATAAAAGACTTGGAACAATTGCTAAGACAAGTCCGTAGGAATTACTACTTGCCAACCCCTCCCACACATGATGTGATCATCCACCACCATGTGTGCAATTACCTCACCTAGGACAGCTGCCTAAGCATATGGGACATGCACACCCCTGCCCTCCACCTCCTTGAGAGTCGGGGTGTCAAGAAGTGAGTGACCTTTGTACTTATGCCTTTTCTAAAGTGCCCAAAGAGTTTTCTGAACTACAATGTTAACAAACTCTTGCTTGTGGTAAATGTACTTTCCATGTGAACATCGGTAAAACTTCAATAGCTATGAGATAACAATTTAAATGAAAAAAAGGCTTGATCATTTCATTATTTGAATATAATAATGGTAGTGGATGAGCTTTAAATGTTATATGTACTTAATTTTTTGGTTTTTGGTATCTGTGTGATGTTTTTATCGTGTGAGAGATCATGCATGTTAGATTGTTTTTTTTAATTGATCCAAGACTGTTCTGGTTCGTCATCCAGTTATTATAAAACGGAGTGAGATTCTTTTGTCCCATGTAGTCTCAATGCTTTTGTTAGTGTAATTGTAGAGTGATTACCTTTTTGTTAGATATATTGTTTGTTTCATGTCAAATTGTCTTTTAATATATTTTAATATCACATGTTTTAGTAACAACAATGTACATGTTTATCTTTATATTGCAGTTCCTTCCACTTCCGGTGATCTCTGGCTTTTATCTAGCTAGATTTTTTACAAAGAAGAGCTTGTCATCATACTTTGCATTTGTCCTCCTTGCTAGCTTGATGGTTGCATGGTTTGTTTTGCATCACTTCTGGGATCTCAATATATGGTTGGCTGGAATGTCTCTGCAATCCTTTTGTAAGTTAATAGTTGCAAGTGTTATTCTGGCGATGTCTGTCCCGGGTTTGGCTCTTCTTCCCACCAAACTCCGCTTTCTAACGGAGGTTGGTCTTGTCAGCCATGCTTTGCTGTTGTGCCATATAGAAGATCGTTTTTTTAATTATTCCAATTTGTACTTTTTGGTATGGATGATGATGTTATGTACCCAAGCTATATGGTGGTCCTTACGACCTTTATGGGTCTGGCATTGGCAAGGCGACTGGTTGTCGATAATCGGATTGGACCCAAAACATTCTGGATCTTGGCTTGTCTGTATTCGTCAAAGCTTTCTCTACTTTTTGTGACATCCAAGTCTATTCTATGGGTAACAGCTGTTCTTCTGTTGGTTGTTTCGCCTCCATTGCTGCTTTACAAGTAAGATTAGATTTGGTCTTATATATTTCATTTATGGCGTGTATGTCAGTTTTTTCACTTGTTCAAACTTATCTTTAACTTTGCAGGGAGAAGTCCAAATCAGTTTCAAAAATGAAAGTTTGGCAAGGTTATGCTCATGCTGGTGTGGTCGCTGTGTCCACTTGGTTCTGCACCGATACAGTTTTTGAAGTTCTGCAGTGGTGGAATGGAAAACCTCCTTCAGACGGCTTACTTCTAGGATCCTGTATTGTTTTGACTGCATGTGCTTGCATACCCATAGTTGCTCTCCATTTTTCACATGTCCAGGTACCCCTTTGACCATTATTTGTTATTTTTTGTTTGATTTGTTTTGTTACTATTGTTATTATATATGTAGTTAAATTGGTAATCGGACCCTAATCAGTTCAGCACCGTTATTAGATCAATCAGAATTAATCGGCCTGTGTGCTATAAACATATTTTCTTTATCCTGTAATATGTTTAATATAAGATTTTTTTTAGAAGTAGTGAATATCGAAGTGGTGAACATCACATGCCACAATTTAAACCAAATTATAAATTAATTAAAATTTTAATGGTAGATAAATGTGTGGTTTTCCATATTATTTACTTTTGATTACTTTCCTATTATTGTTTTTCTCTTTTCTCTTTTCTCTTATATCTTTTATATGTATACTCTTTGATTTTTCTCTTTAGCCTTTTCACACTCTTCATCGTAGTATTACTTATGGTAGAGTATTGATAAGGTTTCAATAAAATTTAATAAAACAACATTAATTTTTCTTGTTTTGTTTATAACATATTGTCATGGATCGATTAATCGGCGAGTTTGGAAGGCGATTAAATAGTAATTCGACGAGAAATCGTTAATTCATACCGATTAATCGGCCAGAAATTATTCAAACAATTATTTCAAAAATCGTAACGCTCTAGTAGTGAGATGAGATTAATCGGGGATTATTCGCCGATTAAATAACATAGGTTATTTGTTTCCTGCAAATTGAAAGGATGTGACTGTCTGCACCTGCATGATGGGTCTGTGGTACTACTTTAAACATATATACTAAATCTTTGCCCTACCATCCATGTGTTTTTTGCATCCTGATTTTGTTCAGAGTTTCAATTCTCAACTATTTACAAAAAGATAGGCTTTAAGTTCAGTAAGTGTAGGAACTGAGATCCCTAGACTTGGTCTAGATCAGCCAAATTGCCCAAACTAAAGCATGCCTAGCAGCCCAGGAATGGGTTAAAAAAAGTATGTTGAGGCTATGCCTCGCTAAGGCGCTGGATGGGTGAACTGAGGTTTACTCCTCATGCAGTTGTGTTGAGGCGTATGATGTGGGGATCAAGCATTGAGGCATTCTGAGGCTTAAGCCTCAAATTTAGCATTATGTTAATTTTATTATTATTATTATTATTATTATTATTATTATTATTATTATTATTTTTTTTTACTTCTTAAAAAAGTTAATCGCATTGATGTGGCATTGTGAGCTCAGCCTCAAGGTGTTGTGTTTTTGTTATTTTGCTATAACTAGTAGTTGACTACATGTTTAACTTTTTTGGAAACTTTGGAGACATTGATGTATAATTTGTTTTGGCAACTACTTATGACTGTGTTATGGCTTTGGTAATAATGACAACATTGAGTGTCTCACTAACTTCTTTTTATGCTCATTTTTTGTTTATTTTCATTGAATAGTCATAATTTTAATGACAGTGCGAACATATTTCTTGTTCATGTGAGTTACTCATTTCGGCATTTATCCAAAGTTAATCACATTAAAATCTCATTTTCCATGTTTGGGTGCAGCCTGCGAAGAGATGCTTAGTATTAGTCATGGCAGCAGGCTTCCTATTTATCTTGTTGCAGCCTCCGTTACAATTGTCATGGGCATTCCATTCAGACTTGGTCAAGGCTGCTCATCATTCGTCTGATGACATCTCTATCTATGGTTTTGTGGCGGCAAAGCCTACATGGCCATCGTGGTTACTTATTGCAGCAATACTACTCACACTGGCAGCAGTTACCTCCATCATTCCCATAAAATATATAGTCGAGATGAGAACATTTTATGCAATTGGTCTCGGGATTTCATTAGGAATCTACATCTCGGCTGAATACTTCCTACAAACTACCGTTCTGCATGCACTCATTGTTGCAACCATGGTCTGCACATCTGTCTTTGTGGTCTTTACCCACTTACCATCAGCCTCAAGCGCAAAGCTCCTGCCTTTGGTGTTTGCTCTAATTGTGGCTCTCTTTCCAGTCACATACCTATTGGAGGGCCAAGTGAGAATCAAACAGATACAAGAGGCCACTGGAGAAGCTGCTGAAGAAGATAACAAGCTCATCACATTATTGGCAATTGAGGGGGCAAGGACCTCACTTTTGGGTCTATATGCTGCGATTTTCATGCTGATAGCATTGGAGATCAAGTTTGAATTGACTTCTTTGCTGCGTGAGAAAGCCACAGATAGAGGTATCATACCCAATCGATCAGGCAGGAGCAATTCTGCTAGCTTTGCCCCAAAAATGCGGTTCATGCAACAGCGACGGGTTTCTAATGTGACAACCTTCACTATCAAGAAGTTGGCTGCCGAGGGTGCTTGGATGCCATTTGTTGGTAACGTAGCTACATTGATGTGCTTTGCTATTTGCTTGATCCTGAATGTCAGTCTCACGGGAGGCTCAAATCGTGCCATATTCTTCCTGGCACCAATCTTGCTCCTGCTAAACCAGGATTCTGACTTTGTTGCTGGGTTCAAGGATAAGCAAAGATACTTCCCCGTTATATTAGCTATCTCAACCTACTTGGTCTTGACGGCTATTTACAGGATATGGGAAGAGGTCTGGCATGGAAATGTAGGGTGGGGACTTGACATTGGAGGACCAGACTGGTTTTTTGCAGTGAAGAACACTGCACTATTGATCCTTACATTCCCCAGCCATATACTCTTCAATCAATTCGTGTGGACCTACACTAAGCAGACCGACTCGATGCCTTTGCTAACAATGCCTCTCAATATACCATCTGTCATAATGACAGATGTGATCAAGGTAAGGATATTAGGGCTGTTAGGAATTATATATTCCTTGGCTCAGTATCTGATCTCTAGACAGCTCCATATCGCAGGAATGAAGTATATTTAAACAGTAGTTTACTCTTGTACAATAGCCTTAGGGCAGTTTTTCAAGCGAGGTGTGTAATTTCGTATTTTATCTCACCCAAACTTCCCCAGTTTCTCAGTAGTTGGTTTCTAGGATACGAATGACTATTGGGGTAAGATGGAGATCACCCCATGTATCACTGATCACTCATCTACTGTTACCAGAGAAACTCTGAATCTTCTATTAGCAAATACAGGATTCATCGGTGGATCTACTCTGAAGAACTCAATAAGAGTAGGGTACCTCAACCCATTGTGGAACCAAGATAGAGATACAGGGCGGGGAGCGTCAAAGTCTACCATGCTGCATCTTGTAGCTATAGCTAAATTATTGAAGGATATCGGCAGGTGATGGGCTAAAACTCTTTTTTTTTCTTGAATTATTGAAAAGGGATTAGATTTATTCGTGCATAAATCTACGGCTCTGGCTATGCAACTGTTTATACCATTAGAAATTTTGAGTTACTTAATTGCTTCATCAATTTTTGTTTGAACTTTGATTTTAAAGCGAAAAGCTGAATATGTTTAGGCTGTGTGCTCGAGGCTATCAAGGGAATGAGCTGTAAGGGCCTCGGTAAGATCATTATAACGCCGAAACGATATTAATACTAGGATTATGTGCGCAGTTATTGTTATAATAACTTTGTTCCCACGTTCGTAATCCCCATGAATTATTCATACAGCCCCATCGAGGTATGAGTTTGAATCCCCAATCTACGTTTTTTTTCCCTATTCTATTTCATGCGTAGTTTTGGCCAAGATGGGGCACCTTGACCCACCCTGTTGGATTATTTTGCCAACTCAAATTGACCAACATATCTTGGCGAGATTTGAGACTACTCGTGCTATCATTCAGTTTTGATTTTGCAACCATGGTGTATGATCAGTTCTGATATCACTTGTTGGATCTATTGCGACGATGGTGAATTGTAATGACTACCACCATACAAAATGCACACTCAAATGAGCTTTGCTAGGGGTCGAGGGAAGGGGGGAGCGAGGGATGGGTGTAATCATTCATACTCCTCGAGATAATCACATGGCCTTGGAGATGCGTGTTGTTGCTCATTGCGAGGACACCCATCCCTCGCTCGCTCCCTCAACCTCTAGAATTTTAGCACTCAAATTGAGCCACATCTCCACTACAAAATCGTTTATCCTTTCTCTTATTTTGGTAGAAATAAAACAAATTCAGATGATACAATGAGTTGAAAGCTGAGTTTATATATTTCGTATGAACTTCAAAGGTGACGGACAATCCATGATTTCAGGGATTTCCTTGGTAGATGTTTTAATTTTGTTGATTTAGTTATTATTCTTAATCATTTTTTTTTTACCCTTTTAGTGATTTTTAAAGTATAAAAAAAAAATTTAAACAATGAGTTGGAAAATAGATTTACAAATTTCACAAAATTTCAAAGGTTATAATCCACAATTTAAGAGGCTTGTCTTGATTTTATTTATTTATGTCACTTTTGTTAATGTTAGTTTTTACGAGGAAAGCAAAAAAATGATATATAAAAAAGAAAATGCTAGGAAATCAGGTTTTTGCAATCAGGGTGATGTGGCGTGTTCTTGAAAGAATGATGAAATTCTTGAAGTGTTTATGTGCATATCGAGTTGTAAAAAGTCTCATCTGATTATAATTATATCACATCATCTTGGTTACTGAACCTGGTTACAAAATCGGTTCCCTAGCCTCACTAAAAAAGCAATGAGTCCAAAATTGAATGTATACATTTTAGATGAATTTCAAAGGTAATTATAATCCATGATTTGTTAAGTTTTCTCAATTTCTTATTTTTTCCATTTAATTATTTTCTCCCTTATCTTTTATCCCTAATAATGCTTCAGAAAAGTACGAATCTCAAAGGCTAACTAATAATATGTGGGTTTCTATTGATTTTATTTATTTATTTATTTATTTATGTAGCTTTTGCTCATGTTCTCCTGCATCGTTTGTCTTTTCTGTTATATTCAAAGTTTTTATGAGGAGAGCAAAAAATTAGATATAAAAAATGAAAATGCTAGGAAACCAAGTTTTTGCAATCAGGGTGACATGGCGTGATCCTGAAAAAAATGATGAAATCTCTAAAGTGTTTATGTGCATCTCGAGTTGTAAAAAACTTCGTCTGATGATACTACATCATCCTAGTTACAAAACTCGGTTCCCTAGCCTCACTAAAAAAACAATGAGTCCAAAATTGAATGTACACATTTTAGATGAATTTCAAAGGTAATTATAATCCATGATTTGTGAAGTTTTCTCAATTTCTTATTTTTTCCATTTAATTATTTTCTCCCTCATCTTTTATCCCTAACAATGCTTCAGAAAAGTACGAATCTCAAAGGCTATAACTAATAATATGTGGGTTCTCTCTATCGATTTTATTTATTTATTTATTTATTTATTTATTTATTTATTTATTTATGTCACTTTATCTCATGTTCTCCTGCATCATTTGTCTTTTCTATTATATTCAAAGTTTTTATGAGGAAAGCAAAAAATTAGATATAAAAAATGAAAATGTTAGGAAACAAAGTTTTTGCAGCCAAGGTGATGTGGCGTGATCCTAAAACAATGATGAAATCCCTAAAGTGTTTATGTGCATATCGAGTTGTAAAAAACCTCGTTTGATGATACCACATCATCCTGGTTACAAAACTCGGTTCCCTAGCCTCACTAAAAAAATAATGAATCCAAAATTGAACTTACACATTTTAGATGAATTTCAAAGGTAATTATAATCCATGATTTGTGAAGTTTTCTCAATTTCTTATTTTTTCCATTTAATTATTTTCTCCCTCATCTTTTATCCCTAACAATGCTTCAGAAAAGTACGAATCTCAAAGGCTATAACTAATAATATGTGGGTTCTCTCTATCGATTTCATTTATTTATTTATTTATGTCACTTTATCTCATGTTCTCCTGCATCATTTGTCTTTTCTGTTATATTCAAAGTTTTTATGAGGAAAGCAAAAAAATTAGATATAAAAAAACGAAAATGTTAGGAAACAAAGTTTTTGCAGCCAAGGTGATGTGGCGTGATTCTAAAAAATTGATGAAATTCCTAAAGTGTTTATGTGCATATCGAGTTGTAAAAAACCTCGTTTGATGATACCACATCATCCTGGTTACAAAACTCGGTTCCTTAGTTTCACTAAAAAAATAATGAGTCCAAAATTGAACTTACACATTTTAGATGAATTTCAAAGGTAATTATA
The DNA here is from genome assembly GCA_003290165.1 of Berberis thunbergii. Classification (NCBI taxonomy): domain Eukaryota; kingdom Viridiplantae; phylum Streptophyta; class Magnoliopsida; order Ranunculales; family Berberidaceae; genus Berberis; species Berberis thunbergii. Next base: position 37,600 of record QNQO01009280.1, on the reverse strand, counting down.
ATCCATGATTTGTGAAGTTTTCTCAATTTCTTATTTTTTTCATTTAATTATTTTCTCCCTTATCTTTTATCCCTAACAATGCTTAAGAAAAATACGAATCCCAAAGGCTATAACTAATAATATGTGGGTTCTCTCTCTATCTATATACTAGGGCATTCCCCGTGTTGTTGGCACGATAAAAGTTTAACGTGATAAATAAAGTTTATTCTAATTTAAGTATCAAGATAAATACATATCAAAATGTTGGGTATGAGAATTAAACCTATGCAATCTTATTGGAGATTGATTGAAGGTAAGACATAAATGTTAACTTTAAAAGCTTTTTATAACCACGATTTCTTAGTTTCTTAGCTTTTTGAAAACCAATATTTTGACTCAATTTAAAAGCCTTTAATACACGTTTTAGACGGTTTTCATTTTTTTGATAACCACTGAATTTTGGCTCTCATTTCAAGACTTCACGTCTAAATAAACATGATTTCATAGTTCCTATATATATATTTAAATTTTTTGATGATTTCTAAAGTTTTTTTGTTTTTATTAGTAACCACTGAATTTTTGCTCCCATTTTAAGACTTTGCGGCTAAACAAACATACTCACATAAATCCTAATCAAGAGCTTTAAATAGTTATGCAATTCTATCATTTTCTTGGTCTTTTTTTGGATTTTTTTTTTACACTTTTAACCCTTCTATAGATAGTGTCTGTAGTTGTGTTTCAAAGATAATGGATAAAAATGTAAAAAAACTCAAAAAAAACAAAAAAAAATGCTAGCAAACATGGTTGGCTAGACTTACTAAATGTACATTCCACTAACTTTTTCTTTCACCATTTTTCATATTATTTGCCCTTATAGTTGTGTTATATTCACAAAAATGCAATTGTAGAAAATGAATCTAACCCTCGACATATTTTCCAACTTTCAATCCTAACTATCTTTTATCTCCAATTTCTTAAAACACAATTTTATATTATAAATTTTGTAAAACACCATTCCTTAAAAAATTAGAGTTTATTCTAGGATAAATAGAGTTTATTCTATTTTAAATATCAAGATAAATACATATCAAAATGTTGGGTATGAGAATCAAATCCATGTATTCTTATTGGGGATTGATTAAGGGTAAGACATAAAGGCTAACTGTAAAAACCTTTATAACCATGATTTCTTAGTTTCTAGTTTTTTGAAAACCAATATTTTGACTAAATTTAAAAACCTTTAACACACGTTTTAGACGATTTTGGAAGGGTTTTCATTTTTTTGATAACCACGGGATTTTTGCTCTCATTCCAAGACTTCACGTCTAAATAAACATGATTTCATAGATCCTATATATTAGATTAATTTTTGTTTGTTTTTTGAAAATCAATATCTGTCCTAAATTTTGATGGCTTTAACCCACGATTTTGGATGCTTTCCGAAGATTTTGTTTTTATTAATAACCACAAAATTTTCACTCCCATTTCAAGACTTTGTGTCTAAATAAACATACTCGCATAGATCCTAATCAATAGATTTAAATTTTCTTAGTGTTTTGAAATTCAAAATTTTAGCTCAAATGCAATTGCAATTCAGGTGATTTCTTTAGGCTTTAACCCAACTTTAAAAGCCTTTAACATACGATTTTGGAAGGATTTTTTGTTTTTTTATAACGACGGAATTTTTGTTCTTATTCCAAGATTTCACGTCTTAATAAACATGCTTTCATAGATCCTAATATAGAGATTTGAAGATTTTCAAAGTTTTTTGTTTTTATTAATATCCACTGAATTTTCGCTCTCATTTCAAGACTTTGCGTCTAGGCAAATATACTCACATAGATCTTAATCAAGAGCTTAAAATTTTCTTTGTTTTTTTAAACTCCAAATTTTGGCTCAATTTCAAAGGCTTTAACCCACAATTTTTTTACTATTTCTGAAGTTTTTTTTTGTTTTATTGATAAACAATGAATTTTATTTTCTCACACTTCAAATCTCTTATTACAACTAACATAGTCACATACATCTTATTATAGTTCTATAATTTTCTTAGTTTTTCAAATACAATTTTTTATTCAATTCAAAAGGCAATCACAACATAATGGACGATTTCGGAAAAAAAATTATTTTATAGATAAACACTGGATATTCACTCCCATTTCAAGAATTCACGTCTTAAAAAAATACTCGCATAGATTCTCGTCTAAAGTTTTAAATTTTCTTAGTTTTTTTATAATCATTATTTGGGCTCAATTTTACAGGTTTTAACCCACGATTTTGGGTGATTTCGAAACTTTTTTTGTTTTGTAGATAAATATTGAATTTTCGCTATAAGATCATAACTTCAAGTCTTATTAAATATAGTTGCATAGATCCTAATCTAGAACTATACATTTCTTAGTTTTTAAAAACCAATATTTTGACTCAATTTAAAAGCCTTTGACAGACAATTTTGGAATAGTTTTTTGTCTTTTTTGATAATGAATGAATTTTCACTCTCATTCCAAGATTTCACGTCTTAATAAACATGCTTTCATAGATCCTAGTCATCATCATCAAAGCTGATTTCCAATATTTTCGGGGTCGGCTACATGGATTTTGGTTCTCCAAGCAATGCGGTCTTTCCACTCATCCTCGCCTAATCCAAGCTCAATGATGTCTTCATTCACCGCCTTCATCCAAATTTTCAACGGTCGTTCTCTCCGTCTACACCCTCAATTAACTTGCAAATCTAGACATTTTCTAATTGGCGTCGTGTTTGGTCTCCTTCGCATGTGACCAAACCAAGTTAAACGCCTTTTTCTAATTTTGTCCTCAATGGGCGCTACACCTAAGTGTCTCTTAATTCTTTCATTCCTAATTTTATCCTTACGGGTTTTACCACACATCCATCTTAACATATGCATTTCTGCTACTGCCATCATATGCGCATGTTGTCCTGTAGTAGCCCAACATTCTGAACCGTATAGCATGGCTGGTCGAACAATTGTCTTATAGCATTTTCCTTTTAGCTTTGCAGACATCCTTCTATTGCATAATACTCCTGACGTCATTCTCCATTTCAGAGGCATTAACCCACTATTTCTTATGATTTATGAAGTTTTTTTGTTTTTATTAATAACCACTGAATTTTCGCTCCCATTTCAAGACTTTGCGTCTAAACAAACATACTCGCATAGATACTTATCAAGTGCTTGAAATTTTCTTAGTTTTTTTAAACTCAAAATTTTGGCTCAATTTCAAAGGCTTACCCACGATTTGTTACTATTTCTTAAGTTTTTTTGTTTTATCGATAAACTCTAAAATTTCATTTTCTCCCACTTCAAATCTCATATTACAACTAACACAATCATATACATCTCGTTATAGTTCTATAAATTTCTTAGTTTTTCAAATAAATTTTTTTATTCAATTCAGAAGGCAATCATACGATATTGAACGATTTCAAAAGTTTTATTATTTTATAGATAAACACTGGATATCCGCTTCCATTTCAAGACTTCACGCTTTAAAAAACATACTCGCATAAATCCCCGTCTAAAGCTTTAAATTTTCATAGTCTTTTTAAAATCATTATTTGGGCTCAATTTTATAGGTTTTAACCCACGATTTTGGATGATTTTAATTTCTGTTTTTATTTTGTAGATAAATACTAAACTTTCGTTGTAATATCAAGACCTCAAGTCACATTAAGTCTAGTTGCATAGATCCTAATCAAGAGTTGTACATTTCTTAGTTTTTTTAAAACAAATATTTTGACTAAATTTAAAAGCTTTTAACACACATTTTAGACGATTTTGGAAGGGTTTCCATTTTTTGATAACCACGGAATTTTCGCTCTCATTCCAAGACTTCATGTCTAAATAAACATGATTTCATAGATCTTATATATTAGATTAATTTTTTTTTTGAAAATCAATATTTGTTCTCAATTTTAATGGCTTTAACCCGCTATTTTGGATGATTTCCGAAGATTTTGTTTTTATTAATAACCACCGAATTTTCACTCCCATTTCAAGACTTTGCGTCTAAATAAACATACTCGCATAGATCCTAATCAATAGCTTTAAATTTTCTTATAAAAATGTTTTGAAATTCAAAATTTTGGCTCAATTGCAAAGGCTTTAACCCGCAATTCAGGTGATTTCTTAAGGCTTTTTTATTACCACTTAATATTTGCTCCGATGTCAAAACTTTGCATCTAAATAAACATATTCGTATAGATCCTAGTTAAGGGTTTTAATTTTCTTATTTTTTTAAAGTGAAAATTTTGTCTCAATTTCAAAGGCTTTAATGCATGATTTGTTTTTACTATTTAAGTATTTATGAAGTTTTTTTTTTGTTATCAATAAGCACTAAATTTTCATTTCTCCCATTTCAAATCTCATATTACAACCTACACGGTCACGTGCATTTTATATTTGTGCTATAAAATTTCTTAGTTTTTTGAATAAATAATTTATTCAATTCTAAAGCTATTCGACAATTTTTGTTGATTTTGAAAGTTTTTTTGTCTTGTAGAAACACTGAATTTTCATCATAAAATCAAGACATCAAGTCACATTAAACATAGTTGCTAGATCCTAATCCAGAGTTGTACATTTCTTAGTTTTGAAAACCAATATTTTGACTTAATTTAAAAGCCTTTAACACACGATTTTGAAAAGGGTCTTCGTTTTTTTAATAACGACGAAATTTTCACTTTCATTCCAAGATTTCCTGTCTAAATAAACATGCCTTTATAATTCCTAATATAGATATTAAATATTTTTTGTTTTTTGAAAATCAATGTCCATCCATGATTACTGAAGTTTTTTGTTTTTATTAGTAACCGATGATACATCAAAATAGACTGATTATCACGACCGTACACGTGGCATAGAGACCCATCACGGGGATATAATGAACAACTTATTGGGCCAGCTCATGAAGTTCAATAGGAATAAAACCAATTACAGAGGCATAGGAAAGACTCGCCAATGAGGAAACGTAAACATAACCTAAACAAATCAAAGCCCGGATCTAGTCCTGACACGAGTTCTCTCATAAAGAAAATGAACGCTTCACCAAAAAGAGTCGTGGAGGGAGTTACTCCTCTCCAAACGCATCTCAATAAAGGAGGAGACTGTTACAAGAAACATCTCCATCCGTTGCACTTCACATGCTTAAGTCACGCAGAGAGTTAACTACGATCATTATAAAAGGTAAAGGGAACATTTGACTATCTTATCTACACTAGCAATTGTTTTGCAAATCAAACTCACAAGAAGACGATTTTTGGACGCATCAGTAACCACTGAATTTTTGCGGCTAAACCAACATACTCGCATAAATCCTAATCAAGAGCTTGTAATTTTCTTAGTTTTTTGAAACTCAAAATTTTGGCTCAATCAAAGGTTGATGGAGCGTTCTAAAGTTTTTTAGTTTTTTTTATAAACAATGAATTTTCATTTTCCCCCACTTCAAATCTCATATTACAACTAACATAATCATATTACATCTTATTATTGTTCTATAATTTCTTTGTTTTTCAAATAAATATTTTTATTCAATTCAAAAGGCAATCACACGATATTGGACGATTTCAAAAACTTTTTATTTATTTATTTTATATATAAAATTTGGGTATTCGCCCCAATTCCAAGATTTCACGTCTTAAAAAACATACCAGCATAAATCCTCATCTAGGGCTTTAAATTTTCTTATTTTTTGAACTTCATTATTTGAGCTCAATTTTATAGGCTTTTAACCCACAGTTATGGATGATTTCGATTTTTTTGTTTTGTAGATAAATATTGAATTTTCGCTCTAAGATCAAGACCTCAAGTCACATTAAACACAGTTGCATAGATCCTATTATAGATCTGTACATTTCTTAGTTTTTGAAAACCAATATTTTGACTCAATTTAAAAGCCTTTAACATACGATTTTCGAAGGGTTTTTTTTTATAATGGCAAAATTTTTGCTATCATAGATCCTAATATAGAGATTTAATTTTTTTTAGTTTTTTGAAAATCAATATTTGTCACAATTTCAAAGGCTAACCCACTATTTTTTTATGATTTCCGAAGTTTTTTGTTTTTATTAATAACCACTCAATTTTTGCTCTCATTTCAAGACTTTGCATCTAAACAAATATGCTCACATAGATCCTAATCAAGAGCTTGAAATTTTCTTAGTTTTTTGAAACTCAAGATTTTGGCTCAATTTCAAAGGCTTTAACCCACAATTTTTTACTATTTCTGAAGTTGTTTTTGTTTTATCGATAAACACTGAATTTTCAGTTTCTCACATTTCAAATCTCTTATTACAACTAATATATTCTCATACATCTTATTATAGTTCTATAAATTTCTTAGTTTTTTCAAATAAATTTTTTTATCCAATTCAAATTGCAATCACATGCTATTTGATGATTTCGAAAGTTTTTATTTTATTTTATAGATAAACACTGGATATTCGCTCCCATTTCAAGACTTCGCGTCTTAAAAAAATACTCGCATAGATCCTTGTCTAAAGCTTAAATTTTTCTTTGTTTTTTGAAAATCATTATTTGGGCTCAATTTTATAGGTTTTAACCCAAGATTTTGGATGATTTCGAATTATTTTTTGTTTTGTAGATAAATACTGGATTTTCGCTATAAGATCAAGATCTCAAGTCACATTAAACATAGTTGCATACTCTAATATAGAACTGTACATTTTTTAGTTTTTGAAAATCAATATTTTGACTCAACTTAAAAGCCTTTAACACACGATTTTGGAGGAGTTTATTTTTTATTGATAACGAAGGAATTTTCACTCTCATTCCAAGATTTCACATCTTAATAAACATGCTTTCACATAACCTATTATAGAGATTAAATTTTTTTTTTGTATTTTGAAAATCAATATTTGTCCACAATTTCAAAGGGCATTAATCCACGATTTTAGATGATTTCCAAAATTTTTTGTTTTTATTAATAACAACTGAATTTTCGCTCCCATTTCAAGACTTTGCGTCTAAACAAACATACTCGCATAGATCCCAATCAAAAGCTTGAAATTTTCTTAGTTTAAAAAAAAAAAAAAAAATTGGCTCAATTTCAAAGGCTAACCCACGATTTTTTTTTTTTTTTAAGTTTTTTGTTTTATCGATAAACACTGAATTTTCATTTTCTCCCACTTCAAATTTCATATTACAACTAACATAGTCACATACATCTGATTATAATTCTAAAAATTTCTTAGTTTTCAAATAAATATCTTTATTCAATTCAAAAAGCAATTACATGATATTGGACGATTTTGAAAGTGTTTTTTTATTTTATAGATAAACACTAGATATCTGCTTCCATTTCAAGACTTTACGCCTTAAAAAACATACTCGCATAGATCCTTATCTAAAGCTTTAAACAAATTTTGTTTTTTTAAAATCATTATTTGGGCTCAAATTTATAGGTTTTTTACCCACGATTTTTTATGATTTCAACTTTTTGTAGATAAATACCGAATTTTCGTTATAATATCAAGACCTCAAGTCACATTAAGCATAGTTGCATAGATCCTAATATAGAGTTGTACATTTCTTAGTTTTTTGAAATCCAATATTTTGACTCAATTTAAAAGCCTTTTACACACGATTTAGACGATTTTGGAAGGGTTTTCATTTTTTTGATAACCACGAAATTTTCGCTCTCATTCCAAGACTTCACGTCTAAATAAACATGCATTCATATATCCTAAATAAACACGTCTACGATATTTCCCGTGTTGTTGGCACGATAAAAGTTTGACATGATAAATAAAGTTTATTCAACTTTAAATGTCAAGATAAATAAATATCAAAATGTTCGGTATGATAATCGAACCCATGCACTCTTTGTGCTTTAAGTTTTATGTGATCCGTTAGATTATTATATTTTGATAAATTTCAGCCGTCTTTTATCTCCAACTTCAAACACCATTCAGATTTGTAATTTAGACTAGGGTATTCTCCGTGCCGTTGGCACTTTTCAAATTTTTTTTTTGCTAAATATATGTACTTAACACCCTCGCCACCTTCCCTAATTTCACTCTCAATCAGTTTTAAAGTGCAAACTTATTCTAAGGTAAAATATATATAATATAAACTTTAGGGTTAGACTTGGTCAAATTTTGATTTAGTTGGAAAAATATTTAAACGCCAAGAGTCAGTTCTCCCCTAAACCTTGAATTTGCCAAGACACGAAGTTCATTATTTTTGTTTAAATATGCATTAAGATGTCTTTCTCATTTTTTTTCCTGGGATGATCGACCCATCTCATATATTAGAAAAATACTAACGACATGAAATGCATTATACGCTATTTAGTAATAAATATATATATTTAAAATTTTAGCATTTGTATTGAGGATTGGCTTCATTGGAAAGATCTTCAAAAGTGGATTCGAACGATACCAAGTTTACCAAAATTCGACAACAAAGTAAATAGTTATGACAATTTTAATTTTGAGAAAAAAACACACAAAATTTTCTCTCCCCTTCACATGAACATTCCACTAACTTTTTCTCAGTGTTGTTAAGGCGGACGCCTAGGCGCGCCTCGAGGCGTTTTGGCAAAAAAAAACCTCAAAATGATGCGAGGCGGAGCGGTGAAGTGAGGCGTCCGCCTCAGCCCATTTACAGCTTAAAAACCAAAAGTATATTGCAGCCCACTTGTCTTTTAAGGTTAAGAGGGGGGTATTTAGAGTTTTAGACAAGAGAACGACTCCTTAGGGGCTATTGTTGTTGTTGTGTGTGTTCTTCTCCTTCTAATCAGGTTCCTCTTCTTCAAATTAGGTGTTGCCTCTTTCATATCAGGATGTTTTCACTCTTCTTCTTCCTCCTTCCTCCTTCCTCTTCTTCTTCCCTCTCCTTCCTGTGTTTTTTTTATATGATCTGTTCTGCAGTTTTTTTTAATGATCCATTCTACTCTTTTTTATATCATCGGTTCTACTCCTTTTTTTAATGATCTGTTATGTGTTTTCTTATTATTTTTTCTGCTGCGTTTTTTTTTACAATAAACAATAATAAGTAATATTTCAGTGTATGGATCGTAATATTTTAGTATATGGATCAAAATTTGGCGCAAACTTTCAAAGTTAAACCAATGAGACCTGCTGGGCGATGCCTCACCAAATTGCAATTTTCCAAATACTATTTCAAATTCAGCCATTAATTTTCCAAACACTGTTTCAAATTTCCAAAGTTAAACCAATGAGAAGTTGATGAACTAGTTTACATTATGTTTTGATGTTTTTCTTGTTTGTTTCTTTTTTAGTGATTTAATGGATAGGCAAGTTAAGTACACTTATGTAGTGCATCTTTTTGCTATGCTATGCAGCTTTATTATGTTTCCATTTCAATTCTAAATAATTGTATGACTTTTTGTACATATTGGCATATGCAAGTTATCAAAATGATGATGAATATTACTTATTTAAATGTGTTTCAATTTATTATAATAAAATATCTTTAAAAAATGTTAAAGACCGCCTCAGTGAAGTGAGGCGTCCGCCTCGCCTACCGCCTCGCCTACCGCCTCGCCTCTGAGGTGTTTTCAAGCTCATCCGCCTCAACGCCTTAACTACACTGCTTTTTCTTTCACCATTTTTCATTTTCTTTGCCCTTATGGTTGTGTTATATTCGCAAACATGCCATTATAGGAAATGAATCTAACCCTCAACATATTTTTCAACTTTCAATCATAACCATCTTTTATCTACAATTCCTTAAAACGCCATTTTGTTTTGTAATATAGATATAGATATATAATTATTTCTTGTTCTCCTCGATCTTTTGTCCTTTCTATTACCATCTTTAAGTTTTTCAAGCATAAAAATAGAATAAAAACAATGAGAAGGAAAATGAATTTACCCATTTCTACCAAATTTTAAAGGATATAATCTACGATTTATAAAGTTTTTCTCTTATTATTATTATTATTATTATTATTATTATTATTATTATTATTATTATTATTATTATTATTATTATTATTATTATTATTATTATTCGGTTTGCTTCTTATTATGACCAATCATTGTCTTTTTTACAACCTTTTTGTGTTTTTAATGCATAAATAGAAAATTGAAGCCAAACAATGAGTCGGAAATGGATTGGCACATTTGCTACTGAATTTCAAAGGCTATAATCCACAATTTGAAAGGGTTTTTCTCGTTTTTTTTATTGTTATAATATTGAATCATTTTTGTTCATTTTACCTCGAATCATTTGTCTTTTTGAAGTTTTCAATGGAAATAAACAATTAGAAATAAAACAATGAGTCTAAAACTAAGTTTACAGATTTCGTATAAAATTTCAAATACTGCAATCCACTATTTGTGAGATTATTCTTAAAAAAAATATTTAGATCGGTTCTTGTCCTCCATAATATCCTATCCTTTCTATTAGCCTTCTTATGTTTTTTAAATTTATATAAATAATAAAAATTGAATCCAAACAGTCAGTTAGAAAATGGATTTAGTGATTTCCAGCGAGGAAACCAGCGAGGTTTTTGAGGTGGCGGGGGGTGAACCATTCACCCCCCTCGAGATGCGCGCGCGGAACACATCTCGAGGGGGGTGAACGGTTCACCCCCCGCCACCTCAAAAACCTCGCTCTTTCCCTCGACATTTAGAATTTCGCTTTTAAAGTATGTAATACACTATTTGAAGTGGTTTCTCTCGATTTTTATTTTCCCCTTATGTTCATGTTCACCCGATTCATATATCCTTTCCATGTTGTTTTGGTGGAAATAAATAAAAGTCAATATAAAACAATGAGTTGAAAACTAATTATGTTGATTTTTATAAATTTTCAAAGGATATAATAAACGAATTATGAGGTTTTCTTAAAAACAATTATTATTTTTTTGATTCAGCTCTTTTCTCTTAACCATTTATCCTTTCAACGTTTTTCGACGGAAAAAAAGATATAAAACAATAAGATGAAAAGTGAGTTAGCATATTTTTATGAATTTTAGAGGCTACGTTGTTGTTTATTCAATAAATGCCGGTTATAATCCACAATTTGAGAAGGTTTTTGTCGATTTTTATTTTTCACTTTAGTTCTTACTCTCCCTTATCTTTTATCCTTTCTGCCATCTCCATGTTTATTCAATATTAGGAAAAAAAAAAGTGAGTAGGAAAACGATTTTACATATTTTTACCGAATTTCAAAGACTATATATCCACAATGTGGATTTTCTCTCGACTTCTTTTAATTCTTTTCTCATTTTTGCTCCTGTTTTTGCAAATCATTTATCCTTTCTACGTATTTGTGTAAAGAAAAAAAATTAATATAAACAATGAGTTGAAAACTGAATTTACCGATTGCATATGAATCTCAAAGGATATAATTCACAATTTGAAGGGGTTTATTTCTCTGTGTTTTATTCTCCCGATTCGCTTGTCCTTTCAATATTTTTCATTTGAAAAAAAAATATAACATAAAACAATGAGTTGAAAACTGAGTTTACGGATTTTGTATGAATTTCAAAGTATAGTCCAAGAGTTGTGAGTTTTTCTCATTTTTTTCTTTTTTGATTTACTTCTTTTTTCTCTTTCATATTTTATTATTTAATATTATCAAAAAAAAATATTCAAATGTAAATACAAAAATGAGAAGGAAAATGTATTTCCACGATTTCTAAGTTTTTTTTTTCAATTTAGTTTTCTCACAAATCTTTATTCCTTATTACCCTCTCCGGTTAGTATAAAAAAAATTAAAAAAAATTAAAAAAAAAAGTCCAAAGTCCAAACAATGAGTCGGAAAGTGGATTTAGTGATTTTTCTCCGATTTTCAAAAGCTACAATCCACAATTTGAATGGTTTCACTTGATTGTTTTATTTTTTATTTTTTATTTTTTATTTTTTATTTTTTATTTTTTTGTATCACATTTATTCTTGTTTTCTTGAATCATTTATCCTTACCAAGTTTTTCATTGGAAATACAAAATTTGATGTAAAACAAAAAACGGAAATTGAGTTTACATGTTTTGTATGAATTTCAAATGCTATAATTCACGATTTGTATTTTTTTTTCTTTTCGATTTGATTCATGTTCTCTCTAATCTTTTATCTTTTTATTACCCTATCCATGAGTTTTGTCTGACTTTTAATGGCTATAATCCACCATTTGCGAGGTTTCATTTAAATTCCCGTGTTTTGTTTCATTTTTGTTGTTGTTCTCCTGGGTTGATTATCCTTTCTATTGTCGCTTCCAAGTTTTTCGGTGTAGAGAAAATTTTTCTTACGAACCAATGTGTCGAAAATTGAGTTCACAAATTTTGTATACATTGCGAACGCCATAAATATACTACTCGCTTTTGGAAATTTTCTAGATTTTTTATTTTGCCCATTTAGTTCTTTTTCTTCCTAGTCCTAGTCTATGCTCTCAGAGAGTTCTATTGTAGCAGGGGAGAAAAAAGGCCTGGATACTCCTCTCAAGACCCACTAGAATTATAGCTTCAGCTTCATCTATGATCACTATTTCAAAAGGATTTAATACTAAACAACCAGTGTACAAGTATATTTGATAATCCCCGATGCAGAAATAGTACTTCATAATCCTGTCTGTGTAGTTACCTAAATCTATCTCAATACTTCAAACTTATGTGTAAACCCCACTGATGCCTAAAACCATACACATTCAACCCCTGGTTACAATATTTGTCAAATCTGATTTCCCAACTTCTGTTGCGAACATTTAAGCAAAAAAGTTGAGGAAGACCAAGGTCAGTGATTGAACACGGTACACTTACTTATAGAGGGTTAGGAGTTGGCTCCTGGAAGATAGATTCTGTGGATCATGCAAGCTGTTATCTCCTTCCGGCAGGTTGGGCATCTGTTTTGGACTCGAATGGCATTTGTTATGCAAGATTTGCAAAACAAATGTCCACACAGTGTGGATGTTTCCTCCTTCATTACATCCATGCAGATCGTGCATTTCAACTTCACACCCTCCAATTCTGAGGCATAGTACATGTTGCTTGAATCCAATCCAAATTTCATCTGCCAAGTTAAGGTCTCAGCAGTTTAAGACGCAATGGTAGCTAAAATTAAAAACAAAATGCCAAGTCCTGGCAAAAAACAAGAGGGAAAAATAAATGGATGTGCTCTAAGGTCATCATATGAAGAGAAACTTTATATATTTGACGTTTTCTTTTTTTAAAGTGAGAAACTTCCTTTTTTTTATCCTATTCTCTTAAATGAACTGGATTTCAAGCTTTCCAAAGATAATCAAATCAGGTTGATATCATGATAGAAAGAAACAATCAACTCTGCCTCGTCCTAACACAATCCAATGTAATATAATGCAAAGCATTTGCTCAACTAAAAATCAAAAAATGTGGCTACTGATGCAAACCTACATATATTCCTGTGTTGAAGTTGCCTCCCAAATTTATTAGTGGAAAAAAAAAAAGCCTCCTAAACCATTATTTGCATATTGTTCTATGTCTCTGTGTATTCTAGTCGCCTTCAGAACAGTAAGCCTAAGGCCAAGTTCTGGAAAGCATGCGTCAACTAAATATGAGGACTATGCCTATCCATTTCCTCTACTTCTATTCCAGATATACCCTTTTTTAGCTTTTTTTTTTTTTTTTTTTGTAACCAATGCTACAAAACAAAGAGAACAGACAATGCCAAATGATGTCGTTGTAGTATGTATGATTCCGAGGAATCAAACCCCTTTCTAAACTTAAATCAGACTTACCCCAATGCCACAACTTTTATGTAAGAGATACCATATGATGCGATTCAGTCAATAAACAAGAAATCTTAGTATTTCGGAGTACCTTTTGCAAAGATTCTCCCCTGCCAACACGGTTGCGCCTAGTGGCCCTACTATATGCTGCAAAAGCACTAAATAAGTCAGTTCAATGAGTTCATTATCTGTGTCTTACAATATGCACAATACGTAATATATCTCAGCCAAATTGATACATATTGCATGATACAAGAATACATCGCTACAAGCAGGGGCGGAGCTAGGATTGCAGATAAAGGGGGCAAAAAAATAAATCACAGATAATTTAATTCTTAAAATAAATAAATAAATATGATTAAACCGCAGCTTAATTGACCCTATAGGGTTTACCAAACCAGGCCCGAGGGCTACAATATTGTTGTCACTTAATATCCTTGTCGCCTCTATCTCGCAGGGAGACTTGCTTTCGCTTCGGTTCGTTGTCTCCACCTTGCATAAAGACGGCTTATCCACGACGAAGCACACGTGCTTCTAATAATCAGGTGAAAACTCACAAAATCTTAATTGGTGAGTCTCGAACCCGCGACCTCTTTCAATGAGAGTTGATGTCCGATCAACTGAGCTACAACTGGTGGACAACTGTTAATATTAAGAATGTTACCGTCCAATTGCTTAGTTGAAGCAGACTATCGTGAAGACTGAAGAGTGTCGATGAGGAGCAAACAAGCAAGAGAGAGAGTAAGAGCACCTCCATAAATCGATCTATGTCTAATCGAAATCGTATTGTGCAATTGGAGAAATCAATCTCCATTGAAATCGTCGTGTGATTGGAGAAAATCAATCTTTATCGAAATCGTTTTGGGCAATTGAAAAGGCGGAGAGGTGAACTTGCGAAGGGTTTGCGATTTTGTGTATATTGTATTTTATTATCTATGAGAGGGGGCAATCTAAAATTGTAAAGGGGGGAAAGATTGCAAATATTGTTAGTTTAGTGGGATTTCTTAAAAAGCTAAGGGAGGCAATTGCCCCCCTAAGCTATAAGGTAGATCCGCCCATGGCTACAAGAATGACACAGAGAAGTAACATGAACGAATGGATAGACGATGGCAATAGCTAACATGCATATACCAATGGAAGTGATATTTGGGATCTCTTTGCTTGGATAAGTCTCTTATATGCTTAAACATATACTATATACTTTTCATCGTATCTTATGATACACAATAAGCTCCGATAGCGTATCTTAAAGTTAGGTCACCAATACATGGTAATACAAGTGAGCAATTGCAAAATGGAGTTTGCAACATAAGGAATTCTGTTTTTCTGGAAGATCCAAACAGAGAGGAAATGTTCTCAGAGAATAGTAAATGAATCCTAGCTACACCAAGACATTCATCATTAGAGGTTTGGGGGATGAAATATCATGTCAAGGAATACAATGTATAATAAATAATTTAGACACAGATCAAATAACTATTAAAACAAAATATGAGACCATCGGATGTCAGTAGAGCACTAGTAACAAAACCAATGACCATGTTTGCATTAGCAATGCCTTTGCAAAATCCAGTTTAGAGTGAAATTGGAGATTGAGAGTGCATAAAAGATTTTAACATAGATCACAAAGTACAGGAATTTTCAAAATTAGCATTGGACCATTCCTCAATGCATACACAGTAGTAACACAGCTTTTAATGACACGACACTCCTCTATGGATGACAATGGTAAAGGTGGTTTTGAAGCTGACTATTGCAACATACATAGAACATGCTAGGATTATTAAATACAGCTCTGGGGGGGGGGGGGGGGGGGGCAAACTATAAGAAATAATTGAACTTTGCACACAGATAATAACTACAATAAACATGTCCACTATGCTACGTGAAAATTGCCAAAAGGAATCACAGTTTTATGCATCCAACTTATTCACAAGTACTTACTAAAGGACTGTCTAAGGAAGGATGGAGTAGTAGTTTGTTTAATTACACTTTAGAGGTGAAATGAACTAAATGATAAGAGGTAACAACATCAAGACCTTCAATGTGAAACTCCTGGTGCCCATCTGTCCATCACAAACCTTATAGTAGAAGTGGAAATTTGAGTTATTAGGGGCAAATAACAGATGACATAGACTATTATCTTCATCAATGACTTGCGGGGGAAAGTCATCACAATCTGTACAGAGTGATTTCAGAGACACAGGTCTTCATATGGAAATCTCATGTATACTTCTAATCTTTGCTCATGTTATTTCCTTCAATGTCTACTGCATATTTTTGTTTTCCTTTTGCTACTATTTGTTATTCCTCAATTCTGTCACAATTGCAAAAGAATTGGTAGATTCTCCAGACTGACCTTTGTTACTGTACTTGAAACTGAACAAATGTTTATCTTCCAAATACGAAATTACCCACCCACACAAACATAGTAATAAATAATTAGAGTAAAACAGAACAAAAATAAAAGTCAAGCTTCTACAATATGTGAATTAATCACACTTACACAGAAACCAAAAGTATCAGATTTCATCCTGTGCAACGCATCACCAAGCAATTACAAAATCATTAGTGGATGAGAATTGTTTATCTTGTTTAAGGCTTCACTGCTAATTACGCGAACTATCCCAGCAAGTAATAACAGGCTTATGATATTCTTGTTAGATATGCTGCTAATCCTTAAAAAAAACTGTTCATTAAAAGTTTATCTTGCTAGATGCACTGTTAATCCTAAACAAAAACTTTAAACTATTGTTAGAAAATGATAAATCACCTAATCCAAGTCGAAGCTCCAAATCTTCTTCTGTAATGACAGGTACCCATGAGCTCGAAATAGGAAATAACGGCATCGCCTACACAACCACGAAAACACAACTATAACAAACCACAAACACTCATCTATGAAGTACTTTTAATCAGAAAAGTGTGTATATCACTAATGTTTTCGAGAGCATACTTCCGAACCAGATACTGAACCATCATCATCACCGTCGTCATCTTCAATTGTGATTAAACCAGGAAAACTACTCCCGCCATTTCTCGACATCATCATCATCATGTCTTCCTTAGGATCCATGGAAAGCCCCAATCTTAATTCAAGATCCCCAACTGATTTTCTTTGGTTCGATCTTGATGTCATCATCCTAAAATTACCCTAACCAAGTTTGAAAACCACACCCCTGTAGTGTACACAACACAAAAACTAAATACTATAAGCTGAATTCAAAGCAATTTCAACATCTTCAATCATACAAAACCATCACACAAACAAATCTGAAACCCTAATTTGAATGATGAACAGTAATGTGGATTGAAAAAAGAAACCCTAGAGTAAAAAAAATAATGTTTCAAGTGAACGAAAGGAAAGAACGAACCTTGTGAAGGTAAGGAGGGATGGAGTTTGGGGAGAATCGGAGAGAGGAGAGAACTCAAAAATTCATCAATTTAGAGAGATTTTATGAAAGAAAAAAGAAAAAAAAAAAGAGGGGATGTGTTGTGTGTGGTATGTAACGTTTTTTAGTAGGTCGTTATAACGGTTGAATGGTTTAGTGGTAAAAATTTTAATTCGAGGAAATTGGCAAGGGGGGAATATATATATATATATTAGGGGTGGAAGGTCAGTGCGAGCGAAAATAGAAAAGGTGGGGAGGAGGATGCTTGGGGAGTCAATCGGTGTGGCATGGTTGAGATCTGGTGGTAGTGATCGGTGAAATTGAGATAGGGCAATCAAGAGGGTTGAAATCGACTGTGGGAGAGATGTAAGGGAAAGAGACGGTGAGAGAAGTTTGGGCTGAGGGAGCTAGATGTCGATGGTTACCGGGGGAAGGGTGAGGGTAGTTGCGAAACGGAGAGAAGAAGGCAGGAAGAGGAGGAAGAAAGGGGTTGGCGACGGTAGAGAAGAGAAGGAGAACAGAAACGGAGGGAGAGGACGAGAATAAGATGAAAATTGTTTAATTTGGGTGAGGGCAAAATGAAAACTCAATGTTCATTTGCGAGAACTGTCATTATACTATTATAGTAGTTATATATATAACTCGAGAATGTTCATCAAGTTATATATATATATATTATTTATTTATCCAAGGAATGTGATTTGGCGAACTCTCGCGAAATTCAACAAAATTTTTTTTTTTTTGAAATTATGAAAAGAAAAAGTGCGAAATTAAAAGTTATATCTTTTCGAGGGCTTTTTTGAAAAATTTCGAGATTTTTTTCTTTAATTTCTGAATTTTTTCATAAATTTCGTTATTTTCTTAAAATACAAAACCCAACTACCAAAATTTACATTTTTTTTCAAGGGTTTTTTTGAAATTTTTTTGTGTTTTTTCATAAATTTCGGGGTTTTTATATATCAAATTTTCTAATTATTTATTGATTTTTAAAACCACCCCCTGATTTTCTAATTGTCATTTCTTCTACTGATATATTAATTTTTGAAACTTTGATTTTCTAATTATATATTGATTTTATGTTTGTTTCATCTCTTGGTATTTAGGCTTTATTTAATATGTTTAATAGATTTATTTACTTGCATATATTTTTCACATTTTCATATACCCTCAAAATTCATTATATATTTTTTTTATGTATCCTTAAAATTTTTATGTTTTTTCTTTACACACCAAAATATTTCTTAAAATCAAGATACCGAAATGAACTCGAAAAACGAAATCACAACCCTTGTATATAACATAGTATAAATATAGTGTATATGAGCATTCAATGTAAAAACTAGGGGGGCAATGTCGGTTCGGTTCAATTTTGAGGCCTGAATCGATTTCATTCGGTTTACTCAAAACCCAAATAGAAATCGAAATTTGTATCTGTAAACTGATGAAATCGGTTGAATTGAATTTCGGATCGGTTCGGTTCGGTTCGGCCGAAATTTCGGGCTCAAGCACTTGAAAGGCTTTCATTAAAACATGGCCAATTTTTTACAGGCCCAATTTTTTTTACATACCCAATTTTTAGCCAAAAATTGAAATTTGAGGAAAAGATGAATCCACACAGGAAATTTTTGTATGCTGTGTAATGAGATTGACGAAACGCTGGATCATTTGATGTTTCACTGCAGATTCTCCAAATCCATTTGGAGCAGTTTCTTGTCAGAATTTGGTTTGAGTTTGATTTTTCAAGATTCCATTTTGGATTGGCTAAGTTGGTGATCCCAAGCTAATCCTTCCTGGATGGAGGAGTGGTTATGGCGTAGGGTTCCTCACGTTCTCATGTGGTGTGTGTGGAAATAGAGAAATATGTGGGTTTTTGAAATGCTCAATAGATCAGAGCATTCTATTTTTATCGAGATTAGGGAATTGTTGTTGATGATGGGTTTGGCTTGTAATTTGTTCAGGGACTTGATTTTTGACACCTTCATGGTGTCTTAGCATTCATTGATGTAATAATGATTTCGTTTGTCCTTTGTTTTCTTTCTTATCTTTACTAAGCATCTTTGTGTTTTGTAAAAAATAAATAAATAAATAAAAAGAGAATGGGGGTAATTCAGTGCAAAAGGTTGCACAAACCGATTTCGAACCGTTTATAACCGGTTCGATTCGGTTTAAATTATTTTCTTTCTACTCATATAACCGGTTCGATTCGATTTAAATTTGAAAATCAGTTCGGGTCAGTTAATCAAATTTAAATTAGTTTTTTGCCCACCCCTAGTGAAAACCAACAAGTCGGGGAAGGTTTTCATAGAAGGGCTTGTTAGTTTTCACGAAAGAAGTGAGGCGTGTTTTCTTTTTACAAAAATAAAGGAGTTACACCTTCATATTTCACAAAAATATTACATTAAAATTAGATTTTTTAAATGGAGAAAGAAATGTAATTTTGAAATTTCATCTACAACCTTACTTTCTCCCTTGTTTTTTTTTTTTTATAAATAAAAAATCTCATAATTTCGTTCTTATCTAGTCTTATCCATTGCCCGCATTTCATGAAATTGGATTTCCCAACCTAATAATATATTTGGTTATCAGTGTCATAAGAATGGGTGGAAAGAGCAGAGGAACCCCAACAAGAGGTCAAAGTGTAAAGCTTTGATGTGTATATCGAGCCTTTAACGAGATGGAGGGAGGCGGAAGAAGGGAGCTGACGACGATGGAGAAAATGAGGATAACAGATAAAAAGGGTGGATGAGAGATTACATAAAATAAAGGAGAATTACGGGAATATGATGAGAATTGTTTAATTTGGGTGACGACAAAATGGAAACTTCGAATATCATCAGGTTAAGAGTGACAAAATCAATGTTCATTTGCGAGAACTATCATTATAGTAGTTATATATATAACTCGAGAATGTTCATCAGGGTATATATAACCAAGGAATGTGATTTCGTGAAATCTCGTGAAATTTCAACAAAAATTTCGTTTTTTTGAAAGGAAAATTCTAAATGTCGAGGATTTGGGCGAGGAAAACAGCGAGGGAAATGAGGTGGACGGGTGGAAACCGTCCATCCTCCTCGGGATGTGCGCGTGGAAAGTCAACCGAGGAGGATGGACGGTTTCCACCCCGTCCACCTCATTTCCCTCGCTGTTTTCCTCGCCCAAATCCTCGACATTTAGAATTGCTCTTTTTGAAATTATGAAAAGAAAAAGTGTGAAATTAAAAGTTCTATCTTTTCGAGGGTGTTTTCGAAAAATTTCGAGATTTTTTCGTTAATTTCTGAAAATTTTCATAAATTTCGTTATTTTCTTAAAAATACAAAACCCAGCTACCAAAAATCAAATTTTTTTCAAGGGTTTTTTCGTAAATTTCGGGGTTTTTTATATATCAAATTTTCTAATTATTTATTGATTTTTAAAACCACCCCCTGATTTTCTAATTATCATTTCTTCTACTGATATATTAATTTTTGAAACTTTGATTTTCTAATTATATATTGATTTTATGTTTGTTTAATCTCTTGGTATTTAGGCTTCATTTAATATGTTTAATAGATTTATTTACTTGCATCTATTTTTTCACATTTTCATAAACCCTCAAAATTCATTATATATATATATATATATATATATATATATATTTTTTATGTATCCTTGAAATTTTTACGTTTTTTCTTTACACACCGAAATATTTCTTAAAATCAAGATACCGAAATGAACTCGAAAAAAGAAATCATAATCCTTGTATATAACATAGTATAAATATAGTGTATATGAGCATTCAATGTGAAAACTAGGGGGGCAATGTCGGTTCGGTTCGATTTTGAGGCCTAAATCGATTTCGTTCGGTTTGCCCAAAACCCAAATAGAAATCGAATTTTGTATTTGTAAACTGATGAAATCGGTTGAATCGAATTTCGGATCGGTCCGGTTCGGTTGGGCCGAAATTTCGGGCTCAAGCACTTGAAAGGCTTTCATTAAAACATGGCCAATTTTTTACAGGCCCAAATTTTTTTTACAGACCCAATTTTTAGCCAAAAATTGAAAATTGAGGAAAGATGAATCCACACAGGAAATCTTTGTATGCTTTGTAATGAGATTGACGAAACGCTAGATCATTTGATGCTTCACTGCAGATTCTCCAAATCCATTTGGAGCAGTTTCTTGTCAGAATTTGGTTTGAGTTTGATTTTTCAAGGTTCCATTTTGGATTGGCTAAGTTGGTGATCTCAAGCTAATCCTTCCTGGCGGGAGGAGTGGTTATGGTGTAGGGTTCTTCACGTTCTCATGTGGTGTGTGTGTGTAGAAAGAGAGAAATATGAGGGTTTTTTAAAGGTTTAATAGATCAGAGCATTATATTTTATTGAGATTAGGGAATTGTTGTGGATGATGAGTTTGGCTTGTAATTTATTCAGGGACTTGGTTTTTGACACCTTCATGGTGTCTTAGCATTCCTTGATGTAGGAATGATTCCGTTTGTACTTTGATTTCTTTCTTTTCTTTAATAAACATCTTCGTGTTTCGCAAAAAAAAAAAAAAAAAAAAAAAAAGAATGGGGGTAATTCAGTGCAATAGGTTGAACAAACCGATTTCGGACCGTTTATAACCGGTTTGATTCGGTTTAAATTATTTTCTTTCTACTCATATAACCAGTTCGGGTCAGTTAATCGAATTTAACTCAATTTTTTGCCCACCCCTAGTGAAAACCAACAAGCCGGGGAAGGTTTTCATAGAAGGGCTTGTTAGTTTTCACGAAAGAAGTGAGGCATGTTTTCTTTTTACAAAAATAAAGGAGTTACACCTTCATATTTCACAAAAATAATAAATTAAAATTAGATTTTTTAAATGGAGAAAGAAATATAATTTTGAAATTTCATCTACAACCTTACTTTCTCCCGTGGTTATTTTTATTTTTTTTAATATATATTCATAATTTCGATCTTATCTCATCTTATCCATTGCTTGCATTTCAACCTAATATATTTGATGATCTGTGTCATAAGAATGGCGAAAATTCTTAAGTGCACCGACGGTTAGCCTGCTACACCTATTTCGAGGCAAAATGGACGGTGGGAGTAACACCAAACTAACCCCCGGTGCGCTGGAGTAGTGCTCTAAGAATGGATGGAAAAGAACCGAGGAACACCAACCAAGGTCAAAGTGTACAAAAGAGCTTTCCTGTGTATGCCTGGCCTTTAACAAGAGTCGGTTAACCTATCCTGTGTCGAGCAATTATCACTTCATTGATTCTTATATCTTTCTGATCAGAATACACAAAGGTATTTGGCGCAGAAAAACCATCATACATTAACATCCAACCTGGTCTGCCTACAACAGCCGGCAAGCATAACAGAGTACTCAAAAGGGCATGATATCATTAACATATTACTTGAGAACCAAGTTAAAAATGTGCAGTTACACCATATATTTAATTTCTCTGATTGTGATTTGAGACAGGAAAAAAAAAATTAATCACAACTTTCAACACCACTTGCGGCCTTCTCTAACAGAAACGATCAAAATATTTCACTGAAGAACCGAATCAGCAATATAAACAATAAGGCCATGATTCAGGGTGGTGAGCAAAGATAATACTTGTTAGCAAACATTTCAGGTTTCCACCATGGGTTCAGGGCTGCTGGATGCCTCTGCAGCATGTGTGCAACTTCTAGTGGTTGGATGGACAGAATTGAATAGGATATCCTTTATAACCTGTGAGAAATAGGAGAAAGAAGTGCTTTAGAACTAGCTGATAGAAAAGATGTGAAACAAAGACATGAAGGAGGCATGATCAATCAATCACCTGAGACATGAGACCGTGCACTTGTTCGACAGTAATTTTCGAGCTATCGCGAGTGATCTTTGCAAGTTGAGAATCTTCTTGCTGGAAATAATAGCAATGGGTAAGACAAAATTTTGGAAGAATTTCCATTATATCTTCATGTTGACAAATTAATCACATTTAAACACCAACTATGAGTGCTAACAAGTGAAATCCATTCTTCGTTTGATGCAACAACCAGTAAGTTTGTTGATGCAAGTATGCAACCAGAGCAGATTACATCAACTTTATGTAAGAACCAGCAACAATAAAGAGAATTTAAAAGTTCGAGGTATGGAAAAATCCCTCGGACAAAAAAAAAATATCAGTGCAATGAATAAATGCTACTAACCTCTTTCCTCCTTTGTTGTGGTAGAAGAAAAGATCCCAAGCGTGAATGGAGATGGTTCTCAGCTTGCTCCAGCTTTTCGGCTAGACAAAGAAAAATGAAAATATTTAGTGTCAAGCAGATAAAACAGAAGCCAATGACTTTACCCTAGCAAACACAAATGCAACAAGGATTAAAAGATCAAATGACCTACCCAAATCTGAAATCTGGCCAGCAACATAATCTCTATTACCCAACAACGGAGAGGAAGAGAGTGTATTCACCCAATACTTATTCCATAGTAGATCCAATAGGTGGCAATCAAGAGATGACTTGAAATATGTGATATCCAGCGGATAGTACTGCAAAAACACAAGAAATATATAATGATTAATACTTTCTATTGGGAATAGTGAAGAAATATATGCATTATCAAAACGATCAATGAGAAGGTAAGAACAGCAACACAAATACAAACATCATTAACCTAAACATCCAAATCCAAGTAATGGCACAAAGAACCCCATCTGAAGTGGGATTTTTCATATGGAGCAAATCATCCCACCATAAAAAAAGATGATCATAAAGTAAGCTGGTTTAAGTTTATGTATCATCATTATTGCATTGTGGAGTAAGAGACAGTTCACAGCCGTAAAGCTGCCATTTTTAGGAAGAATGATGGTGCTAATTCCTTAAATCTTTAAGATTGGAAGGGCTAAGACTGTCAGTAATGAAGGGCTAAAAAGCCAAATTGGAAGAAATAATAGAGTAAGAAACATGTTCGGACTAGTAAATAAACGAAATAAACTAATAACTTTTATTCAATCAACCCAAATCACAATGATCAACCTACGTTCGTATTTATAACTAACCTAACTTTTAAAACAACCACTAAACCTAATAGGAAACGATGTCCTATATTATAATTCTTAATATGCCTAAAAATACTAGTATTGCTATTATTACTAAATATCCTAATTACATCAACCTCCCCGAGTTGAAGAAGTTCGTCCTCGAGCTTGAAGCCGAAGAAATCCAAGGAACACCAGTAATCACTGAGGAAACACAATGTGAAGTGTCCAAGTAAAAGTCAATTTCTAACATTTTCCTTGTAGTTGCTTTGAACCTAAACTCGTAGATTTAAAGTGAACCACCAAATACAAAGCCGCAGAGAAGTCTCGGCTCGAAAGATATCCATGTCAAAATTTCAATGTACGCAAATTTCTGGAAATGAGCTTTAAAACTGTCCCAAAATGGATCCGAAAACGTGTCTAGCAGTGTCACGGGTGTTGTGTTGTTGGGAAATAACCTAATAAGAAACAAGAGCAGGTGGTGGTACTTTTCCATGCATGTGGCTAGAAATATCCTAATTCTTAGCACGTGGTGGTACTAACAGAATGGTGGGGTGTAAATAATCAAACACATATACTCTTCTTCACCACGATGAAGAATCTATCTATTCCAAATGTTATGTGTAACAAATAATGCTCGTGTGAAAGGAGCAGGAAGATGGGAGCTGCGATGGGGCTGAACTGGCAAGCAAATTGATCGCCTCTACTTCTATAATTATCGGTCTTCGTATGGGTTTGATCAAGAGGAGGTGGCGGCGAGGGTTGGCAAAAGACGTCGGAGGGGGTTTGACTGACTGTTTGACTCGTATCGGAGGTTGGTAGTGTGCGATTGAAGGTTGATTAGTTGGGGTCGATCAAAGGATGAGGATGTTGAGGGAGATTGACTGAGAGAGTCGATCGACAAGGCCTGTGGATTGTCGATCAACTGAAGTCGACGGAGAAGGGAGCGTTGAGGATGGTGGGGATGCTTCAAGGGAGGACGAATTAGGGCAAAGGCTAGGGGGGTTTGTCGATCCACTTGAATCATCGATAGAATGTGGGTGGATCGATCTGATTTGGGAGTCTGATCAGTCGAGACACTGCTATCTGTCGATGGGAGAGGCACGGAGGGACGATCGACCTAGAGCTGGGGTTGACGATCAGGTAACTGGACTGGCTGCGGTGTTGATCGAGGAAGGTCGCTCAACGGGAGGCTGCGATACAGTTTATCGATGAATCAATTGTTGTTGATCAACTGGTATCCTCGAAGGAGTTTGTCGATCAAATGTCTCCGTGCATCGATCAACTGTTGGAGGTGGAGGATGATCATTGGATTGAGATGGAGAATGTCGAACGAACTGTCCCACGGCCTTGTCGAAGATCTAATCTATATTTGCCCAAAATTTTGCCTTCAATGTTACCATCTCTGCTAGTCTCAATCTTGCCTTCCATTCTGCGAAGAACATGTGCGTCTCCTTCACAAACTTTTCGTCTATCATGAACAAATGTCTCCGCAAATATAGATCGATCTTCAACAAGGACAATGATGTGTAACAAACCATCAAGCACCACTGCCGACGCACCCACTATTCGTTCGACAACCTCCATCACAATCCATTGATCATCCTACACCTTCAACAGTCGATCGATGTGCGAACACAATTGATCGACAGACTCCTTCGAGTATACCATTTGATTGACAAAAAATTATTCATCAACAGACTGTATCGCAACCTCTCGTCAAGCCATCTTCCTTCCTCGATCGACACCATCGACTGGATTGGCTGCGGTGTCGATCTCATTTGTCGTCGACTTCACCATCCTCAACGCTCGAAACCATCCCCACCACCCTAAAGCTCCCTCCTCCGTCGATTTCAATTGATCGACAAACCACATGCCCTGTCGATCGACTCTCTCACTTAATCGATAGCCCTCAACATCCCCATCCTTCCATCCATCGACTCTAACCACCACAGCCAACCAACCTTTGATCGCACACTACCAACCTCTGATACGAGTCAGTTTTGCCTGAAATTATACAGAATAAGTGCACGGTTAATTTGATGCAGATTATACTAATCAAAATTAATTGGACCTAAATGTTATACCGCAAGTGCACGGTTGTCTAATTAATAGACAATGACAAATATGGGTCGATCCCACGAGGATTGAAGACACAATCGAAAAATAAAATCTATTTAAACCAATTTGAAGGGGGATTACAACAATCTAAAATTTCTAAAGTAATGAAAAATAGAAAAACAATTAAAATTTGAGTTTGAGAATCAAATAGAGACATGCTACGGCCTTCGAATTATTCATCAAGTTCATAAAATTATACTAATGTTTTGTCTCCTAGCAATGCAGTGGACTGATTTTAGCAAAAATGCAAACCCTAGCATTAATTGTCTATTTAAGACACGGCTAATCACAAGTTTAACTAATACAAATAAAACATGCTTAAACAAAAACATAGAATAATTTTAACTACCATGGATGCATGACATACACGGTGAAAGTAATATGTGTTTGTTCACAAATCATTCCAATGTTAAGCCATACAATGCATTGAAAAACAGTAAAAGACAAAAGTAAATTCTACTAAGCCTGAGGAATCATCTACCCTTGACAGATGATTTAGAAGATCATGGTGGAGGTGGTTGCAGCGGTGGTGTAGGCGAACATCTCTTCCTCAACAAATGTGGAGTACTTGTGGTTGTTATGTGGTGGTACAGAATAAAATGTCGGTGCAAATAGCGAAGAGAAAAGAGTTTGAAAAAGGCTTTTTCCCTTTTTTCCTTCTCCTCCCTGTCTATCTCTCTATCGCAACCACAGTAACACGATCAACCACCACAGAGAAACAGAACCACAATTCCACCACATCACAAAACCAGTCACCTTCTCCACACCTGCATCATTTTCACGCAAACAAACCTTGCCTTCTTCATCTTGCCTATCTCTCTCTTCCCCCTCCTCTGTTTCTCTCTCAGCCACATGAGAGATCGCACAAGAAAGTAGTTTCTGTAATCAAGTCGATCGACTCCCACCACCTCAAATCCACGCAACTCATAGCTTCTTCGCATCACTCTCAGATATATCTCGACGCCCCCTCACCTCTGTTTCTCTCTCTCACAGCCAGAAAGAAGATTGCATAACACAAGGGGAGACGCAGTAAGGAAGAAGAAAAAATAGAGGGAAACAAAATTTTTAAACTCTTTTCTTTTTGCTATTTGCACCCGCTCATTTTATTTTGTACCACTACATAACAATCGCACGAACTCCACGATTGTTGAGGAAGAGATGTTCGCCTACGCCACCTCTGCATCCACCTCCACCATGATCATCTAAATCATCCGCTAAGGCGTAAATGAATCCTCAAGCTTAGTAGAATTTACTCGTCTTTTACTGTTTTTCGATGCATTGTATGGTTTAACACTTGATTGATTTGTGAACAAACACATATTTCTTTCACCGTGTATGTCATGCATCCATGGCAGTTAGAATTATTCTATGTTTTTGTTTAAGCATGTTTTATTCGTATTAGTTAAACTTGTGATTAATTGTGCCTTAAAGGCTTAAACAGGCAATTAATGCTAGGGGTTTGCATCTTTGCTTAAATCAATCCACTACATTGCTAAGAAACAATAATTGACATTAGTATAATTTTATGAATTTAATAGATGATTCGAAAGCCTTAGCATCTCTCTTTGATTCTCAAACTAAATTCTAATTGTTTTTCTGTTTTTCATTAGTTTAGAAATTTCTCATTACTATAACCCTTTTTCAAATTGGTTTAAATAGATTGTAGTTTTCGATTGTGTCTTCAATCATTGTGGGATCAACTCGTATTTGTCATTGTCTACTAGTTAGACAATCGTACACTTGCGATATAACAATCAGGTCAAACTAACATATTAATTTAGGTTAGTAACATTTGCATCGTCCTTTACCAACTCTCACCGCCACCTCCTCCTAATCAAACCCATACGAAGACGGACAATTATAGAAGTAGAAGCGATGGATTTGCAAGCCAATTCATCACCCATAACAACTCTCATCCACCTATTTCCTCCTCACACGAGCATATTATTTGTTATAGAAAACATTTGGAATAGATCAAATTCATCATCGTGGAGAAGAATTATTTGTGTTTGGGTTATTTACACCCCACTACTTTGTCAGTACCGCCACGTGCTGAGAATAGGGATATTTCCAACCACATGGTATGGATATTACCACCACCAGATCTTGTTTCTGATCAACATCTGTGACACGTTTTCGGATCTATTTTGGGACCATTTTGAAGCTCATTTCCAAAAATTTGCGCTTATTGAAATTTGACATGGATCTCCTTCGAGCCGAAGACTTCTCTACGGCTTTGTATTTGGTGGCTCACTTTGGATCTACGTGTTTGGGTTCAAAGCAACTACAAAGGAAATGTTAGTGGTCGACTCCTACTTGGGCATTTCACATGTGTTCTCTTGGTGATTGCTTATGTTCCTTGGATTTCTTCAGCTTTAAGCTCGAGGACGAGCTTTTTCAATCCTAGATTGAGGTAATTCGAATATTTAGTAATATTAGGAACAATAGTATTTTAGGCATATTAAGAATTATAGTATTATTAAAAATTGTTTCCTATTAGATTTAGAGGTTGTTTTATAAGCTAGATTAGTCATACATACAGCCGTAAGTTGATCATTGTAATTTTGGGTAATTGAATGAAAGCTATATGTTTATTAGTTAGTTTGTTTATTGTCTATTTCATCAAACAAAGACAAAGATTGTTTGAGCACGAGACAATCCTCAATCCGGATTGCAACGATGGACTGTTTTACTGCTGTGAGGACTGGGTGCATGGCTCTCAAATGAGTGAAAAGTGTGCTTTTTTCTTTTTCTTCTTTTTCTATTTGGGGGACTGACCTCAAAAAAAAAGTGACCACGTGCACTCATGTATGAATTGTGAATACTAACTAAATTTTACATTCCATACATTTAGAGTACACCTTATCAAAGATTATCAATTCTCAACCAAACAGAAATCGACGAATATACCTGTTTGCAATGCACACCGAAGTCTTCAATCTTATTAAGAGGGATTGTCTGATACTCTGAGATTGGTTCATCCGAAGGCTTATACCCTTCTGGATAAGTCCTAAAGGCTCCGATTTCAACTTTCCCAGCAGAAACTGTCCTTGTCGGATCGATCACAACTGCCAAAAATGGCTCCTGATATTGCTGGTTGAGCATCTGTGTTGAAACATCAATACCTGAAAGCCAACACCCATACCCCGGATGCGAATGGTACCAACCAACCACATTTTCCAACCTCCCTGCCTGCAAATCAGAGTAAGAGTTAGGGATTAGGATTGAGTTTTTCACAAAAACTTGATAGAATAAGAAACTTTTAATTTTATCAAAGGGTTGCGGCCTTATGCTTATGAAGACCAAATATAATGATAAGGGTGGTGCTGTCATAATTTACCAAGTTTAGTAATCACTAACATATTTTGTTGGTTGCGAGCAATTCATTTAATAACTAGGGTTTTAAAGTTTCTTTTTTACGAAATTTTGACGAGCGATGAAAATAGTTATTCAGGATTTCATCGTTAGAGAGTTCTCATTAAAGCATGAATTAAAAATCATACTTTTATTAAACTCCTAATGTACTGACAACTATGTACTAATTTGGGTATGTTCTTTTCGCAAAATTGCATACTGAAACAATGTCAATGAAACAAACGGAGTTATGTTTTTACAAAATTACTTGCAAAATCTACAAGGTGCTTGAAATTAACTACAAGGTGCTTGAAACAATGTGAACAAATAATGGAAATTTGGCAACTTTTATACCTATCTGTTTTTTTTTTTCTACAAGATGTTCCACAAAATAATTGCATTTGCCACCATAAACCACAAGGTATTCAAAACAATGTCAACAAAAAAGAATTGAAAAAAGCTCGTAAATTTATACCTGTTTGTTCACAAAATTGATCTAAACTTGTCAAAATTGTCTATCCCTTACTATACTCTCCACTCAATTATTTGCAATATTTTCTACGATTAGTTACCAAAAAAAAAAATCTAAAAGATGGCAAAATTTATATATACCTGCTTGTTGGTCTGAGAATAATCAACCATATATTCATAAGCGTCAGCCTGGGCATTAACCCTAGTCTCAGTTCCTTCAACGGGAAGGGCAAAAGCGTCCATAACAATAATGGTATCGCCATCGGTCTTCCCCTGCATCAAACCCATGATCTCAATCGTCCCACCAGAGCGAGCATGAACCACCATCTTCAAGAGGGCCAAAGCGGAGATTTTGACCCGCTTGAAGAAGTGGGGGTCATTGACCCAGGGCTTTTCGTTCAGGAACCTATTCTGGGCAGCTTCGTCGTACGAGTATATGGAGTCCACGTCGACGGATGATGTGGTGGTGGTGGTGCAGGATGGTGGTGAGGACTCCATGGTGATGTTGTTCTCCAGTTCCCAGGTCTGTTGCGCCATTGATGCTGATGAGATCTCCATTGTTGTTGTACAGATGGAGATTGAAGAACAAAACCCTTAAATCTAGAGAGTGATTTGGGGATTTTGGAGGAATGAATTGGGTTTGTTCTGTGTTAAGAGTGATTGGAATTTTATAGGAGGAAGGAAGGTGGGATAGGAGAGTCCGATTTGGGTTATGCTGTTCTAGAAATAAGTTGTTTCTATTTTTATTTTTGTTTCTATTTTTTATTTTTATTTTAGTGGAATTTTTTTTTTTTTTTTTAAAGGCAAGCGTGCCGCAGGTGGGTATAAAATCCAAGACGTGGGGTTCAAGCCACCACAACTTTAACCATCAAACCAGGTTACCATTGGCTATTTTAGTGGAATTTCACAATTTAAGCTCTGGTTATTTCAAATTTTATTAAAAAAAGAGCTTTGCTAAATGTCGAGGGATTGAGCGAGGAAACCAGCGAGGGAAATGAGGTGGAGGGGGTGGAAACCGTCCACCCCTCTCGAGATGTGCGAGCGAAAAGTCAACGCTCACATCTCGAGGGGGGGAGGACGATTTCCACCCCTCCACCTCATTTCCCTCGCTGGTTTCCTCGCTCAATCCCTCGACATTTAGAATTACTGTTAAAAAAAACTATGCAATCAGATTTTTGTAATCAAGTTCTGCAATCGGGTTGACATGATAAGACCTTGCACTTTTTTTTTTTTAGCAAGAACGAGTTAAGAT
Source organism: Berberis thunbergii (assembly GCA_003290165.1). NCBI lineage: Eukaryota > Viridiplantae > Streptophyta > Magnoliopsida > Ranunculales > Berberidaceae > Berberis > Berberis thunbergii. The sequence continues at coordinate 6,328 of QNQO01009280.1, read as the reverse complement.
AGAATACGTCTTGTTTCTCTCGACGAATGGCGGTCTGTTAGGATGCATCAGCTACATACATGGATGCACTTCCACTTGGTCGGAATAAGAGAGCACTCATCTTAGGGTGGATGATGAAATTCCTCCAAATGTTTATGCTTATTTCGAGGATATGAAAACATCCTCTAATTATGTCACGTCAATTTGGTTGTAAAACATGGTTCCCTGTTAAGGTAAGTTCATTTTTATCTGTATTTGTATTTTTTTCTTCTTCGTTTATTAAGAAAGTTTTGTATATAGATGGGGTTTCTTGTTTCCTTGTCGGTTTAGGAAAAATATAACCATCGTCTATATCGTATAGTGTGTTTTGCCTAATTTATTTTAATAATATGGTAGAAGGATTGGAAACTCTAATTGTGGTCTTTATCTTCTTCTTTATTGTTTTCCCATATTCTTAGAGTTGAGAAAAAAATTTCTTTATTATCCAATGGACTTTGATATCTTCTAAAAATACGAGATTTTCGCAATTCCACTATAATCCTTCTTCTCTTTGTGATGTCTATAATGATAATGAATGATGATTTTGTAAATCTAAAAAGCTTCATTTCTAAATCTTATAATTGCCGAGGTTTATGAAGCTCATTACAACCCAGTTTGTATACCAAAATGTCAAAGTGATAGCAAACATAATACAGATGCTCCATGTTTATGTTTGTTTAGTTATGAGGGGTTTGATTACTTTGAATTGTTTCTTGGATTTTGTTTATCTTGAATCTTGATTTTCATAAATCATAGGAAACCTCCCACCCCAATGCCGACGACGGCAAGGTTTGAATTTTGAACTTGTGATATCATCCGCCACAAGACTACCAGAAAACAATTGTAAACGCAGAAACTGGAGTCAGACCAGAAAACAAATGGCAAATCCTAACTATCTAGTTCACTTCACCATGGTCCTACTTACAAATGTGCATTGGAGTTCTTGGAGTCTGTCCTTCTAAGTATATACATACTAAACACATAATGTACAATGATATCAAGTATTAAAAGAAGCAAGAACCACCCAAGAGCTTGTTCCCTCCAAGTTGAAATGATTCCAACATGATAACAAAAATCATTCAACAATGGTAATGAACGTAAAGTAAAGAGAAGACACGAAAGGAAACCAAACACAAATATTTGATATAGAAGTTCACCACCAACTGATGGCTACATTGCTGGGCTAAGTTGTAGAGAGCAAAGAGAAAATATTACACCAGTCGGCATGTTTCTCAAACTGTTCTCGAAACTTTCACTTGCCCTAGCAAGCAACCAAAGTTGGAACTTTTTCTAATGATGAAGGGACTCGAGCTATCTATTTTTCCTTCAGTTTTCTCCTTGTTACTCAATCAGTCGATGTGAGAAGGGCATCTAGGTTAATAGGAAAATACTTGGTTGAATGAGCAAGTAGGGACCAACATTGTTCGTATAGTTTAGTAAAGATAGGTTTGATGACTATAAAATAAATGGTAGGGTTTATGGATGATTAGTTACTGCTCTCATAGTTTAGCTAGTCTGCTAAGGACATGGACTTCTGTTATAATTTGAGATTTGCAGTAAGTAGTATTTCGATTGTTGTAATTTTCAACCATTCCAGACCATGTTACTTTTTTTACTTGATCTGTCTGTGAAGTAAGATTATCATTTCCTAGATGTTCCCAATTACGATAGTGAACAATACTCTAATAACTTTCAATGTCCGTTGTCAACAAGTCTGAACTTTGTGGTATTATTTTTATAAAATACTTTCTAGGAGAACCCGGTCCATCAAAGTGGCTGATGAGCCAGGAGCAACTCCAGAAGCTGTGAATAGCAAGGACGACATTTTTATGTGACTTACTATTTTCTTGTAGGTATTTTGTGTTGTTCGCGACAAGGTTATGGGCAACCTGAAGAACCATGCCTCACCAGAGGCGACAGCAACACCTAGACAGACATGGGTAAGAGGATGGATGATATTAAAAAGGGATCAGACTCACCCAGATTTGGGAACCATTAACATTGGATCATCACTTACGCGCGATGATATCCAAATCAACAATTCTAGTCAACTAGGTTTCCTATCCACTTTGGGTCATGTTTTGGTTTTTTTTATACTTATATCCCCTTATAGACGGTGTTTGTAGTTGTATTTTAAAGAGAACGAGTAAAAAATCCAAAACTTAACCAAAAAATGACTAAGAAACCTAGCTAGCTAGACTTACTCTATCCAAATAAGTAATTTTGTTTACTAAGGATAAAGGGTTTTTTTGTTTTCCGACCCAAGATGTATTGGTCTTAATGTAAGTAAGACCGATTTCAATTGTCAAGGGCAAGTCTATGTTGGAGAACAATCAGAATAATATAAAAAATTATTTGAAATAAATAATGTAACAGTACAAAACAATTTGTATTATAAATTAATTATAACGAAATCAAATAAATAAATCTACTAACTTGTATTGCAGATAGAGGTTTGCAAAATCACTATCTTGAATTGGCGAAATTGGTACATCTTGATTTGTAGATAAGACTAGCGAATACCGGTGTCCTATAAACAAATTTCGCCCCTACTCAGTGTTGTAGTTCGTTAAGCGTCTGACTCCATAGGATTCAAGAAGATGCAGCTATAAACAAATATATCAAGGATATTATCATAGAGATTAGAGTTTCCATGTGTTTTGCATCATGGTTACAAGCATCAAAAGCTGTATGACATCCCATAAATCACTGTGGAAAGCATCAAAGAGCTGTCCAATAATCCAGCCCAATGGATTTTTTGCTTCACATGAACCCAAACCCAAATACACTGTCATTACTCCAATTGCAGCCCAAATGCATTTTTTTCAATTTGGAGCTTTCATAATGTCACCTTTAGTTCTAGCCCAGATATTTATTTATTTCTAGAAGTGCATTTGGTTTTTACTTAAGCTCTGGTTGGTTGTACGGAAAATATACATAAAATTAAAATCATTTTCGTGAATTCGATTTCGGAAACTTCACAAGTAGTGAAAAAACATTCTTATAATAGATGATTTTCTGTCAATAAATAACCAACTAAACAACAAAATCTACATATCAAAGAAAAGTGGCTTAACCAGATATTGATAATCTAGTTGTGAAAGACATAAAAAAAAAAAAACCATGTCCATTAAAGTGGCAATAAAAGCTCCATGATTCAATGTTCCCGCAAAGTGATAGATCAGCATGAAGTATGTATGTACTTATTTATTTTCATTAGGGTCTTATAAAGTCCAACTTTGTCTAACATAAACAAAATAAATATTGGCAAAAATAATGCCAAGGTTTATACTTGTAGTCTATAGGTTGGACTCTTCTACATCACCAGCTAAATAAACAATAGGGAAGTTCAAAGAATGATCAAAGGGTTCCTTTGGTGCTCTTTGCTTCTTTCAAAAAGAAATAATTACAACAAACAGAAATTCTAAGTGTCGAGGAAATGAGCGAGGGAAATGAGGTGGAGGGGATGAAACTAGCGAGGGAAATGAGCGAGGAAAACTAACGGTTTTCACCCCCTCCACCTCATTTCCCTCGCTCGTTTCCTCGACAAGATAGCAAATGTGGATAATGCTTTTGAATTGAGCTTATCTTAGTAGCTATCTATAAAAACAAAAAAAAATTATTAAAAAAATAATAAAAATTATTGTTAAATGCAATAACAAACAACATGACATAATCGATCGACGAAGATGTTATATCTAACTTATTTGACTCAACAATACTCGAATTTTCTTTGCCTTTCGGACAAAAAAACAAGTACTAATCTTATCTTGCACCTAATTTAAACCAACTAATAGTGTGATAATAACATTATGAAAGTACATGGCAATGCAACTTTTCATTTCGTGAAACGCCTTTGCCTTTGGGTAAGCAATGTCTAAATGCTTTATGTGCTATTTTCCACAATTAGTTGGAAATTTTGGCATTTCCATTTCACACATAACATATATACTCAATGAAATTATGGAATCATGACTATGGTAAAATATAAGAGTAATTTGTACTTTGCTCCCTATTATATATAGATAATTAATAAATAGATTTGTTATTAATCACTATTACATTACTCCCCTTGATTAATGGTCCAACGTTAATTGACCGTTAATTTTTAAAGCAGATTACCAAAATGCCCCTCGAAAGTCATAGGTTGAGATTGAACTTTCGTATTTCGAATATCTCATCTTGAAGAAATCCTAAGGCCCAACTGGAAATTTTATTCATATCTCGAGGAAATCTAACAGTTGATTTTTTATTTTCATTTTAAACAACTCATTTCGAGAAAAATCTAACGGTCCAAATTTAATAGTACACACATCTCTAAGTAAATCTAACGGTTTCAATTTTAATTATGCATGCATCTCGAAATAAAATTTAACGGCTCAATAAGCATTCCGATGAACTATGTCGGTCTAGCACACATCTCGAAAAAACTGACAGTCCAACGTTCATCTCGAGGAAAATCTAACAACTCAGATTTATTCGTGCACACATCTAGTGAGCATCTCGAGTGAATCCGATTACTCATATTTTATTTGTGCACGCATCTTGAGAAAACTTGACGTCTGAATCAATTTTAATTTGTTTTTGCTCCTCGAAATGAATTTGAATTTAATTTTGCCCTCTGAAACATAACAGAGGGGGCAAAACTAAATTCAAATTTATTTTATGGGATTAAGGGCAAAATTCTATTAAATTTATTAAAACGCCAGATTTCTCGAGATGTGTGCGCAAATAATTATAAGTCGCCAGATTTTACTGAGATACGTGTTGGACCGTCAATTTTTTGCGAGATGAGTGCTAAAGTGCCAAATTTTCTCGAAATGTGTGCACGAATAAATCTGAGTGTTCAAATTTTCCTATAGTGCATGAATAAATATGAGACATAAAATTTTCTCGAGGTGTGTGCCAAATCGTCAGGTTTTCTTTGAGATGCATGATGGACCGTCAGATTTTTCTCTAGTTGCGTGCATAATTAAATTTGAATCGTTAGATTTACATAGAGATGTGTGTACTATTAAATTTTGATCATTAGATTTTCCTCGAGACGAGTTGTTAAAGGTTTTTTTTAAATCAACTGTTGGATTTTCTCGAGATACAAATTCGATTTCAGTTGGGCCTCAGGATTTTTCTCGAGATGAGATATTCGAGATACGAAATATTCAATATTAACCTTTGACTTCTAAGGGCCATTTTGATAATCTGCTTTTGAAAATTGAAAGTCGATGGACGTTGACCGCTAGTTAAGGAGTGTAATTATAATAGTGATTAACGATGAATCTGTTTATTAATTAGCTATATATAATAGGGGCCAAATTGCAAATTATCCAAAATATAATTACATTACGTCAGGGGTACCTAAGCATGAGATCATCAAAGGGTTTGATGAAGGTGACCTCATTGGTCAAAAACCCTAATCTTTGCATGAAATAATTATTGTAGATTGGGTGAGTTTTAATTGGACCAAATTCTTTTAGTCCCCCTAATTATTGTTTCTATTTTTTGTTTATCTTTTTGGAGGATTCTCTTTCCCTAGTAACAAAGTGACAAGGAAGAAGGGGCCCTTATTGTTTCAGAGATGGAGATATAAACTAATGTTTAGTCAGGATATCAATGTTTTATGTTGGAGGAATCTTTTCTAAACAATTGTTTTTTTTTGTTTTTTTGATAATTGCAACTATAATTTTTAATTACTATTTTTATTTTGATTGTAAAATCAAAGCCTTGATACAAACATTCAGCTCGAATTATGGTCATTGGGTCTCTAATGTCTCAATACATAACTCTCCATTCATTCAAGGGTCATAGGTTTTGGTGATCCATGCAAACCATTGCTAAGTCCCAATTGAGGTTAATCAGGTGTTTAGTTTATGTGAGCATCTATTGAGATTATCCTAAAACTCAATTATGATAGGGTTTAAATGGTTGCAAGAAAATAAAGAGTCCTTAGATATTAAAAAAAAAAAAATTTGGCCAAATACGAAGATGTTTATTAAAGATATAAAATGAAACAAAATACAAAGGGAAACATTCATATATCAAGGAATGCCAAGACACCTTGAAGGTGTCAAAAACCAAATTCCTAAACAAATTACAAGCCGAACACATCATCCACAGCGATTCCTTAATCTCGATAAAGATAGAATGTTATGATCTGTTGAGCCCTTCAAATACCCTCTTATTTATCTCTTTTCACACACACCACATTAGTACGTGAGGAACCCTACGCCATAACTACTCCGCCCGCCGGGAATGATTAGCTTTTGACCACCAACTTAGCCAATCTAAAATGGAGCCTTGAAACCTCAAACTA
>QNQO01009279.1:0-246229 GCA_003290165.1 Berberis thunbergii | reverse complement strand
ATCTAGTATGCACAAATGTATACAGTAACTTAATTTTTGTTTGACGCGGCTTGGGTGCATTCTCTGAAGGGAGTCAGTAATTACCTTTGCAATGAAATTTGTACTGGGTGACTAGCATGAGCAGCAAAGGACCTCTAGTTAGCATGTTTATTAAAGCACTCTCAAGCTTGAGGAGGTAGCTGTAAACGAAAATACACACAAAAATGAAAAAATATTGTCTTAAATTACAATTGAAAATTATTGAATTTCATTATAATTACCTGCAACAACACATGGAAAGAATGTGGCTGTGTCTGAGATGCACATTTCAAGAAGCCCACCCACAACTTTGGCATCTTCCATATCTTAAAAAAAAGTTCTCATAATGTCAGCACGAACATCTCCCCGTCCCATTCACATAAGCCAAATGAAAAACAGAGGAAATTTTGTTTACATACCTGTTTATCACAAGCTTCAAAAGTATCTCCATGACAAAATCAACCTGAAAAATGAGCAAGGATGTCAAGAATGTCCTTTTGTTTCAACGAACAACACAACTCCAAGGCCCTTTTAAATTCTGGAACCGATAACTACTTGGTGACCACAGTATTCATTTGAGACAAACAAAGGATATGTCAAAGAATGATTTTAATACTATCTATAAAAGCATCCTCCCCCCTCCCCAAGATCATCAATTGCTACATAAAGCAAAGGACTAGAATACCAATATGAAGATTAAGTTTGAAATTCTTTCATTCATAAACCATATAACCTAAAAAAAACCTTCAGTACTAACCCCCATCATGAACCACGCCACTGTCTAAAAACAAAATTTAGAACCAATGTAATGAAAGCAAAACATAAATAAATAAATAAATAAAATTCATATCTAAATTCACACACTACAAAGATCCCAACGTGTGCGTTGACACTGACACTCCTCAAACACTTGGTCAATGTGTCTGGCATGTTTGGCGAGTCAAATAGTAGTTGGACATTGTTTATTTAAAAGCATTTGCTTACACATTTAGAAAGTATAAATAAGCAAAATGCACCCACATATTATGATACGAATTGTTTATTTAAAGGCTTTTGCTTACACATCTAGAAAAGCAAGTATAAATAAGCAAAATGAACCCACATATTATGATACGAATCGGAGTACACATTTTTATTAAATACGCAAGCTGACCCACTAAGAGACAAAGACTTAGTATGTGTGCATTCCAACATTCAATGGAGAAGATACAAACACAAAATGGAGAGCCAAAATTACCAGGGAGGGAAAAGCATCAATTGCTTGAATAACTGTTCTCATGAATAGCAAAGGAAGTGGACTTTGGTCAACCTGCAAAATAGAACAATTATTAAACAGAGCACATTAAGTAAATAGAAATTAACTACACATCTGCATATCAATGACATACTGTCTACATACCAATAGGTTCAAGGCCTTTGCTAGGACCTGTAGAGTAAAGACTGTTCGCTGCTCAAAACAAGCTGAGCATGCATCCGTTATCTGTAATGATATCAATTGATTTACACATGACAATTAATTAACAAAACTAAATACATAAAATCAAATTTTAGGTTAACAAAATCAATCTCCATCATTATCAAAGGCTTTTCCGTCATTATCAATGTTTTTGTGTTCCATTCATTAATTATACCATATAACATCCAAAATCCATATAAATCTATCTGATGGAGATCTGACCATTCTCTCAACGAAACAGCTAGACAGATTTCCTTCTAAGAACATATACTTTTTCAGTGCAATCTTATCTTTTGCAGGAGAATTTCATGGATTGCAACCAACACTTCTGCTGGTGTTAATGCTGGACCTGTGTGAGCAGAACCCTGTCATCCGAAATCTATGAACACTTAGAAAGAAATCAAAACTCAGGTAAACAAATGAACGGTTTCAGTGCACATGCTTTAACAAAGATACTAAATTACCGGCAACATCAGGAGTGTTGATTGATAGAGATATCTTCCAAAAGATATCTGAGATAATATGGTGCTATAACCAACAGTAAAATTTTACATATATTAGGTATTGACTACTATTTGAATATCATAAGACAATCTTAAATTGGGTATTAGAAATAGTTCATTTTTCTTTTTAAAGATTAATTTTGTCGAAAATCACTGAGATTAAAATGAAGCCTACTTACACACCTTACAGAAAAGAAATGAAAAAGTCACATTTACTAAAGATTTTTATATTAAATCATTAATTTACCCCAACACTCCCCATCATGGTTGAAACACAATAAAGATTAAAAAACTCAATTAGTATTGATTGATTTTACGATTTTACTCAGTGATGTACTTCCTGGGACTCGAGACTAACTACATCCCGCATCAAAACTGGCAAAATTGGAACCCTGAAAGCCGCACAATTTTGGGCCAAGAGGTGGTTAATTGGGTATACTAGAAAGCCATATGCATAAATTGTTTCAGTACCAAAGAAGTACATAAACAGGGCATAGGAAAGAAGTGCTTTGAACAACCAACACATCTGGGGCACCGCCTCAACAACTAAAACATTTAGTGGACCTCAGCACATCAAAACACCAACAACAAAGACAAAAAAAAATTGTTTCTTGTTCTCTATCTATTGTCATTTGTCAGACTAAATCAGATATTATATCACATATCTAGAAAATCAGTAATATATCAGGCACTTCCATCAGTATGATGTATATGGTATTACTCCAAGCCTATACTAGTAGTATCGGTAAGACTTCCCATTGTAATTTCATACTATTCTGGAACATGTCATTGTTAGAACCCATAACAAACTTGGTAACATGAATGAGGAATGCCATTATCACCCATCAATAAATAACTGATCATCTTATTAACTCAGATATAGTAAATAATAACACATTATTATCCTCTTAAAGATTCTGCTCTCCACCCTCTCTATTTATCCAAAGGATGGAAGGCACGGGCCTTTTGTGTCCTCTTCAAATCAAGAATTTGCTCGCGCACTAGCAAATGTGCTTATATCTCATTCCTTTCTTTATTCATGGTTCGATATTGTGATGTCCTAGGCACGATCATGTACTTGGTTGTTAAACTCAAATGCAGTGACATAAAAAAATAATTGGATGCGAGGATGATAAAAATCTTTAACACCTCTCATTCTTATTATTTATTCAATATGAGGAAGACAAACTCAGTTCAGCTGAAACAAACCATCAAACCAACCCCATCCAAACCCTGTGGTGTTCTATCGAAGAAAACTTAATCCAAGACAAGTTGAATCTCTAACCCAAATACCATGGCACTAGTCTTCATAGCTTGAAACAAAAGAATAATCTACACCTGACGTAAATAAATGGATGGTTGATACACCATAGCTTGCTTATACCAATGGAAGTGTTTTGGAACCTCCTTGCTTGAATAAGTTTTATTTTTATCGTTTATATGCTTAATATATAATACATTTTTATGTCTATATATCTGTTATTATTGCGTATCTCAACGACACACGATGAGACACACATTTTGATAACTATGGCTATCATGTAACCATGAAATCAACATTAACCCAAATGAGAATCCAATATAAGGAGGATTTACTTTAGTTCTTGAAAATAGAAATAAGTCTTTAAAACATGCAATTTGAGTATCCTAAGATCACATGAAACCTGAGGAAAGTAGATCCCATTTCCATTAAGGGAAGGTAGGGTAATTACTAAAGTTGTGTACCTGCAGAATACGAGCAAGGGCCATCTGGAACTGTCCAATGGAAGATCCACAAGCTGGGGGAAAATTGGTAAAACCTGTATTTCAACTTTTCAGGTCATTAAATATTACATGCTAGCAAAATATAATGACAAAAAGTAATATACAAAACTAATCAAATATCAAAAAATGTTTAAGTTGTATGTTATTTTTTGTATGCTTTTAAAACTCACTCCAACAATGATCCTATGAATGATTTTAAAAACTTAGAAAACTTCCACCTAAAGCCATGACTCGGAGCGACAGTTGCAACACAAATTCAAAGGCTTACTCCTTTTGTAAGCTTAAGCCTTCAGGAACATACAAGCTAAGAAGTACAGACATCCAAAAAAACTCAATGTACCTCACGTCACATCTCCAACACGTGTCAAAACATCTTTAGAAGTGTTGGGGAAATGTTGTTCTTTCTGGCATGCCTCATCAATTTTTTTTTTGCCACAGTTCCCCATTACGACTTTTAAACCTCGTGTATAAGGATTATTATTATTTTGCGGTATGAACCTAAATACTTATATACTTATCAATTTAACATTAATCTTCATAATATCAATGTACAAAATTAATTTTATTCTTGTATCGTGTCCTTGTTGTACCGTGTTTGAGTTTATTGAAAATTTTCATTTCATTGTTTCCATACCATGTTCGACACGACTCCGTGTCATATCCATGCTCCCAGATTACAAATATTATGCATTTGATTAAATCATAAAATAAATTTATAGATGGTATATAATATAAATTACAATGGTCGTTTTAGCTTAGTTTTAGTTTTAGAGAATCAGAGAGTTCAAGGAGTGTAATTTCTATAAACTATCTATATATAATTACACACATGTTTTTACCCGGAGAGGATTGTCTTCTTTTTTTGGGTCCCACCAATCTCATAGCTCTCTATAAACACAGGTCATGGTTCAGATTTCATAAATGGATGGACATGATTAGAACCATTTAACAACCCCTCCACTATTCCTAACTCACATCTTATATTTACACCAAATCCTTAAATATTCATTGAGTAGGGTTCTTTACAGCATGGTTCTCGATCGATTAGGCTTTCAACAAATGTAATGTTGTGTTGTTCAATTCTAATGGAGTGGTTTTTTTTAGTATTGTATTTGGTTATCTAGATTTGTGATAAAATAATAATAATAATAATAATAATAATAATAATAATAATAATAATAATAAAAAAATAAAAATAAAATTTGAAAAAAAAGTGCACACTATAGCCTTTAAACATATTTTGAGGGGACATATTAAGTTATCCAAATATAGACCAAATTAACATTGAATTGTGAGTGCCAATGGCACGGGTAATATTTTAGTTAAATTTTATATGAACTTAAATGTTTGTATATATTGTCTAAATTTTATATTATATAGACAGGTTTATGAATTTTTATTCAATAAATTATGCATGGCAGTTTAATGCTTGCGCATGAGGCTTACGGCTCTATGGATTTCTTAAATGCCATAAATCCTAATAACACAACTATTCAACCTATACTATAAATTAGTATAGTACAAACCTCATCTTTCGAGAGTAATGATAATAGTGGAATAAGAATTGAAGCATCCTGCAAGAGAAGAAAAGAGATGTTGTGTACAATTAGATTTGAAAAAAAAATAATAACATATTCAAAACCATACACTAACTCCAAGAAGAATTTTGTGACCTTCAGTTTAGTTTCATATAAATATTTAACAGTGGCAATCAGGTCAGTAGAAGGTGTCATCTCTTCAGTCAACATTTGCAACACCTTGCGAGGAAATAACATTGAAGTCATCATAATGTACAAATAACTAAACGGATGTAAAGGTTAAGCAATATCACAAATGAACAACTCAGAATAGTGAGTAATATCAACAGAAAGTAGCGGCACAAAAGAACTACCAGCGTCAGAAGGTTTTCACTTCCTTGTGGAGGATCGAAATTATACGCAACAACTCCGAATATGATGATCCTAGATTCTTTACAAGTACAGGGATGTGCCTATGGACGGCCTGCATAAACCCAACAAGTTTAGTTTAAAGCTTGGCGAACTGGACGAAAGAATTATAGTAATAATTGTTTATTTCTATTGGCTAATTAGGAAAATCAAAAAGATAAGAAACAGACCAGCTTAATACTCTTTGGAGCCGCCCATAAATGTCAAATACAAGTTTAAGAAGATTAGGTTTCTGCAGCAAAGATGAAAGCATTCAACCAAGCTTGTATGAGAAATCATCTAAAATCAACTTTTGGATGCAATGTAACAGATGCAGACCTTTATACATAACGCGAAAAAAGTGACATATGGCGTTGAGCTTGAGACATAGATACACTTGGATTTGCGGAAACCTGTTGAACGCCTTTCACACTTTCAGTTTCAGAACCTCCGGGCTCTGAATTTTGAGACCCACTCACGGAGGATTCTTGACCTCCCACCTGATTCCAGAAAAAGCAACAGACAAAGAATGTTTTAAAAGTAAAATAACTAAATAAATTTAGAATAAGCAACTTAGTTGAAGGCAGAAAGCAAAAAAAAAAATTAAACATTTCAGAGAAAAAAAATGAACCCCACCCAAAGCCAAGACATTAGACAAGTACAGAGACAAACAAAGGTATCTTCCTGATCTTCTGCAAATAGATTACCAATTGAAAAAAATGGAACTTCAATTCGGGAAGTTCGACAACAGATAACCTATTACCAGAAGAAGTGGATGATCAAGTGATCATAATCACTTTTCTTTCAAAAAAAATTTGATGAAATTAAAAAAAAAACACTCCAATGCTCGTCATCAGGGGGAGGTTAAGACCTCCTTACAGACATTGATCGAGGACACGAACGAGGTCAAGGCTCTGAAAAAAGAATCTCAGTTAAATGAAGATAGTAATGCTGTTGGGTTTAAGGTTTGGTACGACTCTGTTCCTGAGCTTCTTCTCCTTGGACCTGAATACTGCTGCTCTGGTCTTGCGGCGGAAGTTATCAGGGACAAAAATGACTATGGACTGAATTTACCCCCTTCACTTGTATATATCACCACCATGATTGATCCAAGTCCACCCACCGTGAGCAAACCAGAGATGAAGTCGCAGTCTCTCTTCCTGAGCTTCTTCTCCTTGGACCTGAATACTGCTGCTCTGGTTTTGCAGCAGAAGTTATCGAGACAAGAACAACTATGGACTGCATTTACCCCCTTCACTTGTGTATATCACCACCATGATTGACCCAAGTCCACCCACCATGAGCAAAGCTGAGATGAAGTCACAGTCTCAACTCTCGCAGAAGCAATGGTGCAGGAGGTCCCAAGGAATGACATGGTGGAACTTGGAGCTCTTGAGTGAAACCAGTCTCATTAGGCTAAGATCTGTGCAGCTACCATGAATCTTGGGTTGGAGGTATGCCGACACTGAAAGAGGTAACCTAATTTGGATAGGCTAACTGAGGTGGTTCCCACCTGTTGGCAGTCCCTCATTCCAATCTTAAGCTCTTGTACAAATCCTTATCTAACTTCTCATAGAATGGGCCTTGATTCCGCCTCCTATGCTCCTAATACCGTAGTGACCAAGTCTCCTTAGCATATAGAATGGTCTATGTTATGTATGTATAGACAACAAACAGAGAAAGAATAATATATGGGAGCAAGTTTAGCCAGTTCTGATGTTCACTATCTAATGCTCGAGTGCAATGTCATTTAGTATATCAAATGTCAAAATTGTGAGTCAAAGATTGCTGCTCGTCTTGCCTTTTGATTAATATCATAAAATTACAGAAAATGGTTACTGGGAGTACTCATATCAAGCACATGGCAGGATAGGTAGAGATAGGATTAAAGGTATCCCATTGGGCACTGCATTCCTCTATTTTACCTTCAGAGGTTCAAATATTATTTGACAGAGTATAGTTATGAGCAAACATAATCCGTTTATTTTAAGAATAGCTGAAAATTTTATATAAGCTGTTAGATATATAGAAGCAGCTGTAGCAGTCCATTCATGCAAATACAACTATTTCAGAAAATACATTGTCACCAATTTATAGGATGATAAAGTAAGTTCATAATATATATGACCTGTTTACGAAACAAAATGCAGAAATAAAAAACTACACATACATTTCCTTCAGTTCTCAGGATGGTGTTTCCAGCTTGTGAGGATTCAACATTAGGAACTTGTTCACCAGCAACTGATAACAACATATTTGTCGCGAAATGCTCAATGTTTTCTGAAATGTAGCTAAGAGGATAGAGCTTATTTGCAACCTATTCAAGAAAACGAGTAACAAGTCAAAGTTTGACTAGGAGACTAGGAACATGTTCTGCAGAAACAATTAATGTGATGCCCGTGCCAAGTAACAAAGGAACAGAAACTTCATGGAGATTAGCAATTGAAAGAAGAATATACTTTCTTGTCAGAAAACATACCAACCGGATAGCCTTCGCTCGAACATCTTCTTGTGCATGAATGGCACACTGACATCAGGAAAGAAAGAAAATATCAGACAGAACTGGAAAAACAGGAGATATTTCACAGATTGACGTATGATAATACAAGCACATGTGGACAACATAGAGACTAAGCACTGTGTCCTGCAGTGATGATCCCCTCACAAGAGATAGATATTGCTTACAACATCTAACAGATCCAAACATACTGTTTTCCTGGTTTCATTTATTTTTCTAATTTTTCAACATATTTGCAACCCCCCTCTCTCTCCCATGCACACAACACGTACAAATTATACACATATACAAGGGTACAAGGGTCGGCCTAGTCAAGTGCTAACTATGACTCAGGTTGATAATCTGAGATCTTACACAGTGCACCAGTTTTAAAATGTAAAATCTGATTGGGTTCAACAAAACGAAGAGACTTTCAGTTAGTCATAAGTGAGCTCTACTTAAACAGTAGTTGATGAGCAATGGGGAGGAGGGTGACCATGCAATGGAAAAGAGTTGATCCATAGGAAGGCAAAGAATTATTTAAGTTTTAACCAAAATTTTACCCATGACAGATTTAAAAAAGAATTATAGAGAATATGAGCTAAAGAATATCTCGAGAAATGTGGGAAACGCTTCTCTGACTCAGAAACTACTCAGGCTTGATCTGGGATGAGGATGAACTTGATTTGACTTTGACCCCTTCAGTGCTAATGATGGAGAGAACATTGAAGAACTACTCTGGCTTTTGAAAAATAGGTGCAGCAGGAAGTCGAGTGCAATTGAGGGACGAATGAGCAACAGTTTTTTTTTTTATTGGTTGTCGGGATAAAAAATTAATAAATTTTTAGACCAATTTTCCTACTAAGAATCTCGAAAAGTGATTGGTACCAAAATATCAAACCCATAGAAAGAAGGGATGTGTGGACTAAGTATTTTAGACCAATTTTCCTACTAAGTCACCTTTATATACTTTGAGGATGATCAACTCTCCTATAGATTACCTCTTTTGAAAATCAGCCGATACTAAATTTCTAGCCCTATCAAAGAAGTTAAGAGTGAAATCAATGATCTATACACTTTTTGTGGGTAATGAGATCAACCTCAGAAAAAAAAAATGAATTGTGTAGATGAAAGGTGACTTTACTATAAAATAAATAACCCTCAGTCATATGGATCCCTTTCCAATATACATATATATGAATGCATCCGAAAATGCCTATTATAAGAATTCACAACTGCATCTATAAGTTCGGTGCTTGAAATTTTCCGCTACAAAAGAGTCGTGAAGAAATGAGAATGTCATTAATATATTATCAATTCGGGAAGAGATCTGAATGTCAATATCAATTCTCTATGGATTCAAACATTGTTGAACTGAATTGCAAATGAAACAATTAAAACTCGAAAGGCATTTTTCTTGTTCTCTAAAAATTAGGAGCAAAAGTTTGATTCCTCTAGTTTTTCGATTTTTAATGATACTTTTGCAAAACACAAAGGCATATATTGAAAGGAGACCAGAAGCGAAGAATATAACAGTGGGCAAGTAACTCATAAGAAAATAGCAAACGCTATATAAAGAGTAAAAGACAAACAGTCAAACATGAAACAATTAAAAGGAACTTCCCTAGTGACATTTAAAGATGAGCCCACACCCAAATTATCCTCTTAATCTAACAAGATTATAAATCTAAGGCTGTGCTCAATCCATGTTAAAAAATAACGAAAAATGGAAAGTGCTATTGGAATGAAATGTCACTGAATTGGTCTAGTTGCTTTTCAGGTGTAGTGGAAACAGGGAGGAGATTCTCCGACGCCAATATATGGATTGGCAAAATTATTTATGTATACTTTGAGATGGACACTCACTAAGAACAGTTGGATGGGATTTGGTCCCAAATTGAAATAGAGCATAAGGGAGGGGATGAAGAAGGAAGATGGAGTAAGGGCAAGGATGAAGAAAAAAGAGAAGTCGTGGTTTTCTCCTTTTGATTTTTTTTTTACTGTGGCCCCCATTAATTATGCCTATTTGTGTTTGGTCTCCAATTGAAATAAAATGTATACCATAAAGAACATCGAAATGTCCATCAATTCAGCCATCCGGTGATTTTGGTGGGTTTGTGAATCTCGCATGTGCAGCCATTCAAGGTGAGAGTATTCTGGTCATCTAATTACTTTTGACGTTGAATTTCCATCCAAAAATGAGGGTCAGATTCAAGAAAAACTTAAAACAGGGGCCACATTCTATTGGCCATAAACTAATGGGACTAAATTAAAAAAAAAAATTATTAAAACTGTAGATATTTTCTATTCTTGCATCCAGGTACCCAAGAGATGACTACATGAGAGACTAATATATAATAAAATCCTATCAGTACAGGAAGACTTGGATATAATACAAATTAACATGAGCATATAACAAGAAATGACTCTGAAAATAAAGAAGGGGAAAAAAGATCGTCACCCTCAAAGCTATATTCAAGCAGGCTTCCCGATTAACTGGACGCCCCAAAATCAAGCTCCATACTGCACCAAGGCCCTGAGTGACACGATCTACATCACGTACTTCCTTTTCATCAGAATAACAAAGGTCCTCCAACAGATTCAGGGCAGAATCAGGTAACCATGGAACTTCACCAAGAAACTTACTAAATGACTTATCTGAAGATGGCAAGTTTTCCCACAATGACTTGCCTGCACAAGAAGGGGAAAATCTTATCTGCTATAAAGAATATGATCCACAAAACAAGTTACGAAATACACAATGCCTACCACAGCAAGGAGAAACTTTCATATATTCTGGAAGCACAAGAAGAGTGTTCATCTGTGGTAGAAACCGCACTCGCATGCAGATAATATAGAACAGATAAAGCAAATTCAAGCCCCTGGTATTGAATAGAAAAATAGTTATTGACGAAACTAATATATTGTTGGCAGAAGCAACTACAATGTAAACACCAGAATTTAAGGGAACCCAACCACTTCTATCCCAAAAAACCATAAATGGATTTAAGATGGCCAAAGGCTTGTTGATAACTATGTAACTTGCAGCAGTAACCTAAAATAAATAATAGTATTAATATTAATAATAATTAAAGCCACTACACCTGAGCAAAAAAATGTATTATGGCAAAATGCTAACAGGGTGACAAGCGGGTAAAAATTAGACTTATAAAGTGCACTAATGGAATTGCATGCCATGAAAACCAAATGACATTGTGATTTTATCACCAAGACACTGATATGGGCTGAAAAGAATGGTTGTACTTTTGAGGCAGGGACATACTTATGGATGGTGGTGTCCCATATAGTTAAGACCAATACCTATATAGGTCTTTTCAATAAAATGAAAGGCTATAAACAGAGTGTTGTTGCAGGTACAAGTATGGAGAATGTGACTTGAATTCAACATTTCACAACAAAAAAGTAAAGCATGTAAGCCCCACTATCAAACAATGCAACAACAGTCAGTGGACTACACATCAAAGAAATCCACAACGAAAAAAAATAGGCTGAAATCATGTCTGCGACTCAGCTTTATTCATGTGAATGCCTGAGGAATACATAGAAACAATAGTAAGTACAACAAACCGATATGAGATGTTATTAAAAGTATATTAAATGTTTATGGTCCAAAAGAAAAGTTAAATGCTATGCAACATAAAACTCTAGAAAGGGGTAAAGTAGTATATGTGATTTACACCTTTCTTTTGATATACTTTTCCCACCTCATTTTAGTAACAACTTCGGGTTAGGACTTTGAATGACAGCCATCTTTCAAACTTAGGGGTTATAAAAGAAAATGAAGAATTGTTGAGTTTTGTCTACTTCTCCACTTAGATATTGCACTCAAAAGTTCTGAATAACTCCAGCCTTTGAGGTCGTCATGGCTTGTGCTTAAAATTGTGAAGACCCAGTTCAATTCATTGTCTACTTTTTAAAGAGTACCCCACACCACGCTCACTACTAGGATAAAGTACGAGACATAAACACGGGCATGGAGAAACGAGGAATCTGAAAAAGGAGGGTACACTGGACTAATGAAATAATTTATACGATATTATTTATGTGAGTGTGTGTCTAAAAGAACAATAAAAAATAAAGAAAATTAAGTAAAATGTATCAAATACAATGAACAATGGTCTAAAACCCCACTAGATAAATAAAAGATAAATCCAACGTCATAAGTCAAAATCTTACTGTATATTGGCACCAACATTCAGTTTACAGCCTTTTTGTTTGGGTCTCGCAGGTGGTTTGCAGTTAAGGGGCCAGGCTCTGGGACAAGGTCCTCTATGCCATAATGTGGGTGACATGGAAAGAGAGGAACCAAAGTGTACAAAGAGTGATATGACAGCACTGGTTTGGCAGTGGGGCATCACTTGGGGTTTGCTTTCTGATGTTCCTTGGGCTAGCATTTTTCATTTGTAATAGGCTGTCTTGGGGTTTTTTTTTTTATGTTTTTGCCGTCTCGTTTTTTCTCCAGTTTGGGGATCCTGTCGTTCCCCATTTCTGCCAGTTGTATCGTGTCTCTTTTTCATCATTAATATACTTAATCCTAGTTTTGCTGATTAAAAAAATTAAAACATAAAAAGCATTCAATTGTCCATCCTTCAAACCGTTTCATTATTTCAATTACATGGTCTACTATACTAATCATTGCATGTCAAGAAATGTCAAAAGAAACATGCATGATGTAACATGTTAGTTAATCACATTTGATCCCTCCATTTGAAATTATAAATAAAAAATAATACCAAAAAAAAAAAAATTTAAGTTCAGACAAGTATGACCACCGTGTCCACCCCTTGTCCGGCTTGATCAAACATTTTGGGCTCGTTGACCATGCGTCCAACACAAACACTTTGCAAGCCTTGGCTCCTTGCTTTAAAGCCCGGATAGTTTTTAGGAAGTATAAAGATTAACAATAAAAAATGTAAAATTTCTACACGACGCCGACCAACATTAAGTTGTTGGAATGAATATCCTGACTGTTCTTGTTGCCAATTTTTTAAGGGTAAGCAACTGCTGGAATTTTTTCCTACTCTGGTTTTTACGCAGCATAGGCGTGATGCAGTGCATGCTCTCTTGATTGACTTTATGATGTTGGTGCAAGGATTGCAGAACAATCAGAAAAATGCCTATTGAAATTACAGTTTATTATGTTGTTGATACAAGGATACAGAATGCCTTCAGGGCTGTCACTCATGTAAGCACATACGTATTGTCGAATGTTTGTGCCAATGCAAACTAGATTGTCAGTCTCTTCGATATACATATCTCAAGCATTTGGAGAAAAGTGGTAGCAAATAACACCTACTTTTCCCAAGCAAAAAAGTGTTTTATGGGAAACCTGTTCCAACTACTCTGAAGTTCATTTCCATAATCAGACTCCATAATCCAAAAAAGAAATCTTGAAACCATTCAAAAGCACAAAAAGTGACACATTCACTTTGAAGTAGACTTCTCTACAAAAGCAAAGAATAATAATTGAACTTTAAATAGAAATAAATTTTTAAAAAAGGATTACTATTCAGTGTATCACTGGGGAAGGTGCAATGAGATCGTCACTGGTTTCAACATTTATTGCATACAACAACCCACATAGAAAATTTTCATAAAACAAAAACATAACAGAAAATAAGAATCTGCTAGATGTGACATGTGATCAAGTTTGCAAATGTTCTTACCTTTTGTTGTTGATAATCAAGAATTGTATATTTTTGCAACATAGTAACTACATCATCGTCTGCATCAATCTGCAACAGGGAAAATTAAATAAATCATAGGCATGTGATTCCTCTGTTGATCAAGTATAAAATCATAGGGGAGATTTTCATCAGTTAAGAAAAAGCTGATTTGAAATGTTTCAAGGTAAAGAGTTTAAAATAAAACAATAATACATGCACCAGAGAAAAAATTGAATGGATGAGTTTCTCTATTACTCATATGGTAAGAGAATACAACAGAGCTGCTGATTATGATTATCTAGTAGGGAGTGAAGGGCAGGCAGGCAGGCAAACTCTCCTTTCTTGCTCCTTTGGACAAGGAATTAGCTGGCATAGTGGAGGATGATGGAGTACAAAAGATTAAAGCTCGACACAGGATAGTGCTGGAAGGTGACTAGTGTTGTGTCAATCTCAGTTTGTCTAATGTATTTTGTTATCTGTTTTTACAGCCTTTGATGTTGAACATCTTGTTTTGTATTCCGAGCACATGATAGCCCCCCTCATGGGTGCCTACCTAGCAGCGATGCCTGTAGGGGGGTATTGAGGCTTCCATCTCTTTTTGTACTGAGGGTTTGGCCTAGTCCTCCCTCTTGTATATTCCCTCGTTACCTTGTTCAATCAAGGATTTTCCCCAGCTTATCATTCAAAATAATAATATAATAATAACAATAGGTGGACAATCAACGTCATCGCCCATTACATGCGACATTTTACGATTTAAACCCAAATTTTTTTCTATGTGAATGGAAGCTTGGAAGATGATCAAGAAGTTCATGATGGCCTTTACAAATGCATAAACAAAAAAAAAGGATAGCATCTTCAAAGAAGAGCAAAATCAGATATTGAAGGAGTTAACAATGTACAAGGATGCATTGGGTTCTTTTGGGAGTGAATGTAAGATAGGCTATGCGACAACAATACAATACGAGATTAAAGCTCGACACAGGACAGTGCTGGAAGGTGACTAGTGTTGTGTCAATCTCAGTTTGTCTAATGTATTTTGTTATCTGTTTTTACAGCCTTTGATTTTGAACATCTTGTTTTGTATTCCGAGCACACGATAGTCCCCCTCATGGGTGCCTACCTAGCAGTGATGCCTGTAGGGGGGTATTGAGACTTCCATCTCTTTTTGTACTGAGGGTTTGGCCTAGTCCTCCCTCTTGTATATTCCCTCATTGCCTTGTTCAATCAAGGATTTTCCCCAGCTTATCATTCAAAATAATATAATAATAATAACAATAGGTGGACCAATCAACTTCATCGCCCATTACATGCGACATTTTACGATTTAAACCTAAATTTTTTTCTATGTGAATGGAAGCTTGGAAGATGATCAAGAAGTTCATGATGGCCTTTACAAATGCATAAACAAAAAAAAGACAGCATCTTCTAAGAAGAGCAAAATCAGATATTGAAGGAGTTAACAATGTACAAAGATGCATTGGGTTCTTTTGGGAGTGAATGTAAGATAGGCTATGCGACAACACAATACGAGATTAAAGCTCGACACAGGACAGTGCTGGAAGGTGACTAGTGTTGTGTCAATCTCAGTTTGTCTAATGTATTTTGTTATCTGTTTTTACGGCCTTTGATGTTGAACATCTTGTTTTGTATTCCGAGCACACGATAGTCCCCCTCATGGGTGCCTACCTATGATGCCTTTAGGGGGTATTGAGGCTTCCATCTCTTTTTGTACTGAGGGTTTGGCCTAGTCCTCCCTCTTGTATATTCCCTCATTGCCTTGTTCAATCAAGGATTTTCCCCAGCTTATCATTCAAAATAATATAATAATAATAACAATAGGTGGACCAATCAACTTCATCGCCCATTACATGCGACATTTTACGATTTAAACCCAAATTTTTTTCTATGTGAATGGAAGCTTGGAAGATGATCAAGAAGTTCATGATGGCCTTTACAAATGCATAAACAAATAAAATAAACAAAAAAAAAAGACAGCATCTTCTAAGAAGAACAAAATCAGATATTGAAGGAGTTAAATGTACAAAGATGCATTGAGTTCTTTTGGGAGTGAATGTAAGATAGGCTATGCGACAACAACACAATACGAGATACGCTAGGAAACACTTGTACATTTTAGTATTATTTATTCATATTCATTCACTTGTAGCTCAATATTGTTACTCACGTACTACTAACTTGCCATAATATGCTTGTAACATTAGTATAGAATTGAAAATTTTCAAAGATATGTGAAAAGTACTAACTTGCCATAATATACTTATTCGTATAGAATTGAAACTTTTCATAGATATGTGAAAAAAGTTGATGATCTAAGCATAAAGTATCCAAAAGAAGCATCCTTGAGTATTGACACGAGTTATCTGACATGATACGTGTCGACACTTTTTTTTGTAAAATTGAAGTGTTGTTACATATCCCTTACAATTTTGACCTAGTTGACCTTAGCATGAATGAAGTTGATGCACTCATACATATTCAAGAATATGGCAGAGATGGGCTATCAATTGTTGATTTTAAATCTTCGACCAGGCCATCCGCACGCGCTTTAATAACCAATGGAGAAAAGGAGGAGGTCTAATGTGCCCCTTGAGTACCATGAAAAAATCGTGAGTCACCCCATTAATAATATTCACCGAGAATCTGGTCACTGAAAGGCCACGATAGTCCATTTATTCATGAACTACCCTTTTCAGAAAGAGAAATTCAAATTTTTTCGAACATAAAATCCCATTCCATGAGACACCCCATTAATATTCACAACCCCCATTTTTCGAACATAAAATCCAAAACAAATCCTAGCTAAGGCAGTTGAAAGCCTTGGTAAAGTCCAACTTGCAATTAGCCCATCACTTTGACTTCTAACCTATGAATCAATAATCTCATTAGCTATTAAGGCCGCATTTAAAATTTATGCATAACATGAGCTCGGGAAACTCATTTTAAACATTTCAGTGTGAACTACAAGTAATTGTATGACTTTTAGGCTTCGCTTGGTACACGGTAAAAGAACGCATATGTAAAATTTACAACGGGTATATAAACTTGAGTGTTTGGTTAAATTTATGGAAAATGGTTATTAGAATATGAATTCAGGACCGCTATATTTCCTAGCTATAAAATTTTACAAACTTTGCGGGACAAAATCTCCTGCGTTATTTTGCAGAACTCTTGTCATCTCTTTTTACACGAATCTTACTCCTAACTCCTTCATAAACACCTCAACCACCACCATCTTCACAACTACTACCGTCGCCACGACCACGACCACCATACCATAATCATCACACCACCACCGTTGCCGATTTCGCAACCACCACACCGATTCCACAAACACCGTCGTTGTCGTCATTCCTACTACCACCGCTGTTATCATCTCCACCACCAGCAATACCATACCATAATCACCACAACCAACACCACATTTATTACTACCACAATAATCGTTGTCACAGCCACAACCACAACTGCCATAAAATGACCATCACAACCATCACTATAGCATACTCACCACAAACTTCACTAGTACCACCATAACCATTATCGTTAACACCACCACAACTACCATAGTATAGGGTTTTTTTGGCATTTCAGACCAAAAAAGGGATTGAATCAGGAATTGGGCCGATCTTTTTAATATTATTTTAAACTTTGCTCCTAAAAATCGAACTGAAATTCTCAGTTCGATCCTCGGTATCAATTCCCAAAACCCACAAGTTATCCAACATGGCCCAATTGGCTTATTTTTCCTTCTCTCCCCTTCATCACATTGTTTGCATAAAACCCCCAAATTTCATCTAACACATACACCACAAACCATCCAAAAGATCAGAGGAAAATTAATCTTGAAAATAAATCAGGATGGGTTCAATTACAAATTCATGTAACTTAATAATTCACGCGAGGTCGTCCTAGAAACCAAGCGATCGTGGTGGTGGTGGTGGTGGTTCAACTCACAGAGACGAATGGGTGGGGGTGTTGGATTCGAATCAATTTGGGATTCTTGAAGTCGTCAATTGAGTTTGTTTGGCTTTGAGTTTGGGGTCGATTGAAGGGTCTACGATGAGTATTGAAGGAGGCAAGGATGCAAGGACTCTTCGGAAAACCCCCGTTTCGAGAGTCAGATATGTGTCGAACACAAACTCGCGACCGACACGTATCTAACACGCAGTCAACGGTCAAGACACGTTGACTGAGACCGACATGATCAGGACATGGCTCCGACACAACCAGTGGTTTTTCTTGTATTTCTTATTTTTTTACTTTTTTCTTGTTTTTCTCTATTGGTTTTCGGAAGTAGTTCTTGAAGAAACATCAGTTATGGTGCACTCAATTGCAATCGTCAATTCTTCAATTGTTTCAGTCGGAGTGAGGGGTTGTTTCAATTAGAGCACATTTTCACGCGGTACTCAATCTGAGGGTTCTTGATTGACATTTTCATTTTATGGTACATCAGGCGTCATCAAGGTCGTTTCTTCCCTTGCTCTAAATTAGATACAATACACACAAAAAAGATATTTTGCTATATAATTTCTCTGTAATTTGATTTATTTGTTTTTGATGACTAATTTACTCTTAAGTACACAATTACACAATATTTTGAAACAATTTGTAAATTAAATACTCCCAGATAAATTTTGACTATTCGTGCATCTCTGTAAATTTTTGTATCTCTCTTGTTAAGTTTTCCTCTTCCAACTTCAAAAGTAAAAATTTTAAACAATTTTAAGCTTTAGGTAGTTTATGTTTAATGAGTTATAAAAAAATACAAATTAATAACAAGTAAAGTTTGACCGTTTCGCCGTGTGGCGGAGTCCTAATTTTTTGAAAATTGTTGAGTCGTCGTGTCGTATCCATGCATCATTGGCAAGAGGAGATGGGATGAGTATTGAAGGAGGAGAAGTCAAATGCTATTGTTGAGCTTCCAAGGAAAGCGATGGTAGTGGGATTGCAAAATGGTGACGAGAGAACGATGGTGGTGATGATATTTGGCCGTGGAGGAAACAAAAGATCGGTGGTGATGATGATTGTGCTTGAATGGAGATGAGAGAACTTCAGGAAAAAAAAATCAAAAAATAGGTTTTGCGAAAAATAGTAAGATCGATGAGTTTGATTGCACTGTACCAATATGTAAAGGAAAGTTTCCAGCTTTCTGCGAGAGATTTGTGAAATTTTAACTATTTTGCTTCATCAATTCTTCATTTCTTAAAGTGCTCCGATTTGTTCTAAATAGGACGACCTATGCAGTTAAAACGACGATATAACATCGTTATAACAGTGTTATACTTATATCGCATAAAGAGGTTGAGGCGTTACGATTTACCCTTTAACGATTGGGTATAACAGCTAGCATTATAACGGTTGTTATATATATAACATTCAATTTTTTATTACGTTC
This sequence comes from Berberis thunbergii, assembly GCA_003290165.1. Classification (NCBI taxonomy): domain Eukaryota; kingdom Viridiplantae; phylum Streptophyta; class Magnoliopsida; order Ranunculales; family Berberidaceae; genus Berberis; species Berberis thunbergii. Next base: position 226,960 of record QNQO01009279.1, on the reverse strand, counting down.
ACTGCCCCACGCAGTTTTCGAATTTTAAAAAATAATTAATTAATTAACCCCATTTTTTGTTTCAATCGAATATAACCCTAGCCCTAGATAAAGAAAAGACTAAAGAGAACCTGTGAACCAGATAAGAAGACGAAGAAGAAGATGATGAAGGGAACCACACCAGAGTCGATCGACAGAGAGCGTCTTCTCTATGTGTCTGTTGGATCTGTCTGCCGAATGGAAGAGGGACGACAAAGGGAAGGAAAAGAAGAAGAGGAAATAGGAAAAAGAAAAATATCGAACTAACCTATGACATGTGCAGCGATCTCTCTATAACAATGTAAGCTCTCTGTCTTCTTAAACAACTTCCCCATTTCATGTTTCATATGTTTTGTTCAACAACAAGTACATGGAGTTGATGTCTCCTCTCAACCATTTCTTCCACCACTTTATTGGAACTGGTTTTTGTTGTGTATATAAACAAATTCCATTTTATGTATAAGGTTGCAATCTGCTATATACCATTTTCTTTTATTGAATTTTAATGTTATGAACATGATTTACTTTTTTTTTACTCTATAATACATTAATACTTGGTGGGGCTATAAAAAAATATTTTGTTATACACCATTATTACTTATGACGCTCATGGACCATTATGGCTCTATTATTCGTTTTAACTAGATAGAGGATGACAATATTGATGAGGGCAACGAAGGGTCTTTGAATGTTTTTGAGTTTTGTGTTTTGCATATTAGAAATTTATAAATTTGTATATGGAATGACAGATATATGGATTGGGAACTTTGGAATATGTTTTATGTTTTGCATATTTGTAAGGTCCATGGAACTTTGAAATGTTGAATATTTGGAACTTTAAATGTCGTGTAATTGGAACATTGGATATTCTTCAATTTTAGATGATTGAAGTTTGAGTTGTTTTTGTGCAAATAGTGTTTTGATTTTAAAAATGATGTTTCTACTTTCTTTACAATATGTATTGTGTATATTGGCCTAAAAGGGCAAATATTCAGATTTGGATTTGAAAAATAACAAAAAAAACAAAATTAGCTGAAATGGGGATTGGATCGACATCGGATCGGTCGGTCCCAAAATTTTGGTTACTCGGGACCCCGTTTAATCGGTCTCACCCGGTCCCTAAAAATCTAGTTTTAAAAGGCTGGTTCGATTCTCAAGCTTGGATACTCGAGCTAGTTACCCAGACTAAGCCCAGCCCTACCATAGTATAACCCCCACAACCACCGCAACCACTACCACTGTCGCAGCCACCGTAGCCATCACCCTCACTGCCACCACCACAATTACCATGACCACTGCCACCACCACCCCTACCATTATATCCACCGAACCACCATAGCTTAACCACCACCACCACATCCCCACATTCGCAATTATCATCACCACAATCACCACTACCACGACCATGCCACAATTACAACTACTACCATCATTACCAGCACCAACAATCACTTGTCCGATTTGCATCGATTTTCTCTAATCCAAGCTCCCATAAAGTAATGCATTGCAAACTAATGCATTTACATCAATTTGAAAAATACATTATTTTACAGTGTACCAAGCGGAGCCTTAATTTTTTGATTATGTTCTTTGGAAGTGATATATGTAGACAATATGAGCCTCTTTTTTTAATCATTTACTAGTTGCTTGGAACGGAAGTATCATTCATCAACAAAATAAAATAAATAAATATACAACTTGCAACAAGCAAATCGTGAGTGAAATTATCAAGAGTGTAAAAGGTCTAATTGAAGAGATGCAAGGATGCAGACATCCCATCTAAGTCTAAAGTTTCCAAATGGAGTGTTGCACTGTTGCTACAGTGCCTCCCCCAAGAAAACAGGTCTCAACATTTCATGCAAAGAGCAGGTTCAAATGGAGGAGAGTATGGCCTAAACGTACAACAAATCCATTTGCAGAAAAATAAAACTTGAAACTAAAACCGAAATAAACACAAGTGGTAGATAACAATGTAGATGATGAACTACATTACCTGTGCAACCAAACGAGCAATTAATCCCATGCGTGTCTGACTATAGCCTGTTGCTTGGATATGCTTGCATGATTCAAATATTCGTTCAACTGCCAATTTACACACACTAATTTTCTGCTCTTCAGTCAATTCAACATATAACGGAACAGGGGGTAATTCAGGAGATGCCTCTTCAGATGCAGATGTACTGGAAATAGTTGGAGAATGCTGCTCGGACTCCATCACATAACCATCAAATGGTTCTGTCGGCGTGATATCTGGCACTGCAACTGCCACAGTCTCCTGGTCAACAGTAGGAAGAGGAAGAGGAGAAAGTGCACCCTCCAAAGTTGTATCAACCTCCACGTCTACATCAATTTCCACACCTTCATCTTGAAGCATAAAATCTTCTGTAGGAATCAGCTGATCAGTTGAGGGAGGCACTGAACTTTCAGAAGGCTCCTCCCCTGTTTTAGATGCCAAAGGTAATGAAGTGTCTTCAATCTTTGTCATCACAGGAAATGGAATGGAGCTACTCAAAGCCGTAGAGCCATCAAAACCAGGCTGCACATCATTAATGTCCTCCTTCATGGGTAATGACTGTAATCCGGAAGGAGGTGGAACACGCCGTGGATCAAGGCGCCGAGGATCCTGGTAACACCAAGACAAATCAGCATCAACATTTCTTATATCGTAATTCAAAACCCAACACAAATTCAGCGAGCATTCACTTAAAAGAGTGTAAAAATCAATGCAGCATAAAGTTTTGAAAGAAAACAAAAATAAACACTTGTTACTGTAATAGAAAACCTTTTCGCTTTTGTACAAAGCAAGTGTTTTTAATAAAATACTGACCTCGCATTCAACAAAAAAATATTTAATGACCGCTCTTTCTCTCCCTCAAAAATTACAATAAAGAGGATTATGATAACGACAATATGATGATGATAATAATAACAATGTAAAGTAAATAAAACGTATTCAGTTTACCCGTCGTGGATCACGCTTAAAATCTGCTGGAAGATTAGACACTGGTGTTAAATCAGAAGAAGCCATGTTGGTTGCTATTACAGAAGAAAGCGGTAATACAGCTTGGGATGTCGAAACTGGAAGCTGCTGTGAACCAGCTGGAGTGACTGGCGTCCCTGATGGTGGAGCACCTGAAGAAGACATCTGCGAAGTTACTGGTATATTCCCGAATCCACTTGACAAGGGTGGGGGGCTCTTAGGTAAGTGCTTCATATTAGCTATAACAATGTCTGCCATCAGATCAGCATGAATCTTTGAAATTAGAATTCCCAAAGACTCGGCGCCTCTTTCCCCTTCTGCTAGTAAAGCGGCGATCATCGCAATCATTTGTTCAACAGGAGTTAAAGCATTATCCAATAAGGACCCCTTAGAAGATATTCCATTTGCAGTAATGCCATCCTGGCCAGAATCATTGGCCACCTGAACTGGCAAAGTTGAGTTACCAATAGAACCATAACAAGGACGCTTTACAGGAAACTCATCAGTATAAGTCAAGCCTTCCATATCATGAAGCATAGACCTTTTCCTACTAAAGTCTCCAGAAACAGCTTGTTGTCCTAATGGTTGATCCTCCTGATGATCAACAAAAACACAATTGACCATGACTATTGTCTTAGGTCAGCTAAAAGTGGACAAATAAACTAAATAAATAAATTTGTGGGATTACCTTGCTGTATCTAGAGTCTCGAGAAACACGATCATTATTCCTCATCATTTTATCAACTTTACGAATAACTTGATCAGCTGTATCTCCAGCATTCATTGCTCTCAAAGCCTTTAGTAATCTATCTCGAGACTGGACAAAAAATAGATGATGGATAAGATGTGAAATGGTAAATATGATAAACACAGTACCTCCCCAGCTTTGAACTGTTTAAGGGTGAACAGAGTGAGCAGAAGCACAAAACGACAATGATATTTAAGTCCGACAAACTTTGCATTCACAATATCTATCTAAACATGCATATAGAGATTTACCATGTGTTTGATTAATCACTGCTCATATATTAGTATCATGAATTGAAATTAATAGCAATTATCCATCCTATCCAAAATGGAATACGCAATATTTTGCGCAATTCCTACTTAGCATGCATGTGAAGGAACCATCCAGTATAATCAACAAAATTATCTCAAATGAAAACCACTGAAATTACTTGTGTTGGGGGGGAAGGGAATAGACGTGGTACATATAAGTAGATAACATACACCCTGCTGAAATAGGAGAAATGGTAACTCAAGTGGGCGGCTGGATTTTCCAAAACCCTTTTAGGACTCACCTAGCTAAAATAAAAAATTTGTTTGGGATTGTACTCTGTACAGCTCCAATCGTACCATTCAAATATTGCCCACGAAAGCACTGAAAGCATCTCTCTATGACTACAAAAACACTATCTTTGACACCTAGCCAAAATATTAATAAAGAGCTGACACCCATAATGTATAAATCATATTACCCAATGTATATGAAACAGAAGTCCTAATAGTTCGAAATTCTTACTTATGAGAACCCACATTCAGTCCATCAGATTTTGTCCTTAATATAACCAAAATGGTGATTTGGTGGCTGAACTTTTGGGCTTCCCCACAGCGTAGCCAACGAGTGTCAAAAAGTGGACACCAGACTTCAGCAAAAATCATATCTCAACCAAGAGTTGATATCACATTCTTTTTTAAAGTCTTAACAGCCAAATGATGAAGTTTAGACCAACTTCGTCTCAGTGCAGGTTATTGGGGGGTGGAAATTTGATGGTTGGGAGAGAGACCTCCCTCATTGTGGATGGGATTGATAAATGCCATCAATCCAATGGCTCCACTGTGGAGGGGAAATCAACAAACTGGTGGTCTGACGGTTAAGCATTCAGTGCTCTTATTTGCCAAACTGAGCATCATTCTAGACCAACAACAATGGACAAGTCTGCCTATATAAGCTTTATTTTGAACTTCCAAGACAGCTACTCCGGTGGCTTACATTCTTTGAATACAGTCAACCAACCAAAAACAGAAATGACAGAACAGGAACTGATGAGATAATGAAACCAAAAAATAAATGGAATACCTCTATAATGGCTGGATGAGTACACCGTAGGAAACCCAGTAGCGCAGTCCTTAATGAGTATTGAATACTTGCAGCATGGCCCCCTTTTGTTGTCTCGAAGTTTGGATCAAAATTAAGTAATGCAGAAACGATATTACTAAAATGAAGGGGGCGCTTCCTCCCAATAGCTGCAAGACTGTAAAACAAATCATTCAAATCAGCCACTACAAAAACGTTTAAGAAATTGAAATACCACTAGATAATACAACTATATCAGAAGTTGATATTAGAACATATCAATGAACTGGGTTAAAAAATCAAAGTCAGTTAAGAAAGGATTATCACATTTACATATCTCAACTGAAAAAAAAAAAAAAAAAAAACTATTTATCCTTTCGATACTATATAAAAGCCTAGAAAACTTAAATAAATAATTAATTTATTGTCATTGGGTTGAATTGAAATCTTAACTCTCAATCAGGACATGTCATTAACCAACAAAAAGGAAATAACCTCTCCAAACAATCCACCAGCAGAACCCAACATAAAATAGGTACATATATTTAGAATATCACAATGCCCTTAAAATTCACTTCCATCATGCATTCAGACGTCAAAGAAACGTATAAAAATCAACAATAGTGAAACCCGCCAACATAAATCATGGACTATTCATTGGATGATAAATCTATTCTTATTATTTTTCTCTTTTTCCCCCTTGATCAATAGAAGGAATTCATTCAGAAAAAGAAACTAGGAAACAAGAAAGGCTGAGCAAGCCCACCACACCATAACAGCACACTTTACAAGAATATCCAACAGAATCCATTTCAACAACTTTTAACTTATCGCAATTCAGGCACTGAATGTAAACGAAACATACAGACCCTACGAGTTTTAGCAGATTTAAAAGTACAACGATCAGGACACCAAAGAGACACCGGGGACAGAATCCAAGGATGCGAAAAATAATTAATGAGGTGAAGGATAATAAACTCTGAAGAGAACGAATAAATTATAAGAATTTAAACAATTCCAAACTTTCCAGAATCTTCAAGACATTTCAAGATACATTCAGGAACAAGGCTAATTTGTCTTGAATTCCATCCTCCAAGACCAAAACCATTCAAAAACTCCACAGCGTCATCAAGCATATCATTCATTATTAACTCCAAAGAGGGAAAGCATGAGGGTTTGATACATCCCAAAGGACCCAAAATCTCTCAAAAGCCAACCCAAAGAGCTCATTCCTTACCCACCGGCGGCATGCTTGCCTTTCAAAAAAAAAAAAAAGATCTCATTCCTTGTGAATGTCCAACGCCAAACAAGAACGAGACACTCCACAAAAAATTTGTCGAAGTCTATCAGAACTCCTTCCAAAGAATCCAACAAAGAGTATTTGTCGAGATTCCTCGCAGTGACCCAGCTCCAAATCCCCTCCTTGAAGAGTATGAAATCATCATTAGCGACCTTGAGATCCTTAAAGATCTCTCCTCCTAAATGGCCCCCATCACAAACCGAAAGCCTGTGTACCATAGTCATCACAACATCACCGAGAGAAAGTTGCTTTCCCAATGACTGATAACTCTCTGATGGATCCTCTGACCTGCTTGGAAACTATGAATTCAAGCATGATTCCACCTGAAACTCCTTCAGCAAGCCTACAATTTAACAAGCAAGTGATCCAGCCTCCTCTTCTTCACACAACACGCACTCGCAAATTCGATGTCTGAATACCTTGATGCACTACTATAATTACAGTGACAATTAACAAGTAAATGATCTAAATGCTAGCAAGGTTGTCTACAATGAATTAGATGCCTAAGGATGAAGAAGATTGATGGTTAAAGAGCTCAAAGAATCTAGACACTGAGAACCCAGTATTCTTGCCTTCCTCGGCAAGGTGGGACCAGCCGATTATCCCATTAAAAATGTGCCTCTTCATCTTTAGCTGGGAGAATCACTTAGACTTGTAGCTTGTTTTCTCTTCTTTTTTTTTTTGGAAAGCTTGTTTTCTCTTTCATTTGCTTTTGGTGTGAGCTTGATAATAAAATTTTGTTGTGTTTGACGTCAAAACAAATAAAAGTAAAAAAATAACCGCAAAACAAAACAAAACGAATGTGTCCATTGTACATTTTCCAACCAGAATTTTGTTTCCTAACCCGAAAGAGCTTTTTACTATGAAATTCTCTGCCACACCCCGCACCCAAAGATGTCATTATCTGGTTATGATCCCCCAATCAACCCTTGCCTTTGCCATATTTATCAGCAATGGCATCTCTCCACAGAGCAGATCCTTCTTTGGAGAAATGCCAAGCAATTTACCCAATTGAGCATTGATGAAGTCTCTTATTCTCTGAATCCTTAAAACCCCTTTAGATCCAGAGCAGCACACCTTATCCAAAAAGATTAAATGAACAGATAATCCCTGTAGGAAATCACACATCATTTTCTCCATTCTCGAAGCTAATGAAGTTGGGATAGTCCAAAGCATGAGGAGGTAAATAAGAATGCTCAAGAGAGCATTGGAGTAATTTCTCCCTTTCTGCAAAATGGGAAGCAGAGAACCAAAGGGAGTTGCTTTTAACCCTTCTATGTGGCACAAATTACACTCCCCACTGGATCGACAGAGATAGACCTTCCTCAATGATTGAGAACATGAGAGGAGAGGGTGTATCACTCTGCCTTAAGCCCTTCGAGCTCAAGAACGAGCCTTCACAAAACCCATTCAAATTGCCAGAGAAGTCTGCAGTGTCTGACAAGATTTCAACCACCTTATCCATTGTCGCACATCTTATCCTCTCCTGTTCACAAAACTTCGGTTCATCAATAAATAAAAAAGAAGAAAATGCCTGAGTTGCAATCCCTTTGTACTTTAAACTCATACAAACAATCGCTTCAACAACGATTATGATAGTATATCACTTTATCTCCCAACATAATCATAGTTGAATACTTGAAATACGTAGCTCATTAGTATAATCGATAAACATTTCATACCTTCATTGTAATCTTGTTAGTACCATTTAGAGAGCATTCCTTATATGAGGACGCTTTCCTAGAAATCACTATGGATGTGTCAAATAATGACCTAGCTCTTCGAGTATCCACTCTATTCAATGATGGCTAGGACTTTGTTGACGAGATTTCAGCAAAATTATTGTTTGCTACCATTGTCCCTTACACAGTTACCATGCAATATATCTTTAGTAACATACAGGATCTTGTTAGGGATATCTCAGCAGAAAACAAATTTACTACCATTCTCTCTCATGCATTCTACCAGGTCACACCATGCCTATATGAATGGGATCACCAGACCCAACAGTGAACCAGGACTTTGCCCATGACTTACAGTTCTAAGAAGACATTGAACCTGTTACTTAGCTCAGCTAAAAAACCTGTCAAGCCTTCCCTTTACGGTCGCAGAACCATTGATTTACGGGGCGGGGCCTGATATATGCTAGATTAACATGCAGTATAGGCTTTTGCTCTCTGCCTCTAAAACCTTGTGTTTTTTCTTAATTCATAGATCAAAAGGCTAGATTATCCTGCAGGCTTGAACTTTATCTACCTCCTACTAGGTTCTGGACTAGCAAAACAAAGCTATCTGCAGAATTTATAATCCCTCTCAGAAGGCCAAAGTTTACTGAACTTCAGTCCATAACATACTGCCATAAAGTGAACTCAGAGAACCGGTGACTATGGAGCTGTGGTTCACCACAGACAATGTAAAACATGAACTAACAGTGTCTAAAAAGGGATTACCGGATTAGGTTGACATGAATCTGGTAACTTCCCTCCTAAGAATTTATGATTTCAAATAGTTAACCGAAATTCAATCAACTAAATTTGAATGCAAAGTGCATGTTTGACAGCCAGCTCAAGAATAAAAATTACATAGTAAAAACTCCCATAAGTTCAGCTGGCACTACCTCACAGGTCATGTGTTGTTTCAGCTTCTTCACCAAACTCTCTAAAACATTAACGCTCAAGCCCTAATGTTATCCCTAAAGAAAATATTTCTTCAAAATGCTCAGAATACAAAAACTACCAGGCTTCAACTACAGAATTTCCAAGAGCTGCAAGGATGGATTCAAGTCCATCGATATAAAAAACGTCGCCTACTGAATTTTCTGATAAGACAACCAAATCTTGCTCCTTACTACTCTAGAGCTTCATCAGAACTGACAGTGGAAAGGCATGGAAAAGTGATAACCAAAACTTAACTTGGGAAAACAAGACAGGATCAGATGTTTGGAGGATTTGCGGAATAGAGAACTCCCTATGAGAGAACTATCTAAAATATGATTGATGCTGAAACGTAAGGAACGCTACTGATAACTGCTACAACTGATTAGGCCTAGGAAGCGATAGTCAATTACTTATCCATTTGCCATTGATTGGACCTGATATATGCTAGATTAACCTACAGTATAGGCTTTGGCTCTCTGCCTCTAAAACCTTGTGGTTTAATATCCCGCAGGCTTGAACTTTATCTACCTCCTACTAGGTTCTGGACTGGCAAAACAAAGCCATCTGCAGACTTTACAATCCTTCTCAGAAGGCCAGAGTTCATCTGAACTTCAGTCCATAACATTCTTCCATAAAGTTGAACTCGAAAATCCGGTGACTATGAAACCTGTGGCTCACCAGAGATAATGTAAAACATGCAACTACCAGTGTCTAAAAAGGGATTAGGTTGACATGAATCTGGTAACTCCCCTCCTAAGAATTTATGATTTCAAATAGTTAACCGAGATCAACTAAATTTGAATGCACAGTGCACATTTGTCAGCCAGCTCTAAAATAAAAATCACATAGTCAAAACTCCCATAATTCAGCTGGCACTACCTCACAGGTGACCACAAGGATATATTCAGAAAGAAGAAGCTGAATGTACACAGCTTTTGATCCACATCTCAATGTTCTTCTGCATTCAAAACATAAAGACAAGGTAATGTGTTGTTTCAGCATCTTCACCAAACTCTCCAAAACATTAACACTCAAGCCCTAATGTTATCCCTAAAGAAAATATTTCTTCAACATGCTCAGAATACAAAAACTAGCAGGCTTCAACTACAAAATTTCCAAGAGCTGCAAGGATGGATTCAAGTCCATCCACATAAATAAGGTCGCCTACTGAATTTTCGAGTAAGACACTTGCTCCTTAGTCCTTACTACTCTAGAGCTCCATCAGAACTGACAGTGGAAAAGCATGGAGATGAAACATCCCTAAGGTTGTGGTATATTGAGGAAGTAGAAATGAGATGCAAAAGAATGCAAAATGATAACCAAAGTTAGGAAAACAAGACAGGATCAGGTTTTTGGAGGATTTGCAGAACAGAGAACTCCCTATCCATGTAAATTACAATTGATGTTGAAATGTAAAGAACGCTACTGATGTCTACTCCAAATGATTAGACCGCAGATGGAAATATTCACGTCAGTGGAAGCATACCTTACCTCCCAGCAAGAAAGAAATTTACGGCCATAAAGTGGAAAAAAACACCACAAAACACCCCAAACAAACCTCAATTAATCCCCTAGGAATACCAAGACCTTTTTTCTAAAAACGAGAAAACAACATCACCCTGAACCTAAACTGGAAGTTCCACTAAGATTTCACTGAAATTGCCTATTACTCTCCAATTAGGCAATTAAAACCAAATCGGCACTAAAATGGTTCAAGAGCAACTACTCTGGTTGAGAATAATCAGAAGTTATTCTCAATGTATATCATCAAAGGGAGAATTACATACATATCAAACATCAAAAAACCAACAATGCACCATGATCAGCAATATTTGATGATGAGTTGATGACAACGATAACTAGTCAAGGAAAATAATGATAGCGCAAGGCAAATCATAACAAAGTTCCAGGACCACCAGCTACAGTGGTAAAAGTCGAAAGTCAGACATTTCTTAAATTTTGTTAGAAAAATCTGTCGCTACCTTTTTAATGACACAAGTTTATCAAGAATAAGGGAACAAATCTTCAAAAACCAATACCCCTCTCTTTGTTGATTAGAATGATGAACATGAAGCACGAGAGACTATGGCACAACCAGGGTCTCTTGCACCCATGAATGTGATTAAGACAAATAAATTGCATAAACAAAAGACATGACATGTATCATTATTTTTTAGATGATTAATGAATTATGTAGTTGAAGGATGTATACTTTTGTCACGAAGTTATCTAACTTATCTTAATTTCGAGTTTTGATTGAAAACCACATATGATCGATGGAAAGATGCTTATGTCTTGATGGCTAAAATGTGAAAAGCATAAAAGATTTGATAATATTAAAGTTTTATGTATAATTTATTTCATATATTCCTTAAAAGTTTTATGAGCAAAATATTAATGTTTCGATTTTATTTACATACATCCCTGCATAGTTATTTACATTCTGTTGTATTAGTCATATCCACGTTTATACAATCTTGTATATCTGGACTACAAGCATGTCAACTAAGAGATCAATAAACATATTGGTAATTTAAACCTTAGGAATTACAAATAGTATTTATTTTAAATATCATACTTAGAAATATAAGGTAGATGCGGAAACTTGAAACAAAATCAAAGTTTTTCTAGAAGAACACTTCTAAAGTATAATTGAGTGTAAGTTTTGCAGGAAAAAAAAATTCAGGTAATTCTCAAATTAAATTCCTCTTTTAGAAGACCATTGCTTTTCATCCTATTGACCTTTTATATCCTAAATTCCTCCTTCACTGGAACAGGCTAAAGAAAGCAAGGAAGGAACAAACAGGAATTAAGTGAGTACAATGTTCATTTAGTCTTTCTCTGTTATCTTAACCAATTATATCTCCAGTCATAGCTTGGTCTTGCTTTCTCTTTTTCACTAAATGCAAATTTCTCCAACTATGTAATGTCAACCACAAAAGCAATGATAACAATAATGAATTAAAAACTGAACATGAGACCCAAGAATAACCTAAAATAACCTTTGATTATTAAATGAAAGATGAGTGCCAATTCTTACAAATATTAATTACAACAAGGATTCTCCCACACATCTAAAATAAATGATCTTTGAGTCAGTTTACAATGCATAAACTGCAGCAATGAAAATGTGCATTCCTTTCAGCATGTCAGATGGCAATTTCATCCATCTATTTTCTAATCACTCCACAATGTTACTGGTATTGCTGTAATACCAACTGCGGCTTTATACTATCTATCCCAGCTAACTTCTTGAGCCACTGACGCAGCAATCTCAAGCACAATTCCAATTGGTATCAACCATATTGTGTTTAACTCCACACGAGAAAGCTGGTTAGCATGCTGCGGTAATGCCATATATGATAAATGAAAGAACCTGTTTCCAACTTCAGAAACCCATGAAATTTTTCATAGAAAAAATAAAAGGAGAAACTTAGTACATGCAAACATAAAAACTTGTGGATCCCACGTCGTGACGGTAATGAACAACATCAGTTACAGAACTAGAGCATATTTCCCACGAATAATGCAGCCGCATTATTAATCCCTAACTCAAAATGGCACATCTACTCTCTCGGTTAAAGATTGTAAAAGAAATTAAAAATTAAATAAAAAGGCTTTAGAACCACATTTCATCAACCATTCTTTGGTGGTGGTGGTGGGGGGGTTAAGGCTTAAAGAAATAAATGGTTTAATGTCGAGCTCAGAAATGAAAAGGTTGAACAATTGAAAACGAATGTGTATTGTACTACTGAGTTCGAGCAAATATGCAATGACTTCACCCTTTTTAAGATTTCTTTTCTCGGCCCTCTTTTCATTGTCCCATGATCTTGTTAGCCTTCTCAACCAACAAAACATATTAACCAATCAAAGAATCAATATATAACTCTTAGGTATAAAAACATTTAACAGTAGCTCTTCTGCACTTAACATATCTATCCAAGGAAATCAGATACCTACGCTTCAGTTCAACATCTTAAACGTGACAAATACCAATTTCAAAAATTTACACAGATGCTTCATTCAAAGAATGATAAATCATTTATTAGTGAAACACTACCATTCCAACATTATATGCCTCGAAGCAAACAAAACCTCGGAAATCGGAACCATGAGTGTTACAAATCAATGGCTATGACATCAGATTCCATTATCTCAAAATATTTATTAAAAACCAGTATGAACTATGAAGTGTCAGAAAATACTGAAAAATAGTATGGGAATGAAAAGTTGGAAAACCAAACAAAACTATTCACATATTTAGTTCATAAGTTTAACAATATGCTACTACAGAGCCTAACACACATCAACAATCGACTCTTAGCACCTTATCAATTCTCCATTTTTCACTCAAATTTAAGTGCTCAATATAATCACCCAAAAGATGTGAAATCAAGGTCAACAAATAACCCAACAGATAATCTGGGTGTATTGCAGAGTTAGGCAGCTTACCAATTGATAATAGCAATTATCTGAGAACCACATAAAGTATTAGCAGACTGCAACATGTCCAGCAAAAGGCCAATAGTCTTGTTTGCTTCAATTGTTAGCAAGGATGGGTCCAAAATTGGATGGCCCTTGACCACCCATGAAATATTAAAGGTCCGCCTCTTTCCTGTTGAAGAAAATGTGAAACATATGGAAGGCTGTTAGTCAATGAATGAGTATATGCAAGAGTCGTTTTAATGGTAAGTCATCATAACAACTCATCAGAATGTAAACTCCTAAAAGTCAAAATACAACACCTTCTCCAAGAGATACATCACGATCATTGGCATCAGAAGTAAAAAGTAGAACATACATTTCGAAAAACTTTACCGCCAACAGCTTTGCTCCAACAGAACCAGGCTGCAACAACAAGCCCAAGCAAAAACTCAAGTTAGCAAGATAATTAGCTTATAATACAATAGAAATCAAACAGCAGCAAGAATTATACACATTGTCCTTACTGAGTTGTGTCTTTGTACTGAAATTAGTTGGACAGCTAAATTTGTCAATGTAAGGTAGTTAAGCACTCCTTTATGTGCTGCAGGTTATTAACATAAGTTTCATGTCCTCACTGACTTTCGTTTTTTAAGAACTGATATCAGGTTCCTCTTCTCCTTATGCCCCTCCTGTGGGGTCGAGTTACTTCCACACTAGTAAGAACAGTTTATTCGCACTCGGTTTCAAAAGGCAGATACTGCACTCTAAAATTCCCCTTTGCCAAGATAGATCAGTAATTAAACGAGTGTGTGCTGATATTAAATTACCGATCTCCTTACCTACGTTCCAAATGTTCCCAACTACCAATGGTAGTTCTTATACAACCAAACCACACTAGATAGACAGGTAACTAAATGAGGGATGGCCTGAAGAAATTTCCTTACCCTGCCAATATATGAATTTGGCTCCTACTTCATTGATGATGGAGATAGCTGGCATCCTACCAAATAGAGAATCTAGCAAAAGTTACCTCCCAAAATTATGAAAACCAAGGAAAAATGAAGCTCAATTGTCAAGGATGTATTAAAGAGGACTCTGCTCATAGCCAAGACTTGAGAGTGTGATTGTTTGTCTTGCCTTGGGAAAACTCCAAACCTCCATGTTTTACTAGTTCCAATCAGCAAATGTACCAGACACCCTGTCATGTCAGTAACCGTATCAAACCCTGACGAAGATTAAATTCAATTGGATGTGACCATGTTTGTTTGAAAAGAGATTCTAGATCTTAAACGAGATCAACACTATGAAATTTTGGATCGCATTGGAATTTAAGTATTTTTCCATAAAAGGGGAAGTAGATAAGGAAGTATTGGTGGATAGTAGCAATAGCCAACCCTGTTTTGAAATTTACGATTGAAGATCTCAGCACAGAAGTTTTTTTTCATTGATTTTCAATTTTGAATTAGACTCCTAATCCATTTATGTACCATTGTGAATACAAAGTTCCATATCATGATCAAAGAAGGAACTGTGCATTGTATCATTGGGTGGCTCTATATACCGCCCTGTATCTAGTACTTGTACAGGTTTGGATTTGGGCTAATGATGCTGGATTAAAGCTGGTCTTAGAATACGATGGGATTTCATTGAACTTATTTGCGTTATTTCTATTTTGTACCTTTCAAATTGACAATGTTTCAGTTAATTGCCTTCATTGTTCATTGTGAAATGACCCATTTTCTCAATTTTCGCATCACTTACCTACAGAGAGAAACGTGACATGTCTATGGTGTTGTGATGATTTGAGCTCAAATTGATAATGCCATAATGGACTGTTTATTGTTTTCCTACTCAATGTATTGGGTAAATGAATGTGCAGTTTCTATGAAGCGGTCAGTCTCTTTTCTCTCCACCTTTTCTTACTGGTCTCTCACTCTGTCTTTCCATGCTGGTCATCACATAACAATTTCACACTTACATGATTGTTGCTGCGATAATGACATTAAGCTTGTTCATGTACACTCGTGCAGTATCTGTTTCTATACAGAATATTTGTTCCTATACTAATTATATGCAAGTATAGCAGCACCCAATTGCAACAACTATGATGAAACTGAAAACTGATGCTACTTGAGATTTATTGGGGTGATAGTTTGAGCTGATATCTTACCTCCAAAGATATCCCAAAAATAGAATCCTTCAATTTAACCATCCACATCCAAAGCTCTTCAAGCCATCTCTCAACTTTACCAGATTGATGAAACTGTGATTTTATCAAAAGAAAGTGTATCAATTGAGATGAAACAACTACAACTATAACATGAAAATTGGGGAAAAGATGTACAACATAAAAATGTAAATATAACACCCCAAAAAACAAAGATTCCGTTAAAATGCCTTCAGGAATTGGCCCTGTGTAACCATTTGATGTCCATAAATATGTGGAATACATGAAGAAGGTAAAGAGAGTAATTTCGCTTGGATCATAAAGTCAAAATAAATTGTTGAATTCATTTTACTTTATTTTTTAGTGGTAACAAGTCCAAGTCTCTAGAAGTAGGTGAAAAAAAAAAAGCATTTTCGGAAGTATTTTCTCTGAGTTAAAAGAATTGTTTCTGACAAACAATACTAAGGGCGGTCCACTTCTAGTAGGCATCTTGTCCACAAAAACTATCAAACTTATGCAAGACCCATGTCCACCTCATCACTAACCGTAGATAACCTAAGCAACTCCCACAATTCTTAAAAAGCGTAAGAAAAATTAGAAAAAGTACTGGCCAGCATGGTCTGTATGGTTGTCAACGCATTTCCAATAATCCTTTATAACATAATGTCATCCATCAACCACTATACAGCACGGTAGAGCTTTAGCATGAACAATAAATATCCCATTCAATTCAAAACTAGAAATCAAAAACAGATAACCAATTAATCAAAATGCCTTAGTATCTAAGTCTAGCTGCTAAGCCTCAAAGATATCAAAGCCTCTAAGGTATCAAAAGTCAAATATATAATACATGTCACCTAACTCCAGAATTTACACTCTAGTCTATGTTCAGAAAGATGAGCCTAGTTATGTTGTCAAGGCGAGGGGATCCAAGGTCCGCCTCTAGAGCCTTGGCGAGGCGAGGCACTGCCATGGCGGAACTTTTTATCTAGGGTAGAGATTTTAGTATAGTAACTTCCACCTTGAATAGTGTATGACTTTACAGCGATTTATGGTTGGGGGGAGGCGCATTAAAGTAAAAATAGAGCCTTAGTTGAGCTGCATAGAGCCCTCGACAACATAGGAGCCTAGTAAGAAAGGAGCACGAGCTGCCTCATTGGCGTTTCCCTTGCAAAGACGAAAGCGTTTTCAGAAGAACATGGACAACATCTTGATGACATCTTTGACAATATGGAAAAACTCACCTGATCGTTTATAGAAGTCAAGGCTTTGAGGAATCTAATCCTATATAGATATGCACTAACATAGTGATTTGGGTAGCCTAAGTTACATGTTCATATTATCAACACAAGTTAATAAATTTCATCTTCCAGATAGATGTGCTTTGATAAAATATATATCATACAGAATTTTTAACAAAAACTTTTTTTTTTCAATCAATAAAATGAGGCTTGCAGTAATAAAGGAAACAGGGGAAAGTACTAAAAGAACAGCTAGTGACTGAGATGGTCCACTAGCAAGAGAGGAAACAAACAAGACAAACTACTATAGCTAAAATATGATATCCCGATTAAAAGTACATATGTGGAAGGCATGATCTGTAATGATTCCCCAAGTAATTCCTCGTTGCAAATCAAGGACTTGAGAGACGAGGAATGTCTTTTGCTTTCCCTTTGAAAATTCTGCCATTTCTCTCCTACCAAATGATCTAGATGGTATCCAAGAGAACTTTGTCCTATAACCAAACTCCTTTAACTATGAAGGCGCTAATTCTCCAAGCTTTGGCCCATTGAAATTGGTTAGAAGCTATTGGAGGTTAGGCTATTGGAGGTTGACAATTGGGTTCATTACAAATGGAATCCCAGAGTCTCATAGAGAAAGGACGTGAGAAGAAAATATAGAAGACATGAGAAAAAAATATGTTCTATGAGTGTCGCTGGCCCAAGCTGCACCTATCGGTGTTGGTGAGTCCTCTCCACAGTTAGGATCTTGCCTTGGCTCATGGTGCAAACAAAGAAGTTGACTTTAGTCCTAAAATACATTTTGCCCAAAGGAGTTGGGAGGTTGGCATTAGCATTAGCATTTGCCTGAGTCCGGAGCTTCAAGTGGGAGTCAAGGACAAGACTTTCCTGAAATATTACATTTCCGCTACCTTGTCGATCAGCGAGCTCAATGTGTTGGATTGTTTCATTTCCAGCAGTTAGAGAAGAGTATGAAGTTCTTCATTTTAAACAAAAGGATTTGAAACCCAAAAATATGTCAGAAACTCATCTCTGATTTGGGGACTACAAAAAATATTGTATGTTGTTCTATGGAGCAATTTATTTGACTGAGAAGTAAATCAGTTGAATTCCATCATCCTCAAAACAAAGAAGACTCTTGGGTCAAGATGTGGGAGAAAAACTGTGTATTCTGAAATCGTTCTTTGAAAAGTGATTGAATAAAAATAGTCCTAAGACCCTTGTTTGGACTAAGCACACTCCAACAGCGTTCTTTAAATTATGTGTGACACTGTACATAAACGATGTTCTAATCAGGAGAAGGATAGCTATTGGAAATGAGTCATAACCCAAATGGGCACATGGTGGAATCACATGGTCATATCCATTGCTCGCTAAAGGTTTTTATCCCTTTCTAATGCATTGTGGTTTACCTTGGCATTCCCAGATAGTACAAGTACTCTAAGAATCAGAAGTATGAAGCCTTTCATAGGCTGCTGGCAAATTTGATGGATTCTCATCTCTCATGTAATACGTTGGCCTTTGGCTGGAAGTCCAGGAACGGGCTTTCAAGGATAAGAAAGTGAAATGATGGAGGTTTAACGCATTCAACTATAAAATTTCATCGTTCCTTTTGTAACCCCATGGTAATTTCTCTTTTTTCCATTAATTTTTAACCTTTTAAAAAAAATAAAACTGAACAAAAATAGATAATTCCCTGAAGCACCATAAGAACTATTAGGTCTAATTGCATTCAACAGAGGACATGTTCTTCGGACTCGACTACAACTCCACATCTCACTACATCAGACCCATATGGAACTTTCATTATAATGTTTTGAATCTTTCATCACTTTATTTCCTAGATCATAAGAGTAGTTTTGTCCATATCAATAGATCAAAAAGCCCAAACATTGAAATGAAGCAATCAGCACACCAGAATATGAGTTTCATAGCTTTGGGAACAGAGAAACAAGTTTGTGGTTGTGTTGTTTTTGTGAGGGTGGAAGTCCAAAGACTACTCCCCTGCTGCTGAGTATACATGGTTATGAAGATGGCATATAACATCAATCTATCAACAGAACTGTAGGCTGCAGTGTTTATGTTTATGATGCTTCATGTTATTGTGATGCTCATCTCTTAAGCTGTAGGTCTGTTGTTTGTAGCACTATTTTCCAGCATTTGACCATGAAGCTTCAGCAGTTTTGAGTCAGCTATATTCAAGTAATCTATAGGAATCAGTATTTTTTTCCCTTTCAGAGCTGATGTTTGTAAAAAAATATTGACCGCCAAAGTCCAGATATTTTTCAACTGCAATCACTAAGATGCTTCCAATAAATCACAAAGCTCAGTTCATTACTGTGGTAAGATGAGCTCACAACTCTGGTTTATCATGAATTTCCTGTTTTTCCAAGTATTAATCGAACATCTATTTGGTATATTAAAATAACACAAAATTGAAGAACATTTTTCTCTTTCCTCAAAAATTGTCTTTTCAAGAATTAGAAGTTTCACAAATGACACATGCAATACATACAATATTATAAACAAAAAAGCTTATGAATATCATAACCAAGGGTTGATACTGGTTTCTAAGAGTTAGGGAGATCCCACATAAATATAAATAACTACAAAGGCAAAAGGCATTTATGAGTGTCCTTTGAAGAAGACCTGTAGCGCCATCTCTTCCAAACAACAGCAAAAGACTTTTATGCCACTAACAATTGATTGTCTGACAACAACAGGAGCATCATCCTTTAAAAGAGTCAACAAGACCGGTAGTAGCACAGATGACTTTTCAATCACTTTTGGACCAAGTTCGTCAATCAACCTGCCAACAATAGATGATGGGGTAAGAATAGACCAAAAAGGCATCCACTTGAAAGTTGCATAGAAAGGTGTTACATTCACAAGTCATAGTTAAATTAACACGGAACATAAAAAACATTTAAGCACCCAAACGAAAATGAAAAGCAAACATATACAGTGAGTAGAACCCAATCTAACAGATTCTTCACCCGCTTTACCTCATCCAATATATTGGTATAAAAAAACTCTCATCTTATGCTGTTAGCAGACGCCCCAAAACAATAGCAAAGGATAAGAAACCACAACTTTTTCCCTTTTTTCTGTATTAATCCTTCAAAGGGAGGTCACTCACCTCACATAGACAAACCCCAAAATCCACAAGCACTGGAGACCAAACCTTGACTGAGTAGAGATAATGAAGAAAAAGTTGGTCAATGGATTACCACCGTGAAAGGCATAAACAGCATGCATTAAAAATCACTTCCTTGTTTTCTGTTCATATTTATTTCTTGAGGGGTGGTGTCATGACAAATTGGCAAGGTTGCATGTCATGAGAAATCTACCTATACTTCACAAGGTCCAACTCTTGCATCACCATCTAAAGTTCAGAGTGGGGGAAGGCAAGCCAATTTTGACTGAATTTTCCTCCTAAGCACACCTCTCTAGACAGCATTCTGCCTGATGCAAGTCGTGGCAAGTTGCACTTCAAGTGCGGGTGTATGTGTCCTCCCAGAATCTGAACCCAATCCCTACAAACTTAAGTACCCACCCCCCCCCCCCCGCCCGAGTTCCATGCCAACCTGCCTAGTTTAACAACTTTATTTTATTTACCAATTATAGTAGAAACGAACATTATAGAGTAACCAAGTATCCAAAGATATGGCTCTAAGATGATGGCATAAATGCAGAAAAGAAAACAAAAAATCAAGGGAAAAGAGAGGGAGAGAAAACCCTATCTCCACAACTGTAGTTAGAATTACCCAACTTAACAATTCGGCCGCATGTCTTACCTAACTTCCCAATGCAAGTCCTAGTAATGCTATCCATTTCGGCTCTCAACTTGCTTATTCAAAACCCCTTTAATTTTTATCTGAACGTAAGTAATTATATTCCTACAGAATTTTAAGTTTCACAATAATCAATAAGTTCTAATCAAAATGAAAACCTTAAACCCAATAATTGGCTCCAAATTGTGACGAAAACAACATAAATTAATAAACCTGAAACACTAAACTAGTTAAAGATCCAAAATTGACGCAAATTTTAGAGAAAAGAAGACGTCATTTTTTTTTCTAAAATAAAAGTAACAAATTAAGAGAGATTAGAGAACTGACTCTGCGAGAAACTTTCTGACTAAAACTTGGGAAGATGATTGAAAGTCGACAAGGTAAGGGAAAAGCTCTGCAGCGGAAGACGGGTCGAGAGACAAAAGTATATCTTTCGCCTGTCTCAGAAACGAGAGCTTCACGACCACATCTCCATGGTTAATCGCTGATGAAAGAAGAGAAAGAACTTGCTCTCGTCCAGCCATCAAGACCAAGACGATTGAAACGAAGGAGGGTTTTTTTTCTTCTCTGTGTACTGTAGAGGGTGAAAGGTTGGGTTTTTGAGAGAGTGAGAGACGTCTAGGGTTTTGCTAAAGCTTTATTTCTTCTCTGGTTTGACAAAATTTTGAGACCCTCGGTCAGGTACAATGGTTTTGTGTTGAAGAGAAAATTGAGAATATAGAAAAACTGCGGAAAGGGGAGAGATGGGGTTTTATTAGGACAAACCAACCTCGGCGACTACCAACGCCAGAGATGGTTTTTTTTTTTTTTTTTTTTTTTTTTTTTAAATTTTTATTTTATTTATTTATTTACTTTCTCATTTCATAACTTAACAATGAGAATCTCAAATTCACAACAAAAAAAATGCAAAACAGGATAACTTTTAATCAATTTAAATTTTTAATTGAGATTAATTTTTAAGCTCATCAAAACACAAAAATTGTAGTACTATGAGTTATCTAATAAACACAACTTGAATCACTTGAAAATGTTTTGAAATAAGCAACTTATGATCATTTTACTAAAGTTGCGTAAATCTATCTCGCAATGAAAATGGGATAGTATTCTTGACTTTCGGTCAACTTATGTGTTCAATCGAGACCGATTCTCAAGTTAATCAAAAACAAATATCATAGTACTCTTAGTTATCTAATAAACACTAGGGATGGGCATCCCATCCCGCGATCATGTTCTCGTCCCGTCCCGATTTTTTCAGGTCTTAATGGGATTGAATAATTCCATCCCAATCCTGTCCCGATCTAGAATGGGATGGAATGAAGATTTTCAATCCCGCCAATCCTATCTCGTCCCGAACTAATTTTTTATTATTTATTATTAATATTTTATTTATTTATTTTAGGATTGCAATATTAGTATAATTGAAGAAAAATGAATTTCGTTGAAATCAGTGTAATTGATATTAGTCTATATCTGCAATTACTTGATATTGATTTATTTCTAGATTTCTAAATGAATTATTTAATTGCAAACTCTTTAAAACTCAAAATGGAATTGCTAACTACATTGGAGATTTTATTTCGTGTCAAGAAAATGAATTTAATGATTTTTTTTTTAAAAGCAATAATGAAACATTCTTCTTAACACCAAAAATCTACTCATATTTTTGTTCACTATTCGAAACAGTAGAGCAGGTCCACCATTGCCATTATATTGTCCACATCTTAGCCATTCAAAACTCTGTAGAAATCTTAATTACAGAGTGAATTTCAGCTATCATTTATGGTAGTTTATTATGATGTTGCATACTCAATCCAAGTCTATCATTTATGTGTAGTTCAACGAATTGCTTTTGCCTATTTTCAACTAAGCAAATTGAGTATTGGGTAAGCAGTAATTTGTCAAAAAATAAGAGCATGCTGATCCCGTCCCGTCTCGAACCCGTTTGGGATGGGACGAGGCCGGGATTAGGTTTTTCCCATCATGTCCCGTCTCGATCCCGTCTGAACGGGATGGATAGGGATGGGTCTATCTCGTCCCATCCCGTCCCGTGCCCACCCCTAATAAACACAACTTGAATCACTTGAAAATGTTTTAAAATGATCAAGTTATGGTCATTTTACTAAAGTCGCGCAAATCAATCCGAAAAACTCATGTTCGCAGCTTGCAATGCGGGAAATTCCAGATAACCCGCATTGCACACTATGAACAGGAATTTTTTTGGAAAAAAAAAATTATGTTTGCCGTGGACAATGCGGGAATCTTGAGATAACCCGCATTGCGCACTGCGAATGACAGAACTAAAAGCTGCAATTTTTCAGAAACTAGAAAAATTTTCAGTTTGTGAAATAAATTTTTTTCAAACTTAGTTTTCATGTATTTGCGCATTGTCGCATCAACCCTAAATTCGAACCATACAAGTCTTACGAACTAATCATTTATGTGACTACTCCAAACCACCATTTTGCGACTTTAATAAAATGACCATAACTTGCTTATTTCAAAACATTTTCAAGTGATTCAAATTGTGTTTATTAGTTAATTCAAAGTAATATAATTTTATGTTTTTATGAGGTTGATAATCAATCTCGATCGATTATATAAGTTGGCCAAAAAGTCAGGGACACTGTCTCATTTTCATTACAAGATAGATTTGCGCAACTTTAGTAAAATGACCTTAACTTGCTCATTTCAAAACATTTTTAAATGATTCAAGTTGTGTTTATTAGATAACTCATAATACTACAAGTTTCATGTTGATGAGGTTGAGAATCGGTCTCAATCAAGGGTTTAAATTAGTTGAAAATTACCCTCTTTTATATTACTATTTTTATCAACAGGTGGTGAAACAATCAAATGGGGGAGAGAGTGGAAAAGCAATAGATATAATGGATGGCTCATTTACAGAAGATTTTGAGTCGATAATGGGGAGGGAAGATTTGGCCAGAGATTTTAGTGGATTTTGCAGAGTTTGAGGGTTTTGATATGTAACAGTTCGATTTTGAGAAGATTTTGAGAGATTTTCAACGGAGAGTGAGGAGATTTGAGTGTGGGTAGAGATTTGGAAGAGATTTGAATGTGGGAGACGGAAGAATTTCAAATGGGGAAGGGAGGAATCTCTTGTCGATTTAAATGAGAGAAAAACAAATTAGGTTTTGGTTTATATAGGTGGTGTGAGAAAGAATGGTGGTGTGGGAGAGTAGAATGGTGTGAAAAATAATAAATGGTGGTGTGGAATAGTCGATGCCCAAACCAAATCCTTATAAACGTTGTGAAAATTTTGAATATCTATATAGAGAGAAAAAAATAGTTATTATCAATTTGGTTTATATGTTCATGTGTAATTTGTGGCACGTAAGGATCCAGAAAGAATTAAGATTTTGACGGTCGGAGATGGTGGTGGTAGTGGGTAGAGGTGGCACACGTGGACTTAACTTTGTAAGGGATCGAACATAGGAGGCAATGGTGGCGACGGTAGCTCGGCGATGGTTGATTTCATTGGAGAATATGAGATGAGAAAGGGGAAAATAAGGTTTCACATGCTACGGTTTTGAATTTTTTCAAAATAGGTGCTAGATTTTAAGTAAGTATTTTTTTTACTAAATAGAAAAGAGAAAAGACCTTTAGATATCATTCCCAACTTTTCTAGTAGCAAAGAACAATTAATTATTTTCAAACATACCCCACCCCGCTAATCTAAATTTGACGTACCACTTACACTAATTGAAATTACAGACATCTCTCTAAATGGACGAAAACGCACTAGAGTTATTTTAGCTGACCATAATATCCCTTAACTAAAATTTGGGTGACAAACACATGACCCCAACACCCTCATGATTACAAGTGATCTCACAATAATCAACCTTTAAAATGTTTATAACGAATCATATTCTTCTAGAGCGGGAAAAGGTTGTGAAGTAGAGCACAGAGCTAGGGTTACTGTTTTGCTCCAAATTTGTGTTGATTTCAAAAGGAGATGAATAGTTTTTTTATGAAGAAAGTAAAGGCGAAGATTAGATTGAAGAAACGTTTCAAATGAATGAAGTGGAAATATGAGCAGCTTTGAGGGAAACCTTGTAAGTACTTGCATCAACTTGGGAAAACTATACTTCTAAGTTTCGATTTATACTATACATTTTTGTTGTTTTCAAAGTTATGGTTTTCCATCTTGTTCTTCTTCCGAGTTTCTGTTGATTTTTGGTATATGTTTGATTTCTTTTGTAAGAATTTCCATCAAACATCATTATTGATTCATGTCAAACAAAGCATAAACAAAATGAGACAGTGTCCCCAAATGGTACTCGTTGATGTAACAAGAGTAGAAGTTAACCATTATCTCCATCATCTGTTGTTGCATGTGATCTCTTTATCTATCTACTATGGTTAGTTTGAAAATGACAAACAAAGTCAATATGTGTTAGTTATGATTTATAGTTAGATAGTATCAACATATTAACATATTGAGTTATTTATCAAACCAAAAAAAAAAAACACATCGAGTTAATTTGCTCTCTTTTATCATGTGTGAGACCTAGTCATAATCCATGTTTTACTTCATCAAGAGCACAAATTATATTTATGAAGTTATTTTGCAATAAAGATCACAATGTAAAGTATTTACACATTTTGCACAAAAAATAATAAGAAGCACACAATTAATGATCATTAGCTCATGATCACAAGAACATATTTTTACATGTGTGCAGTAGAATCACTAATAAAAAAAAATTTTAATCAATGTATACTCATTGATGCAATAAAATCTCTACATTTTGTTTTTGAAAAAATCATAAAAATAAAAGTTGTAATTTTTTTCCAAACAAAATTTACATCGGCAAGGGTGATGTCAACTACTACGATCAAAACTCCCTACCATTGCACCATTTCATGGACTTGCAACACCGTCCACCTACCTCCATATTGATCTCCATCTGGATGTGGAAGCATTTATGACAGTCTATGTTCTAGTTGACTCCGGTGAGGACCACCCGCAGAACTATTCTTTTTGCTTTAAGAATCCTATCAGCGACCACTTCAACCCTCCACCGGGGTCACTTCAATTTTGTCGCCAATGTTGCAGTCATATTAAACAAGTGAACACATTTGTGTTATTCGAGAACATCAACCTGTATTGCTTCCTGATCTATCCAAGCGCCTCTGATGTATTTTGGGGATTACATCCCAAATCGTATTCAGAGTGAGCTATAACATTAAATACGGAAATGTCTCCTTCAAGCCCATTGATTATAGAGGTGAATCAGGTTGAAGTAAGGATTGTGTCGTGTTCTGTTATATCTATGTTAGAATTTTCTCTTTTCTACGCACAATGCATCTTTGCAAGTGAGCAATTAAGTTGCTAGCTTGTCAATCACATTTTCCCTATTATATTATAATAGAGGAATGTTTCAGTACATACACAATAAATTTGGATGTATGGAACATTCACAAAAAACTAACGCCTAATGTACTTCAATTTACACTTGATATGTATAGAGTTACTTTTGTGTGACAAAAAACTACTACTAACTTAATTATTAATATGACATACAAAAGTTACCACTCATTTGAGTTACCAACTAAATTCATAGAAGTTACAAATCTTAACAACGTGCTTCAAGTTACAAATATTAACAATATAAGTTACCAACATGCACCATCCATCCAAAACACTTGGTGTAATGAGGATTTTGCATATACAATATAGTATAGATGGTATTATCTAAATTGCGTGTTCCGTATTCACATTTATCTGTGATATATAACAACTGCAAGGTGAGATGAACAATATAGATGTTTTCAACTTTATTTCATATTCCAATTTTGCCTTCCCAATTTTATGGTATTTACAAATAAAATCAAAACGGGGGTAACTAGTAACAAAGGGTGTTTGTATCTTTCAAAGGGACAATTTTATTACAAATTTTCCCTCAACATTTCATATTTTTACAATCAAAATCAGCTACTCTCAAACATTGATTAATTATACATAAGCCTATAAAATAATTTATTTTAAGCCCCCTAATTATCTATGAACTATAAATAGGCCCTTACATTAAATTTTGGATTTCTCATTTTGCTCTCTACATTTCATGCATTTTACAATCAAAACTAGCCATCTCAAACAGTGATTGATTATGTCCGAGCCCCCAACATAATTTATTTGGACCCCCTGATTATCTATAAAATATAAATAGGGCCTTACAATAGCGAGAGTATAATATTTTGGTTAATTTAGTTTTCCTATTTTATCTTCCGAACTTTATACTTTATAATCAAAAGCCCCATCAAACACTAATATGTTAACCCAAGAAAAAGAATATAATTATAGCACGGGTAGAGGGCATACAACATGTGTATTTTTTCTAGTTTACCCAGTGAACTTTAGACTTTATAATCAAAAGCCTTGTCAAACACTAATACATTAACCCAAGAAAGAAAATAATGTAGTGCAGTTGGATGACATGAAACACTTGCATCACTTGCTTATTAAGGAAGAACAAATCTTTAGTCAAATCCCCCAAAATTTTAATTGTTACTCATTATTGAATTTTTTTTAGTATAAAATAAAAAAAAATAATGATAACATGCACACATAGAGCGCATCCACGCCCTAGTCAAATATCAAATTGTTAATCATATAGGCTCCGCTTGGGAGGTAGTAAAAGAATGTATTTGGCAAACTTTTGCGTTTGCATTAGTTTGCATATGCATTAGTTTTCAATACATTTCTTTACACTAGCTTGGTATTAATTAAAGAAAAACATTGCAGAGTTACATCTTTGCTTGGTTAGCTTAGGTATCGCATTGAAATGAATACCAATCACTTATTAAAAATGTATTTTTCTTTATCTTTTGTTGTAAAAATACACATAAAAGTATATACACACAATATCTATTTTATATTTGATATAGTTGATTCTTGCTCTCCTTCCTCCTTTTTACCTAGGCCTGCGCAAGTAGCACACGTGAGCCAAAGACCATCATGCGATGACATTCTGATGCTAAAGTTAGATAAGGCTCAGAAGAGGCTTAAATATGTAAATTAGATTTTTGTAGTTTGCCTTAGTTCATCGACCTCGTCTCCTTTTATAGTGTGGAAGTCCTTGTTCAGCTAGGCATTCGGTGGCATAGTTTAGGGAAAGAGATCTTGTTGGAGATCATTTCCTGTTTGGGAGCTGTCAATATAAGGTGGTTTACCTACACGATTTGTGCTCCTAGATTTGTGGGAGAGGTTTCCCTTTCTGAGTGTCGTCCATGCAAGGAAGTTTCATTGCACGACTTATACTATAGTATTTTTTCCTAGTCGGGACCAATGTATTGTTGGTCTGCCTGTCTTGGGTCTACCCTTAGATACTTGCCTTGTCTGAGCTTACTATTGCCTTATCAGAGCTTGCAAGTATTGGGCTTGGTCATGTAATGTGTGGGCTTAGTGGCACGTTGCAATTTGGATCCGACCTGCTGGATCCTGCCAATAATGAGCTTAATGTTGTCTGAGCCTTGCTGGATTGAGCATGCAATTGAGTCTGCTTTGTACTGTTGACGAGATTGTCATGACACATGTACGGTGCTAGGGATGGCAACGGGGTGGATTATGGTGGATTTGGACAAATCCATCCCCACCCCGCTAGAAATCACGGATATCCAAATCCGCCCCGAATATCCGTTTACCATATTTTGTAAAAACCATCCCCGAACCGGACGGATTGGCGGATATCCGCCCCGCCCAAAATACCCGGAGAAAAAAAAAATAAGATTCTCAAATATCGAATCACAAAAATTACAAAAAAAAAAGATTATAAATATTTGGTTTTTGTGAGATCATAACGAAATTACAAAAAATTCCAGAAATTACAACCATACAAAATTAACAAAAAAATAAAAAAAATTTACAACAAATTTAAAAAATTCGATCTCTGAAATCAGATCTTGAAATCTCATACCAGATCTTGAAATCTAATCATGATCAGATCTTGATCGGATCATGATCAGATCTTGATCGGATCATGATCAGATCTTGATCGGATCATGATCAGATCTTGATCGGATCATGATCAGATCTTGATCGGATCATGAACAGATCAAATCTTGATCAGATCATGAATAGATCAGATCTTGATCTTGATCAAATCTTGATCTTGATCAAATCCGATCTCAGTCTCAGATCAGATCCGATCTCAGTCTGAGATCAGATCTGATCTCTCAGTCTCAGTCCCAGTCTCAGATCATATCCGATCTTGATTTCTGAAGGGGGAGATGGAAGAAACCCTTTTCTTTCGATAGCAAGGAGGCAGATCGCGGCGTGAGGATGGCGTGAGGGGAGCAGGGAACAGCGAGCAGGGAGGATCTCGGCGTGAGGGGAGCAGGGAGGATCTCGCGTCTCGCGGCGTGAGGGGAGCAGGGAGTGAGGGAGGGAAGGAGGGAGGGAGTCGCTCTGTGAGGGAGGGAGAGCGATTGGTGAGTGAGGGAGGGAGTCGCTCTGTGCGGTGTGAGGGAGGGAGGGGAGTCTGTGCGTGTGAGGGACTGAGGGAGGGGGAGCTTGGTGAGTGAGGGAGAGCGATTGGTGTAAGGCGAGGGTCCGAGGGAGGAAGTTAAGTTAATAATCCCTTTATATAGATAAAGGGTAATTTTGTAAATTCGTTGGTTAAACGGATATCCGCGGGGCTTGCAGGGCGGATATGGCCAAATCTGTATCCGCCCCGAATAGTGAACGGATATTTTTTGGATACCCGAAACCACCCGAAAACCCATTCAGCCATATCCAAAACCGCCCCAAACGGATTCGGTGGGGCGGATATTCACGCCATCCCTAACGGTGCTGATCAGAAGACAGTTTGATGTATCATTAGCTACTCCCCCGAGTGGGTGGGCCATCTCATCAGTCCACCAAGTCATTTCATGAAGCAACTGTGCAGTCATGATAATTGAGTCTGAGTTGTTTCCTCAAGCAGCAAGTTTCATTGATTTGGTGTTCATCAGCTCGAAAGAAAGAAAAACGAGAGTTCTGTTTTCTATATAAATCTCCTCTATGTGGATTTTGGATTTTTACTCTTTAGATCTCAGAAACTTTGTTTTGTCGTACCACATTTTGTGCTTCAAACTTTTCTCAACTTTCGTATTCAAAAGCTTGTACTATCTTTCATGGTGGACCGAAATCAGCTTTCTGATGAACTGTTCGGTAAAGGCTGCAAGATTTTTTTAGGAGAAGTTGCTCTCCAAATTGGATTTGGAAGTCCTTCATAGAACATACAAGATTTTGATGATTCGGTGCTCTGCACTATGGGTGCTGATCTGACGCCATTGACCACTCCTGAGGGGTTTATCTGTCTTCATTGAGGTATGCTTCAATCGGGTGTCCGCTTTCCTGTTATCAATGAGATTTGGGAGTTCCTGGCGTACTTCGGCATTACACTCACTCAACTAGTGTCGAACATGTATAGGACTGTGATTGTCATTCTAATTAGGGCTAAGGACATGGGTGTCCGAGTATCTTTGAGGGCGATCCAACTGCTTACTTGTCCTTACATAAATGAGCACGATGTGTGTGTCCCGACATCACCAGACTGCTTTGGCAATCTGCCTGACGATTTTAAATCATGGTAGAAGTTTTGTTTTATGGCTCCCACGAACCAATATTTTGAGCTTGCTGGTCAAGCGAAAATTTAGACAACTGAGTAAGTTCAATTCTTCTTTTGGTCTTTTGTGTTAACTGTATATCAATTGACCTTTATTGTTCATAGAGAAATTCCCAACTTCACCATTTTTTGTTGAAGATAAAGTAACTCTGGATGTGTTTCGCAACATGCCACGTCTGGGGATAGAGGATGTCGGTGAGTCTTCTAATGTCGAGCACAGCAGACTGTGGGCTCATTGGCATATGGCTCATACTCTTTTTAGAGTTTCAAAGCCAAATCCTGAAGGTGTGTCCGCTTCAAAGAAGAGGAAACTTCCCGAGATTAAGGTTCCAAGCCCTTCGAGGAGGGTAGAAATAGATGAGGCGTTTCATTCTCCTATGCATCTAAACAGGTTGCGTGATTTTTCTAGACCTATTCGCAGGCACTTGGCCTCATCCAAAGGACGTGATGCTGTCAGGAAAGTGCATGATTCGTCCACTAGGGCGGAAACTGTTGTTTATGAGGGGTGTGATGCTCAAGCCAAGGCCCCTATCTCTCTTCCTGACTTGGAGAGGGAGTATCTACAAATGGTGGGCATGAAGGACGTAACATAACTAAGTACAAAGCAAGCAGAGTTTCTGCTGCTATAGGTGGGCATGGAAGTTTCGTCTGGTCGTCCCTTTTCAATAAGGGACTTTGAGCTCCGTCCTTCTCTGGATCATGAATCTGTTGAAGAGTTGTCCGATCGTCGACCTTATGTTGAAAGGTCACCTCCGCGTTGCCCGTACTGTCCTCCATCTCATTCCCGTCCCCACATTGAATTCACGACGAGTCTAAAAAATAACTCGTTTTCCACTTCCCTGTCAACTGATGTTGAATCGGCGCGTGAAAGATAGCTGATTGTTGCGGGCAAAAGAAAAGTTGTGGATGAGGGCTCTGATACAGTGAAGACAATCAAGGGTAGTGCTGGGGTGATTCCGGTCCCGAAGGATCTCCATCAATATGCGTGGATCATTTTGTTTGCTCCAGACGTAGTAAGAATAAACAACCAAGCCTGACATCAAAAGGTTAACATTTCTTACACTTTGTGGAAGCATATTAGCAAGTGGAATGACTGGCTGGCAGACTATGCTCCAGAGCTAGTGGGAGAGCGTATGGATAAATGGCAGAAACATCTCGTGTTGGGGATGTCATACTTGAATCAATTGGCAGTAGCTGAAACTGAAGTTGAGCCGCTCGTGAGAGGGTGTATACTATCAAGTGAGTATTTGTGAACTAGCAAAAGTCATATTCTGACGCTTTCTACGAGATTGAGTTGTTGAGGAAGCAACTTGAACTTCCTCAAATGATGGAGTGGAGTCCTAGTGCACAAAATTAGAAGCTCAGAAGGTTTGCTTGGAAATGCTTGAGACTAACCTAGCGAGGGCCATGTCCATGAGGGATCGATTCGAAAATGATTTAAACCTTGCACATCGTGACTTGTTGCTTGCCCGCAATACTGTGGTTGGAATGCAGGTTCTGCATGCTGACAGGGACAAAAAGAGTCTGAATGGATTGTCCGATGTCAGTAGTTAAAGGTTGACGTTGATTTCAATGCCAAGAGTGTGTAAACAACTGAAGAACAACTCCTTCTGGCACATAATTAGCTAAGCATGGTTAATGATAAGCTGGGTGCCGAGCAGTCCAAGACTGACATGTTGTCAAGCAAACTGGAGTAGCTGGAGCAGAAGCTTGTTGAATCAAGGGTGCGCGAGAAGAAGCTTTTCAATGCCCTAGGTACGATTGAGTTTAGCAGAGTCGTGCATGGAAGGTTGGAGTTGTTGCATCTGATGAAGGAGAAGCATCCCGACTGAGATTTCTCCTATTATAAAGAGATTGCATATGCAGAGTTTGAAGTGACCTCCGATTCGTCCAAAAAGAAGGCGACCCTGACAAGGGTGACCGAGAGGCAACACATATGAATATGTCTCATACTATTTCTCCTGCCAAGTCCGACTCTATTGTATCTGACTCTCTCCTTGATGAAGAGTGAACCTTGTATTTTATTTTTAGCTTGCAAATGAATAGTATTCTTTACATGTTCGTTATTTCCTTTTGCTTTTGTGCTAGCTTTTACCTATTTTGTCTTATTTCAACATTAATTGTCAGACGAGAGGCTTTGCTAGGCCAAGAAGATTTATGATTGATCTGCTGGTAAGATTTCTGACTGCTTGTGCTGCGGTAGTTTGTGCAATTATGGTCATAATTTTTTTAGAGATCGAAGAGTGTAATTCACTCTTTGTCTGGCGGCTTGGCTGTATGTTGAGCCAACAGTTATTGTTGCTATTATAAGCGAATTGGTCAAACTATGGTCCCAACACGTGCATCGTTGTATATGATCATACTATAGTCCTCACCAGTCATCTGGGTCGAGCTTCCAGAGCTTTGACCAAACTTTTGACTCTTCTTTACCTATTATTCGTGGAATTGGCTTAGTTGGACCAGAGGTTGTTATCGCAAGTTATAACTGATTAAACTGGGGTCAGGTTCGGCGACCATGGTGGTCCTTGACAAGTCATCTTAATCAGGCATCAAGGGCACTGACTAGACTCCCACTTTTCAACCCATCTTGATCCGCACTTGGTGGACTAGGAATTGGAGCGAACTAGAAGTTATCATCGTCAGTTGCTCTGACTAAACTTTGGCGGGGTTCAACGATCATTGTTTGTAGTTGGCCAATAATCCCTGACAAGCCATGCGGTCAGGTGTCGTAGCGCTGACAAAGCTTCCACTTTCTAGACCGCCGGAATCCGCACGAAGCGAACTAGGCTTCGAGCAGACTAATACCCATCGTCATCAGCGATCACTGACTAAGCTTTGGTTGGGGTTTGACAATCACTATTAGCTTATGAGTAGTGAGCCATGGCAAGCCATCTTAATCGAACATCGAGAGCGGTAACTAGACTCCCACTTTCTAAGCTGTCAGAATCTGTTATTGGGGGATTAGGCTTCGAGCATACCAGAAGACATCATCATCGATCGTCACCTGCTAAGCTTTGGTCGAGTTCGGTTGTTGTTGCCCATGTTTGGACAATGATCCATGGCAAGCCGTCTCGATCAGGCATCAAAGCACTGACTAAGTTGCCACTATCTAAACCATTGACACATGTTTAAAGGACTGGGCATTAGAACGTACCAGATGCTATCGTCATTGGTCAAAACCGACTAAACTTTGGTTACATCGGTGACCATTATCTGCAATTGGACAATGGTCCTTGACGAGCCATCACGGTCAAGTGTTAAAAATGCCCACTAGGTGTTAGAGCGAACCAGGAGCTATTGTAATCGGTCGGAGCTGACTAAGCTTTGGTCAGAATAAGATTTTCGGCGTGTAAGTTTGACTTGGTTGTCTTGACTTACTCAATTCACTTAGCAGTTTGATTCCAGAGTTTGATCGATTGATCAGACAAATAATAGATTGACTAGCTTTAATGAACAACAAAGGAATAACAATATGGTCGATGCCTTGGATTTTATGATAATATTTGTGGGCGCGCTCCTTATTCCATTGGTGCTCAAAGCCTTTGTTGTTTGTACCTTTGCATGTGTTGGGTCGGATCTGGTAGTGCATAAGCTTGGGTCTATTAGTTGAGAGGCCTAATTAGAAAAAATCTTTACAGATCAGCGTGCAGGGTACGACGCATATTGTTAGACAGTTCACTATCGATTACTCCCCTCAGTTAATGGGGTTGCGTTCAAGGTCATTAATTCAAGTTATGTGGACTCGTGCAGTTGCAATGTCGTTTCCCGATTTCCTATGGCATTTAATGCTGAAGTAATTGTTGGTTGACACCGCTTTGTGAACCATCATGTTATATATAGGTTGGTCATTCTATGTTCAAGCATTGCAATGAGAATAATAAAGCATGTTAATCAAATGCATATTACCAGATAATATGCTTTGGAATTTCCAAAGGCCAAAGGAAGATCTCCCTCACCGGAGTCTCCGAATGTTTTGACATTTGCGGCGATGAGTCTTAATAAGACTTGCTATTATACGATGTCACCTGATCTGGGAGGGCATCTGATTGATCCCATGAGATATTGTAATATCTTCTTACATTGCGAAGAAGAGTTATAAACTCCCTCCTCATATGTCTTCCATCTTCTGGTGTTCCCAGGTCCTCTCGCGCCACCTAGTCTGGCAAATTTTGCCTGCTGCTAGTTTTAGGGCGGTCGTTCCCATTGCATCTAGTTTTAGGGCGGTTGTTCCCATTACAAAATGTGACCTTCTTTCCAAAGATGTTAACTTAGCAACACTGCAAACACTCCCCGCTTGAGGGTCATCCTCCTTTTTTTTCTTCCTGTTCTAGTTTGTGTTGCTACCATCAAATCATCATTCGAGGTGATTCGACGGAGCAATGAATTGAGAGTTCTCTTTTGACTTCTTTTTTTGACACTCTACTTTCATCACTTTCTCTTCTAGAGGTAGATTGACATAGCAAAATCTTTACGCTTGTTTCAGCGGATAGATGCTTGCGTCAGACTTAGATACTTGTAGTACATAAACTTTTGTATTAGTTGGTCGACAAACTTTGTAATAACTTTCATTGCAATTAATAAAATCTATTTTATTTCTAGAATGTGTCTGGTACGAACAATTCTTCGAAACTAAAATGAAAAACAAAAAACGAAATCAAAGCAACAAAATAATTTATCTCTGACTCGGGACTAAGCTCATCCGACCCTGAAAGAGGCGCATATGGTCCTAACTTGGATTGCATAGTCCCTCAAGTGAAGTGTCTTGTTATGCCAAAACTAAGGAATTTACTGAATAGTGGGCTTCGTGTTGGCGGGCAGTTCCTTGCTAATTATCAGCTCTTGTGGTAGGTGCTTGTTTGCTGAAGTATCATTACTTAGCTCTTTATTAGTCTGAATTGCGCAACCATCTCTGAATTTTGGCTCTTCGCATAGCTGCACTTTGGTTGTCAGGGCTCCTCTGCCCTCACTGAGTGATTCTCATATTTTGTCTAGGCATGGTGCTTGACATGTTGGTTTTGCAGGCCCGAGCTGCAATTGACAACAATTCAACTATTTCAGGGTTGCATAATGGCAGTGTCTTGCTGTAAGTTGATCTCCTCGGATAGTTCTTTGGGCCTGGTTGGCCGTATATGTTATACATTGGTGCAAAGTGGAAACCCCTGCCGCCATATGATGAAGCCACGATTTTCCCATAATAATATTATAGGTGGACGAAACATCAACTACCATAAATTTTGGACAAGGTACTTTTCGCAATTGTGGTTCTCATGCTTCCACCATTAGATTGATCTTTTCGATGGGAAAACACTTTTCTCCACTGAATCTGATTATGGGGTGGGTGGCGGGGGACAAGTCTTTTTTCTATAGTTGCATGTTGCAGAATGCGCTGAGAAACGGGACATTGAGTGAGGTTCCTGTATCCACCAAGGCCCTCTTCATGAGGAGAATGTACACCTGGAGATCCCTTTCCGTAAACATTCGTGGTGGGATCGGGTTGTGAACTTGTGCATGCTGCACTTGTCGGTCCTCACACTGAGATGGTGTCCGCATCTCAGTCAGTGTCCTCTTGCGAGATCTGTTAGATTGCTCTCCTTCAGAACCGACCCCTTGGAGGACATAAATGATGCTAGGAGTTTTTTTTTCAATCTCCCTGACAACTTCTACTCTTTCCTTTGCCTGATCCTACCTCTTGTCCGATCCTAGGGACTCCTTGAGCTTGCCTTTCCTGATCCAGTACTTGACTTCTCCGTTGAGGTTTTTGCAATCCTCAGTATTGTGTTCGCCTTCCCTGTGGTAGGCACAATATTTGTTGTTGTCGTGCTGAGCGGGGTCTCTTTGCTGCTTAGGGTGTCATTTCAACTCTTTCCAATCCTTGATGGAATCAAGGATGTCGGACAGACTAGTGTTGAGAGGGCTGATAGATTTGGACCCGACATAATTAGAGACCTTGTCGTGCCTTGTGTGGCCTGAATCGGTCTTGCTGTAAGTGTGTTTCCTCTTGTTCCCGTCGTCGTTTTCTTTCTTTTTCGCTCTTCCTTATCCCTGAGGACAAAGGGTTTCTTCTCTGATTATGCTTCCCTTTTAGAGGCCAACATCTCGTCTATAGTTATATATCTCTAAGCATCCCTACTAGAGTGATATATCTCTGGGCATCCCTAAGTAGGTCTACCATGTTGGTTGGGGGTCCAGAGTAAGAAAGTCGTAGAACTTGTCTCTTATTAGACCCGAAGTGAAAGTTGTGACGGCCGTGTCATCACTATAGCCGTTGATGAGGGTCAACTCAATGTTGAAACGAGTAATTTATTTCATCAACGTCTCGTTATGTTTTTGCTTTAAGGGCAAATAACTCGAGACCTTCCTAATTCGTTTGTTGTACACGAAGCGTGTGAGGAACGCCATTGCCAATGTTCATAATGAATCAATAGATTTTGGAGGGAGATTGTGGAACTAGGTCAGCACCGACGTCTTCAGGCTGATAAGGAAAGATCGACACATTATCGTATCGGACCCTTCCTTGAGTGCCATAATGTGTTGGAAGTGGTGCAAGTAATTAAACGGGTCTCATTTCCTATTCGTAAATTCGGTGGAGTATACTTCAACAGCGTTTCTGATAGCCTTATAAATGATATATTTTAACCCCTTAATCTATATTTATTATGTTCTATATTCATTATGTGTATTTTGTGTATAATGTAGGAATTCAAGTATTAATCATCAAATATGCACAAAATGACACAATAAGGCTAAGTTCAACAATAAAGTCCATTGGAAGATAACACGTGCATTACCAATGATTTTCAAGCCCTAGGCCTATAAAGTCAAGCCCACAAAACACCATCACCTATGGATCTCGAGAAAATTATTTGAAAATTTGGACATCCACATAGTAACTTCATCCTAGCCAAAAGGAATTTCTACATATTCCACCATCCATTCTCCAACATATTCTCTTATCTTTTTTTATTTTATTCTTATTTTATTCTAACATATTTTTTTTTATCTTTTCCTTATTTCACCATATATTTTCAACATATTCCTTTATCTTTTTCTTATTTTATTCCACTATCTCACACCTCTTCACCTATAAATACCCCTTGCTTGGAGTATACTTGGAGTGGCGAAAGAAGACAAAAAGAGTTGTATTGAGAGTGGTTGTAGTATAGAGTTTAAAAAGAAATAAGTGGAGGGAAGGCCTAGAGCTTACCATGTTTGGCTAACATCCCACCTTAGGGTGTTGGTGAGCCTATGGGAGGATAGCTCCAAGATGGTTCTCTTTTTGCTTAGTTTATTTCCAAATTTATGTATTAGAGAAGGAAATAGTTAGATTGATCTTGTAACTTGATTATGTCATGAATCAATAAGGCAAGTAAGATGTTTTGTGTTTCATCATATGAATTCAATTCATGTTTTCTTCTTCTACTTCTTAAGTTCAAGATTAGATAAGTTTCTATCATTGCAATTTCTCTAACAAGCTCCTACTTATAATGTTTACATAATATTAGTCTAAGTTTCATTTTGATTTGTTAGATATTTGGTGTTTCATTTAAGTATGGATTCATTGTATACTTTTAAATCTACATTTGATTATTAGATTACTAACATAATTAAAACTTGAAATCAATTTGCTCATAAAGCCATATTTTCCATTCTAAAGTGAGATGAGAATCTACCTTAGGATGTGTTATGAATTTGGAATGATTAATCTAAGAGTGACTTAAAGGTATCATCTACTCATGATGGTATACTCAAAACCCTAACTCTCACATTTAGGTTTTAGTTTGTATTTTTATTTTAAACACTTCAACAATCACTTATTTTCTAACTAGGTTAAGTTTTAAAAGAGATTTGAAGATTAATTTCCTAACTTTTATAACTCTCATTGTGGGATTCGACCCGTATTTGCCGTTATCTAACTCAATAGATAACCGTGAGCTTTCCGGTATGATTTGAGATCGATCATAGTTTTTGTTTGGCTAGGCCTTCGATGGCGTAGTTTAGGGAAATATATTATTGATGGAGATCCTTTCATCTTTGAGAGCTTTCCATGTGGGGTAGTTTCCCTACACGACTTGTGGTCCTAGATTTGAGGGAGAGTTTTCCCTTTCTGAGTGTCGTCCATGCAAGAAAGTTTCTTTACCGGACGTATACTTTAGTATGTGTTTCCTAGTGGGGACCAATGTATTGTTGACATGATTGTCTCGGGTTGATCCCCCAGATACTTGCCTTGTCGGGGCTTACTCTTGCCTTATCAGGGCTTACGAGCATTGGACTTGACCGCATGACGCGTGGTTTAGTGGCACATTGCAATTTGGATCCAACCTTCTGGATCATGCCAATAATGGGCTTTATGTTGTCAAAGCCTCACTGGATTGAGCATTTAATCAAGTCTGCTTTGTTCTGTTGACAAGATTATCATGACACATGTACGGTGCTAATCAGAAGACGGTTTAATGTATCATCAATATTCATAAAAGCTTTTCATAGAACAAAAATAAAATTCACAAAAGTTCTGTTTTTAATTCACAAAAGTTATGTTATCGTGTAGCCCAATGGTCAAGAGTAGTTTTTTTTAATCAAATTGAACACAAACAACAAGTTGTTCTTTTGCTATTTCAATTCAGATTAAAGCCCTTTTATACTTCAATAGTTGTATCTTCAATTCCTTGTTCAAGTTAGGTGCATTGATTATCGTCTCACACTCTTCAAACAATCAGGCTGTGAAATACTTTATATCTACGAGCTCGAACAAGGATAAGGTTCAAAAGTTTTTTAAGAGGGAAGAAGACGATTTAGACGGAGAAGAAACACTTTAAATAACCAGAATTGAAGAATCAATTGGACATTAACCAATATGATTTTGCAGTTTCTCATAAGGCAAGTTTCCTTATAAGTTGGGACTCCTAGTTGAGAACAGGAGAAAGTTGCAAAGTTTTACGAGAGATTTTCTCTTGTGAAGATTTGCGGGACCATTTAACTAAAGATATTGGGCTGTAGAATTATAATTCCATAACCGTTTTTTGCATTTCCTACCAAGTGCCATTTTTATGTAACCGCCTGCAAAAGAATGCAAAAACATTCCTTTACCGCATGCCAAGCGGAGCCATAGTTGCAAACCTTACAAAGTTCTATTTACCAAATATGCTCCTCCCTAAAAATGATATGAGAATTGTCAATGGACAGAAATGTGTAACATGAAGGGTCTATTTGGTTGCACAGAAATAGACATGAAAATTGAAATTGTTTTCGTGAATTTGATTTTGAGGTCTCCCCTCGGACTTGAATTCCCATGAGTAGTGGAAAAATAGTATTACGAATAATCGATTTTCTGTCAATAAATAGACAACTAAACAACAAAAATCTACATAACAAGGGATTTCCCAAGGAAAATGGCTAAGACACATAATGGTAATTGGTTAAATGTTGGATGACAATAGTCACAAGCTCTTGACATGAAACATAATATTTACAGAGCAATATCCTGATTTATAAACACAGCTCAAACTAAAGGTTGAAAATTGGAAAAAACTGAAGTCAATAGCTAGTCGAATGCCTGCTGCATCATCTTATTGACCAATAAATAAGATAATCTGAAAAATCTGTAACTAAGTTGTTAATCTTACAGATCGGTATCCATTTCTCTTCTTTATGAACTTTCAGAGCTGGGGTCACTAAAATAGATCTATCAGTAGCCTCCCATGGAGTAAGGGTTATAGTGTTGGTACTGTGTATACTGTGTCATACCAGTATGACTTTGCGTACCACGCATAGCATACTGTTGCCACATCATTTGCTCCTCCATCAATAGCTTCTGTTTGTTCTCCATATCTGACATTTGCACGTATGAAGGTGGTGCCACTGATAGTGATGCTGAAAACGGGTCTCCACTGATTTCTGGTGCTGCACCACCATTGGAGACTGGTGGTGCTGGCAATGCCAACATCGCTGGCCTGCCAGCCGACCCTAAAGCAACACTACTAGCACTCCCTGTAGCGTTGACACTGGACATAGCGGTAGCCACTTCTTGTTGTTGGTACATGCTATCTAACAACATTGTATTGAAACCACCTGCCAATTCTGGCTTCTGGCCTGATAAATTAGTAGCTGATTGAACCAATGCAGTCTCCCAGTCTCCTGAGCTTTCAAATGTTTCCCATGGTGACTTTGACGATGTAACTTCTGATGCTGGAGCTTCACCATCAAACAATGCCAATGCCAACTTATCTCCTTGTACAACACTTGTGTTTTCACTAGCATCGTATAAGTTCAACAAGTCACCCTGAGTTTGGGTTTTCTTGGGAGATTCCTCCTTCACAA
This sequence comes from Berberis thunbergii, assembly GCA_003290165.1. Taxonomy (NCBI): domain Eukaryota; kingdom Viridiplantae; phylum Streptophyta; class Magnoliopsida; order Ranunculales; family Berberidaceae; genus Berberis; species Berberis thunbergii. Next base: position 186,355 of record QNQO01009279.1, on the reverse strand, counting down.
CAATCTCTTCTTTCTTCGGTTCTTCTTTAACATCAGGCTCAGGCTCAGTCTCAACAAAAGTTTCTGGTGCAGGCAATGCTTTCATGTCATTTAGATCTTCCACTTCCTCTTCATGTTCTGGGTTTTGCTCTGCTTGGTCTTGTTTCAGCATTTCACTCATGAAGTTTGATTCCCTAACCTTCTTGCCATTTACCATAGCTGATTTTTCTCGAATGAACTCGTTCATGATATTGAGCTTCTTCTGAGTAATTCTCTCAATATTTGGAAATCAGAGGACCTGGCTACTCCCACTGTCCTGCACCAACTGTAAAGTGGTCAAGCTCATCAAATTGATTTCCAATTCGACTGAAGAGGTCATGCATCTTCACACATTCTGGGATTTCCAGCTCCATGAACCGGTCCACCAAGATTCCAGTTATTTCTGTTATGTCATAGTATATCTGGATGCTTTCTTTCACAACTGCATAAAGTGCTACAAGTATCACCCTATTGTCCCTTGCTTCACCTGTTCATTATCAATAACCATGACCAAATTCATCATAATGCTACGCAAAATTTAAGTATATATGTTATTTATGCATGCATACATATATTTGCCAAAATGTTGTTCTGACATTGATGGCTGAACATGGACCCTTCTGAATCAGCAAAAGGATTATTTTTAATGAATTAACAAATTTCCCCCGAAAATTGTAGGTTACCAATACTATGTCTAAACATGCAAAGAAACTAATTACCTGTTGGTCTGCATGCTAAAAATCGCTCAAGAAGGTTAAGCAATTGGTTGGTTTTGGTAAATATTCGCGGAGTCTTCATGTCACGTACAGGGCTGGCCCTCAGCCACATTCTAGTCTTATTAATTTCTTCTTTTTCCTCTTCTTCCTCAAATGACATACTCTTACTCCGCCTCTTACGTCTCCCTTGCATTCTATACTCAAGTCGTTCATCAAGATACAATGCATAAGTGCGCACAAATGAAGAAAAATCCCACGACCCAGACCTTGACGTATCACGAAAATCTGACAAGTTGAGCAACCTTGTTCCACGCCTAGTTGCATAGAAGATCTCTTGCTCGTAAGCGGCATCACCATCTATAAGTAGGCGGTGAATCAACATCAGACCCTTGAGTGCAACCACCCAATTCCTAGTTTTGTTGAGTCTCCTTGAGATAATGTTAACGCAAGCACTTATGAACACACGCGAGTAGCATGTTAAGCTAAGAATCTCCTTAATATGCCTCTCGTCAGCCACGTACTCTTCATGGCTTGTTGCCTTGACAATGGCAACCTCAAGATCTGACAATGAGGTGCTGTTGCCCACCATTGCAATGCCAATGCTGGTTTGGTCCTTGACAGCACCTAATGCCTTTCTTATGCTGCTTGGAGCCATTTTTCAATGGGATGTGTTTGAAGGGAAGATGAAGGATGAAAAGAATAATTTGGATTCAGAAGAAAAAGAAGAGAAGAAAGATTTGTGTTGCTTTCTTCTCTTCTCTCTCTCAAATGGAAAGAATTAGCCCTTCCCTTCCTTTCCCTCCTCTTCTCTGTGTATCGTCTTTGTTTATTGTTGTTTTGGTTTATTTCCTTCTTTTTTTTGGGGGGGGGGGTGGAGGGACTTGGCCAAAATGACAGCAGATTTGAAATCAACCATAGAAATACAACTTGACTTACAAGTGAACATCGGAGACTCAAAGGATCAGGTGATTCTGTTTTCATGGGCATGAAATCTGTTATTTCTGTTTTTAGAGCCAACTGTTCATCATCTTACATGTTGTTGACCAGTTCTAACTCGTTTCAGAGACACACAAATAGATTGTTTGTTCTCTGTCCCAAAATTAGCCAAAACATCACATAGTTCTTTAGGATCCAATTATTCTTTCATTATGGATGTTATGTTTTTGTTTGACACTGTCACCCCCATGGAAACAGGTCAAATAGAATGTCTGTCCAATGCAATTTTATTTATTTATTTATTTATTGACGAGCTTGTATCTGGCCTTCTGTTGTTTGATTGCATAGCTTAATGAGAATACTCACCCCCATTGATCTACATCTAATGTTTATAATGGAGGGTTTACATATAGTTGAAGGTCACATGGAGCTGAGGAACAAAAAATTAAGTTACAAAGAAGAAAGAAGACACATAAAACAATGTGCCAAACCAGAGCTAATCAATTGTTGTCGATGGGGAGTGCAGAGTTCAAACCTGTCTTTTCTAGCCATCATCGACCCCCTCCCTCAATTTTGAGCTCCTTTCATAGTTCCTATAGATTTTTGAAAATGGTTTGGACCGTCTTATTCATTTATTTATTTTTTGCTGATATTGCACAATGTCCACCAGGTCCTTATAATAATATTTGGAAAAGGGTTGAACAGACTCATCTCTTTTCATAACTGGCATTCCTATTTTTGGTTTCTAAGAATTTAATTTCTAGGAACTACTATCCCGTCTTGTAGGCTTTTGGAAGATGAGTGAATTTTGAACTTTTTGTTGTGAGCAATTGATACAAGGGCACAAGATTATGTTTGCAACAAATGGAGAAACTTGGAATATCACTTCTCTTGCTTTCCTAGTCTTGTCCACTTCCCTTTAATTTTCCTCTTCTATCATTCCATGGATTTCAATTCCTATGAACTTTGTTCAAGAAAATAAAAAATTGCAAGAAATAAAATAAAATAGAGAAAATATCAAAACCAAAAGAATAGGCCCCAGAATTTGGAACTTCTGTATCGAAGCTACCAAAGACCAAAATGCAAACAACTTTTTAGGTGATCTTTTGCTTCAGTTCTTAACCAAAAAATAAACAATGAAGCAAAAGATCTTGCGTAGAAAACTACCAAAGAAGGAATTACAATAAAATTTTAAAGTGAATGAAGAAAAAGAAAAACACTACTCTTCATTGACAGAATAGAAGTAAAAAGCACAAATGGGAGTTGCAGCTTTCATTTATGAAGTGCCCTTACACGGATAGTATCATAGAAATCAAACTTAACTCCACACTGAATACACAAACCTCTGGATATCGAATAAAAGGAAATAAAAAACATCTATGTTACAACATAAAGGGTGAATCTACAAATGGAATGAATGTTGGTTCCAGAAGAAGAATAACAGGGGGAACTACAATGTATCAGCCTTCCACTGGTTGATTTTTGTCAGTGCTGCAACGCTATACTACTGATACTGTGTTCCTGTTGTTGAGACAATCATCTTCCGTGGGACGAAAGGGGCTTATAATCACCCAAAGTGCTGTCATGAGAATTAGGCAAGACTATGAGTTCAATAACAAGAAGGATTACTGAGTTCCTTCCCCAATGCAGAGAAAACACTCATTCTTCGGTTCATTTCAAAATACTTCAATTGGTACACGCAAGAAATAGGCCAATTCCGCAGCTTTTTGTTCAATTTCTCGCGGAATCAAATTCTCATCAGTAAAAAAAAAAAAAGTAAACAAGCAGGTTTTTTTACAATAGACTCTATCCATAGTGTTGCAAGATTCAAAATATTATGGATGGCGACCCTTTGACCTATTCTCCCAAAGGTTAACAGAGAATCAAACTAATGGATCCTAAGCAACGACAGCACCATTTTGAAAAATCCATATTTTAATTGTAATGGTAAGCCGAGGAACAACATATATGAATATCATGGCTTATAACTTGTTTTTACCATCTAAATGCCAAGTTTAACCATTGCAAATCTTTCAAAATAAAACATTCACATAATGTGCAGGTGGTTTTCAAACACAGACCTGCCTGCACTAAATATTTTGAAGTTGTAGATCATCTAAGGGAAGAATAACATCAAGATCATTCGGAAGCAACCATCTTTTGGGATAAACAAGATTACGTGCTTCCAAATGCAGATGCCAATTCATTACCCTTCCACATCCATAAGGCAGACCTTCCATTTGAAACTCATCTTCCACCACCTGCTCTATAAATGTTGTCTCCTGCAAAACATTATAATATTTAAAAGCTCAATGGATGTTCTAGTAATAACAAAAATTGATGAACCAAATACAAGCTCATTCGATCGTTCAATAGATGTATTTGGTTGTTCATTTTTTTATTAATATAAAGGTTTGGGGATCCTTCAAACTCCTGCTCACTTTCCTAAAAAAGAAAAGGCAATAACAAAAAAAAATATGTAAAGCATTTACATGAAAAATAAAATATTGTATAAAAGAAAATGGGTTGTGGTACATACTTGAAAACCTTCTTTCACTGTGTCAAGCTGTCTTATGGGATGCAAAGTGGTTTGGTTCCATCTCTTGGGATCCCATAAGATAGTGCTGTTGAATGCAAACCCTGACATGTCGACATGGAATCTTCGAAGCCGTTTACTCTTTTCATTAGTATGCCATCCAATTACTTGGCTCCCATTGCATACTGGACCTTCCAATATAGCCTTGCTTTTGCTTTGAGCAAGCATAGCAACAGGCCAAGTGCCAAACCGCCTGATAATCACGAGGACACTAATTTCAGTGGTGACACAATAGTCATCATGAAAATATGAGCAAAAAGACACAGGTTTGACACAGAGAGATGAAGTAATGGATTAAGCAAAGAAAACGAAACAAAAAGGTAGATTTCGTGTTAAGCTACAAGGCTACAGCAAAGAAGAGGAAGAATAATCAAAGGTTTACTAGTACATAACAAAGAAAGGCATGTCAGTGTCACCTGCACAAGTATTATATGTACTCCATACAAAATTTGCAGCAGAAGTAACATCTATAATACAAATCATATCAATTTTTAAAAGTTTGTATAGGCATATAAACAAATGATTTGTTGAGATTAGATTTAACTCATGATCCAACAGTTGGGACTTTAAGTTTGTCCTTTATGTCTCACCCTCAAATCATCTTAAGCTTTCTAATGTTCCAATTATATAGCTTAGTGCATAAGCACTTGGAGTATTTCCTATGGTTTAGTGGCATAAGCACGCAAAGTATTTGCAATACGTAATCTTGAGTGCCGTAGGCACGGGCAATATCTAGTATTATAAAACAACACAAGCAATAAAACTGCAAATGGTGAGGCAGTTATTAAATTATTGAAATACGAGAAATTTTTTTGAGGAAGCTCGAGATGTAAATCCAGCATGCATCCATGATGAGAAAACTGTTACAGTTAGCATCTCACAATGAAAGATAGGAACATGCCTAGCCATCAATCAGCCAGATACATCATAACCACCTAAAAGAATATGATCATCCCCACTTAACGGGTAAAGCTGCATACAAGTGCACAGCCACGCTACCCAGGAACTTGGCCCTACCTGAAAATTCCAGAATCTACATATGTGCATCACATATAGCTGGACTAAAGGCATTAGTTATGGTAAGCAAAATTCTATACAAGCACAATGTCCACTCAATAGCCACAACCATACGATAGTTTCCTTCTATCCCCAGAGAACTTCCTGATCCCTTGTTTCAATTATACAGAATCATGGTGAGCACTGTAAACATGAGCTGCTATTTATAGTTGCGAAATTAATATTTTTTTCCAGGAAAAAACATAATAACACTGTCTTTTTTCCCTCTTACAGAAAACAACCACATCCCTTCGCTCTCCCTATCTATTCTTCTTCTTCTCTCCTCAACATGCTTTTTTCTAACTCTCATCTCTATCTTTTCTACATTGATTGAAATAAAACGACTAACCAAATCTATGTCAATTACGGTGGGTTGTCACTAATGAACACTTTCTTTCTCCTTAAGCTGTATCGATTGACAGAAAATGGATCCCCAAATTTATGTCAGCTTTGCTCGGTCAACACAAGAAACTTTTTTTCCCGGAGAGATATCAATCTTCAACCAAGGTGAAGAAAAGGAAAGGAGAAATAAAACATAAGAGAAGAACGAGAGGTTGGTGTTCGTGCAGAACAAAGAAAAAAAAACAGATGTCATTGAGAGAAAGAAGTGAGTATATGAAAACAGCTAGCAAGTGACGCATTCACAGCCCCAAAGAAGAGACACAAACAAGTACAAACTTATCTCAAATGATGTCTGCCCAGACGAACATAAAGACAGTAAGAGTAACATCCCCAATTGTTCTGAACGACTTCCCCAGCTCCATCGGATTTCTTTGATGGATAAGAACATCCACGTTTTAAAAATCTTAATCAGGAACTAAGGCGTTGCTTTTTCATGTGGTCTGAGCCTCATTCAATCAATGTATGGATGGTTTAATAACAATGATACTGATTTAATCAATTGTTGTGCAGTTAAAATGACGTTATAAACACCGATATAATGCTTAACGGATGTGAGCCGTTACGTTATGACATTATTCTTTATGGTATCACAGCTCCGATATAACAACGTTATTGAAAATAACGTTGTTTTAACGTTTTGTTCTAATACATGAAAACAAAATCACCAATTTCATTATCAATCAAACCAGAACCTTGGACTCATAGGAAAGAAGAAGAACCAGAATTCGCTGTCGCCAATCGACAAAGAACTAGACCTCGCCGTTTGACAGAAAGCGAGAGAAGAAGAGAAGACGAAGAGTCGATCACACTCTCTGTTGTGATCTCACTCTCGTACAAAAAAAAGATGTTTTTTATTAATACTTTTTTATTTTTGAATTTAATGTTATAAACATGATTGACTTTTTTGACTCTATAATACATTAATACTTGTGGGGGTATTAAAAATATATTTTAAAAAATTCCATTATATACCGTTATATCCCATTATAACCTATAACACTCTTGGACCGTTATGGATCCGTTATCTGTTTTAACTGCATAATCAATTGTTGAAACACCTATGAGGCTTTCATTAACCATAAGCCTCGCACTGAGGCGAACCTCAAATTGTAGCCTCACAATGGTTTTTTAAGCCATGAGATCATCTGGTGCTCATTCTTGCTTCTTCACTCAAACATTGCATATTCCTTTCTATACAAATACACTGCATAATTGTGTGTCCCTCTCATCCAAATCCAGTTGCCCAATCCATTGAGTTACTGCTACGTGTTACCATAATACCATAATCAGTTCATTCTGTCCACAATTTCTCCTGAACTTGTCTAGCAAAAAATCAGCCAAGAGGCGATCGATGGATTTCTCACTGCAATTATATAGCACGTGTCTGTTTGGCAAGAAATTCCCTTATACGTCAGATTATCAACCGCAAAAGTTATGCTACGGAAGAGCATCCATATGACTAAGCTGGTTTGAGGAGGAAATTCTTAAGCCAAATGTGTTTATGATTTTGAGTCACTAAGCAGCTTTAATTTGAAAATCCAAGGCGGCTGAAAATGCTTCGTGTGGTATCTAAAAGCAGCTTAATGAATCTAAAGTTTTCAAATCCAAAGCCTCAGAAGAGCAGGCCACTCAGGCACAGATGAAACCAATTATAAGTCTACAAGTCATACCATTTCATCTCTCACAGTAAATTTATGATACCAAGGACCCCCAAACTCCAATGATACCAACATTGGTAAAGCATCCAATGGCCAGCCCACTTGTACAATTGGACAATCGTTAAATCTAGCGCAACAATATTCATCTAACCAAGCTTGAACTTGAGCACAATCCACTTTGAATTCACACAAAATATTTGTGATTACCCAATCAACACCACTAAGAAAAGTAATTTGGATCAGATGCATAACGATATTATTTATCAACAGAAAATTAACTAACCCAATATAAGACCGAAATAATAACATACACCTTCAAATTTGATCAGAACTTGATCAAACCAAACTTGATAAGATGACCTTTAGAGCATATAAACAGAACTTTTCAACCTAACAAAACAGTTTTGACCAAGCCCCCATATTCAACTCCCATCTAGGCAGTTTGAGAGCGCTTCATCCTCAAATCAGGCCTCATGACATGAGTGGCTAGGTGTGCTTCAAGGTTGATGGCCGCAAATAATTTAGTAGTCTACTTTAAACTTTTCAGAGTGTTATACAATAATTTTAATTTTAATTTTGTTAATGTGCCAGTGTAACTAGTAGATTAAACCATACATCAAGCTTAATGGCCAAGTGTCTAACATGAACACAAAAATATTAACAATCATACCAAACAAAAAATACAAACGCAACCTATTAAGCACATACAAAAAATATTATAACTCATAAGGCATAACATAATTAGTAATTATACAAAGTTACTAACACGACACCACAAAATGCGTGTTACAATCTCGACTCTCATCATCATTCCTCTCTTCAACCTCAAATTTTGCACTATCGCCAGACAACTCATGCCTCTTCCATCTTCACCCTCCCTATTCGTGTAACTTTTCTTCTTGCTTATCATAAGTGAAAAACGAGGGATGCGTTGCCTCCGACTTGTACTTCTTGGGCTTGGTCCCAAATTACCAGCATCATTGATTCTAGAACTTGTTTCAAGTAAGTTGATTGCTTTTAGGCCGAATTTGGGTATTTCAAAATTCATTTAAACTTTTTAAACAAAACACCCTTTATCTTCTTTTAAGGGTCAAGGGGCATCAAGCTTATGAGGTGAGCATCCAAGCATGCCGAGGTGCAAAATTATGTCAACTATTGAGACACAAAGTGAACACTTTTTTTAAGGTAAAAAAAGATATTACAATACGGAAACCCTAAAATATTAAGGTCCCAAACTAAAGCATCCCAGAGAAAGATGGATCATCATCTTCCACCTTCTTAACAATGTCTGAGTGGTTCCAAGCATCACCCACTAATCCCCAACAAGCCACGGAAAATGCACATTTACCTTGTAAACCCACCATAATACCAACGGTGTTGTGCCCATGATAGAACTAAACAATAATCAAAATACAAAGCAAGAATTGAAATAAAACTATGATAACCCTAATTGAAAACAAATAAGAAATAACTATTTTTCCAGTCAATCAACCCGCAACGATGAACAATGTTTTGCATTTTTATAATATTCCTAACTTCTTTGGCAAACTAACTATCCCAACCCTAATTGGCTAATAATGTCTTAACTACTATTATGAGTTTTACTTAATAAGCCCAATTCAATTAATTTTACTAAACTAATACCCACTTACATTAACCTCCCCGGGTTGAAGAAGCTTGTCCACAAGTTTCAAGGGTGCAAGTTGTGCCTTTTGCCACTAAGGAGATGAGTTTTTCTTCGCTATTAACTAGATGTACTTGGTCCATATATTCATGCTTATCAATTTCATTTGTCTCTAGCACGGACTTTCCTTTCGAACATGGAGAAATTGACCACAATCAAAGCACTTAAGATGTTCCTCAATAGTGGATCGCAGTGGGTAAGAAGTGGAAGTGCGTGGTAGACTCGCCAAAAATTTCTTCTTAGAGAGGTTTTAACTTTGTTTCTACTCGTTTAGCCATATTCTCCGTAGCCAAAAGTGTATCAACTCCTCCAATGCTAAGACAAACGTGATTATCGTATCCATGGTAAAAGGAAGGCGGTTTCTCGTTTTGGTTCATGTGGGTTGATGCGCATACATAAAGTGCAAAATTTTGTAACTAGTAATAGTTCACTCGTTCTGGGTAACTCCCATCAATCGCTCAAAGAGATCTCAGGGAAAAAAGCAGACCGCATCAGCTTACTTATATCATCCCAAGTGTGAGGTAAACCCATAGTTGTTCTACGTGCACATTCCTCCTGCCACTAGACTAACTGTTACCGCCTTTTGGTCTCGCATGTTCTTAAAGTCAAGAATCCGATCAATCTATATAGGCCAATCCATCAAAAAGTCACCAAGTTCAACTCCATCATAGGAAGGCACATCGAGTTTGAATCCTATATCATCCCGATGTTCCATTACTACTATTAGCTGATCATTATCAATAAAATTAACTCTACCGAAGTTCTGATCGCCTAAGTTAAGGGGTAAAAAAAAGATGACCACCTCCTTCAAATCCTCTATCTCGACCTAATGTAGATCGAATCTATTTTCTGTCCTGCGCAGGCAGCCAAGGCGGGTTAGGATTTCTTTGTTGTTCTTCTACCGTCTGTCATGTACCTGTGGTAACTCAGTCATTTCTACAACAAAGGTTGAGAGGATACTCCAAATCACATAGGCACCTGATTGAAAGATTTAATCCAAGGGGAAATAGGGTGTTGTGATGAAAAGCTAGAATAGTTAGGAAGTTGGTATTGTAGAAGAAAGTTAGATTAACCAGCTACCATAATTGGAGTCAAAATTTGTTTGTCCTAGATGGAGTTGTGAATTATTAGGGTTTTGGATAGCATGTGGGTTCAAATAAAGGGTTTCAGGGTGAGGGTTAGGTGAGAGAGAGGTGTGGAAGGGTGAGAAATGTGTGGAAGGGTGGTGGATGTAATAGAGAACCTCCAAAGATAGCGGGGAGGGTAGTGAGAGAGTGGGAGGGCTGAGAGGAAGGACGAGGTAGGGTAATGAGAGAGTGGGAGGGCTGAGAGGAAGGACGAGGGAAGGGTACTGAGAGTGGGAAGGCTGAGAGGTGACTGGAAGAGGGGTCGGGTGGGTTTGGGCAAAAGGGACTACCTGGGGGGGGGGGGGGGGGGGGGGGGGCGGGGGAACGCCCCGGCCGATCATGGGGGAAGGTGGTGCGTCACCAACAACAGAGCTATTAGACATGGGGGTTGTCGGTGGTACCATGTGGTTCATAGGGGCCCACCGGTACCCTTTGTGGGTGCTTGTTGGCCCTCCTGTTTGCCGAGAGAAAGCTTGCGAGCATATTTTCTATCTTTTTATCTCCCTCGCCATTGCTTTCTCTATTGATTTCTCAATCTCGACCTAGTTTCATTGTTGTAGCCCTGCTAGTTGAGAATTCCAATATTCCTCTTTATGGAGTATCTCTTGTTCTATTTTTGCCTCCAAGATATTTTTCAAAGTTTTCAATCCTTCATGGCTTCAACTACCTTGATTATCTCTTCCTCCGTCATCTTCCAAGCATTTTCTTCTGCGAATTTGTTTGTGTTATACAAAAGAAGTGCTTTAGCTATGATACCAATTGATAGAACTAAATAAGAATTAAAATAAAACAAAATAACAATTGAAATACGAAGCTGGAATTGAAATAAAAGTACGATAAATCTTAATTGAAAACAAATAAGAAATAACTATTATTTTCAATCAATAAACACCACAACAATGAACAATGTTTTGCCTTATTTATAAAATCCCTAACATTTTTGGCAAGCTAACTATATTAATCGTAATTGGTTAATAATGCCCTAACTACTATTATGGGCTATACTTAATAAGCCCAATTACAATTAATATTACTAAATTAATAACATATTTGCTAACCTCAACCCACTACTTAAGTTTAGCTCAAACAATTTAATTAATAAATTGGTCTTGGAGTGGTTCATTTCCAGCAATCAAACCCTATGCAAGTTGGTGCATGATTGGATGGATGAAGTGCATCAATTTTGTGAATAAGGCATTTTTTATGCAAAAGTACATTCTAGTAATATAACGTAATATTTACTATTTAGACACTTATGAATGGGTTAGCTTATTTATTATAGTGGAATTCTAAATGTCGAGGAAACGGGCGAGGAAAGGGACGTGGCGAGGTGGGGACCGTCCATCCCGTTCGGGATGCGCGCACCAAAAACGACAGCACGCATCTCTAGCGGGGTAGACGGTCCCCACCCCGCCACGTCCCTCCCCTCGCCCGTTTCCTCGCTGTGTAGAATATCTCTTTATTATATGCAAAGGCCTCACCTTATATGGGATATCAAAATATTCATTTGGCAAAAACTCATTGAAGGCTTAAAGGCTAATGGCCCTACTTGCTCTAACATTGAATACCTCAAATTTGTTTCCATTAACATTATTATACTCGTGCAGAGTCACCTATTTGATTGTTTTAACAAGCTTAATATTGACAATTTCCAAATAGAACATGAACCTACATGTGATTTTCAAAATCTAAAATACAAGCAACCAAGAAAGAAAACCTATGGACATATTACGAACTAAGGGTGTGTTTTTACAAAAATAAAGAAAAATAGGAGAGGGGGTGAGAAAAATAATTTCATTTTGAGGTTGAATATGATTATATTTTGATAAATTTTTTCTTAGCTCCCTAGTTGAGAAAACATTTTTCACAATTTTGTAACAACACCAAGTGGATAATGAAAATCACAAAATTTATATTTTTATTTTGTCTTCCTCTTTCCTTCCTATTTCTTCCCACTTTTGGAAAATTAACCTTATATTGTTAATTTCCCACATAATTCTCTAGAAACGCACTAATTAAATGGTTTCCGTTGATAAACAATTGAATAGCACAATTTTGTGCTTGCAAACCCTACAATATATCATATCAAGACAAGTGTCGAGTTGAGAAGAATAAGCAATATAGATTAGTGGTTCAAGGGAAAATTATTGTCAATAAATAGTAGCACAAATTGAACAGGAGTTCCTATAACCATGGATTATAGTTGATATCTGAACAATCGTAGATAAAGAGCGTCTAGAAAGTGCATTCCCACAAAATTGAAACAAGAAATGGCATATGCTAACTAATGTCGAAATTGATCACTTTCCCCATATATGCATTGTGTAGCAATGTAGCATGTATAAAGACTGTTCTTAAAACATATGAGAACTCACTGATAAGTTAACAAATAAAAAAATGTGTTGCACAATATTCTAATCAATTAGCGATTTGAGGCATTCTATAGCAGAAACACAAAGTTATCTAACTTGTCTTTGTTAAAAACCTTCTAGAGAGCCAAGCCCGCGCCAGGCCAACCCATCACCATCCATCATCCTAGAGACAGCATCTCTAGGATGATGGATGGTGATGGGCAAGCCTGGCGCGGGCCTGGCGTTGTGGGCCTGGCTCTAGATAAATCAACAAACTGTCTCAATTTCGCATAAATTCACAAATTACGAGAACATGCTAGTAAAATAAAAAAAAAACACATAAGAACTATAAAGTAGACAAAATAAAATTATATATTGGCAATGGGAGAAGAACAAATGCATACCTGATTTCTCTCAAGCTCTCAAACAGCTCAAGAGAATAGATATTGTCATCATCCGCAAAGTAGACAATCCCATCAAGCCTATGCTGCTCAATATGCTCAAGAGCAGTGTTCCTCTGATGAACCCCTCTATCCTTAACATTCGTCGCATTCTTTTTACACACAAGATGCCTATTCATAACCCCAATCTTCCTCAATATCTCTGCAGTCTCATCCTCCTGCTCATTCATCTCCACCACAATCCACAAAACCGGAGGCAGAACCAGCCTCAGCACCTGCCCCAATCTATTCAAATAATACCCCTGAAGTGCTCGATTAAATGTTGGTGTCACAACAATCAATTGCTTCCTCGGCTTAATATCAAACTTATCCTCCACCACCTCCTCCGGTTTCCTCGTCTCTAAACCTAAATTCACACTCTTTAACACAACATTTCTTCGAGAAATCACCCCACTCAATTCCTGCCCCTGCGGCGGCCTCATCAAGAGCAACTCGTTGTCGTTCCAAAACGGAGAAAGGCCGTACAAGAACCCGAGCATGAAACATAACAAAAACCTGTGTAGACTCCATTTCCAGAGGTGATTCGGCTTCCGCGATTGGCGTTGAAGGAAGATTCCTGATACAAGTTTCTTCTTTAGATTATGGAAGAAAGACTGTTTTGATGAGTAATTCGAAGAAGAAGAATAAGAAGCGTAGAGAGACTTGTGAGAGGGAGAGTGGATTGTGAATGGAGTCTCTCCGTTTGTGTGACATCTGTCGCAATAAGCTGGCGATTGTGTTCGCCGAATTGACGCCATATCGATCTATCGATCGATTCAATTATTCATTCTCTTTTAACAGAGAGAGAGAGGTGAAGAAGAAATGATTTAAGCGGGACTTGGAATTTTAGACTGCACCGATGTGTTGATGTTCTGGCCAGGTAATTGATTTTGACTTCTGTAAACCGAGTCGAAGAATGTGAGTAATGAGGTCTCGAGCAGCGGACCCAGGATTTTAGTCGAGCGCCGGGGGGGGGGGGGGGGGGGGGGGGGGGGGGGGGGCGGGGGGACTATAAAAAATACAAGTAAAAATCTAACTGGCGAGGGAAGCGGCGAGGGACCCCACAGGGGGAGGGGGAGCCGTCCATTTCCCCCGGGATGCGCCCTCCCCCTGTGGGGTCCCTCATTGTTTTCCTCGCTACGTCCCTCAACAATTATACGGGTTCAAAATACAATGCATATATCAAATTGGATCCAAGTGTAATTAATTTTAAGCCAAAATAAGGTCATTATTGATAACCTTAGCAAAAACAAACAAACATAATAACTAGAATATATAACTAATATCACAAAAGAGTTTGTCTAGGCAGCCAGACTTTAAAGCCATTTTTTGGCCAAGCTAGAACATTTTTACACCTTTACCCATTCTCTTTAAAATACAATCACAAACATTATCTATAGATGGGATAGAAATGTAAAAAACTTAAAACCTGACCAAAAAGTGGTTATAAAGCCTGGTTGTCTAGAATTGAGAATCACAAAATAATTAGGATAAGTTCTAGGTGAAGCTAAAAAAAATTTGAAATTTGCGAATCTAATAATATCATAATAAAATTTCAAAGAAAAAATAGTTTATATGAGGCTCAAATTTTATACGAGTTGGCTAATGTTATATATTTTCATTGAATTCTATCGTTATTATTTTAGATATTAATTTTAAATATTTTTTGTTAGGGGTTTAATATCGCTTGTGAAAAACAATTCATTTATTTAATGTTAATAAATTTTTATTAAACTAAACATTTTTTAATATTTGCAATTACTAATAAAATTGCATTGAAAATAAAATAAAAATGCACTCGAAGAGTATCAAACTCAAGTCTTTTACTAAAAGTGATAAACCTCCAACCACTACACCAACAAAGACATGTTTGAATGTTTTCATAAACAATTAATTTATTGTATTCTACATTATATAATCGATTTTTTAAGACTAAAATATATATACTAAAAATATTTTAAAAGTTGTCCCTTAGTAGGTCCGCCCATGGTCTCGAGGAAGATCTGCGGGTTTTTGTGCAACGAGGCGGTCAGCAAAGGTAGAGTGGGAGATTTTTTTAATGCGTTGTGCGCCCATAAGAAGAGAACACGTGTTACTTGTTTGACGAGAGTGACAGTTTTTGTGTATTTTGGAAGGGGAATTCTAATTGTCGAGGAAACCAACGAGGGAGGACCCTCCATCCCCCTCGCGATACGTGCAAGGAATGGAATGCACGCATTGCGAGGGGAATCCCCCTCCATCCCTCGCTGGTTAGCCAAGCTCATTTTGGAAAGAAGTTGACCACTTGCAATTCCCCCACTGGTAGAAGTTTATTTTGAGTTTAATTCGGTGGCTTGGTTTCCCGGGAAGAAAGTCGTTTCATCATTATTTATTCAACTTTTCTAAATAGTGGAGGGGACCAGCCAATCCAACACCATCCATCATCCTAGAGATGAAAAACTCTTATTGATTAGGTTGTATGAAAATTAAAATAAAATTGAGAATGTTTCTTGAGTAATGGAAGAGCGTACTATTTTTGGCATAAATGGGCTAGTCTTGAGATGTATAGACTAAGATTACATCAAACAACAAGATATTTATGTATGTCAAACATTGTTGATTGACATTGAGGTATGACTGCTCATGTAGGATAGCAATGGTTGCGGATATCTGTTCCACCCCAAACCGTTCGGGAGGATTAGTTTTTGCTAAATAGATTTTGGTATGGCTTTGGGGACCAAAATTGGATCCGTCGCATCACTGTTTGCGGGGCGGATAAAGATATCCACGCGGATATCTATTTATATATAAAATTTTATTACTAAAATAACATTTCCTTTAACTATATAAATAACCCTAAATCCCTAATTCTCTCCACTCATCCTACTATTTCTTTCCAGTTTCCATCTCATGTCACACAAGACACAAAGTCTTCACGTCTCCACTTCTCCACCTCCGTGCACATGTGTCCATCAACACCGTCCAGCCCACCATTCAGATCTTTTTTTCAAAACAACGAGGGAGCGGATGGGAGCGCTGATAGTGAGAGATGAGCGAAAGGGTGGGTCACACAACAACAGTGAAATGAGTGAAAAGTTGGGAGAAATGAGGGGTGGGCGCACATCAACAATGAAATGAGGGAGGGGTTGGTGGAGTGCAGAGAGTGAGAAAGAGGGGAAATGAGGGAGGGAGTTGTGTTGAAATAGAGGAAGTGAAACAATACAAAGAGAAGAAAAATTGTATTGAATGGTGTAATTTGTATACAACGGGAGGTGTCCTATTTATAGGATTGAAATGGGAAAAAGTCTTAATTTAGCCGATTTGGGACTAACCTTGACTTGTACATTTTAATCGACGTGGGACTAAACCATGACTTGTACATTTTATACATTAACATCCTAATTCAGCCGATGTGGGACTAAAACATGACTTATATATTTATACATTAACAACCCCCCCCCCCCCCCCCCCCCCTCAAACTCAAAGTGGTAAAATGGAGATCAACTTGAGTTTGAAAACTAAATCCTGAATGTGTCCTAGAGGATGTGCTTTAGTGAAAATGTCTACAGTTTGATCGATAGAAGAAACGGATAATAGACCAATGGTGCCCCGAGTGAGATTATGACGTACAAAGTGACAATCAAGTTCAATGTGTTTTAGTGCATTCATGAAAGACATCATTGTGAGCAATCTGAATAGCACTTTGATTATTGCAGTTGATGATAGTGGCAGTAGAATGTGTAATGCCCATGTCTTCAAGTAACTAGCGGAACCAGAGAAGTTCCTGAGTTGTATTAGCAAGAGCAAGGTATTCAGCTTCTGTGTTGGATCGAACGACTATGGTTTGCTTCTTGTTGCACCAAGAAATAAGTGAATCACCAAGGAAGAAGCAGTAGCTAGTGGTAGATCAACGATCAATGGGGTCACCTGCCCAATCTGCATCTGAGTAAGCACGAAGCTCAAGTGAAGAGTGAGCAGAAAAATGAAGACCATGAAACAGGGTAACATAATGAGGTGAATGTGAGGCATAGAGAAATTGGCCGACTATATAAACAACATAGGATTGTCAGGGCGAGTAACTGTAAGATAAACTAGACTCCCAACCAACTAGCGAAACAAGGTGGGGTCATCTCGAGTTGTGTCATCCATAGGAGTGAGTTTAGAGTTGGGCTCAAGGGGAGTGGTATATGTCTTACTATTTGTGAGTCCCGCCTGAGTAAGAAGATCATAAGCATTCTTAGCTTGAGAAAGATAATATCCCTTAGAGTTAGAAGTTGTCTCAAGCCCCAAAAAAATAATTAAGCTTCCCAAGATCTTTTATTTCTACTTGTTGACTGGGATAAGTCTTGAGATCCGAGATTTCGGATGTGTCATCACCGATGATAATCATATCATCTACATAGAAAAGAAGAATAATAGTACCCTAGTCCGATTTGCGAATGAAAATGGCAGAATCATGTGAGTTGGAAGTGAATCCAAAATCCCCAACAATGATACTGAACTTGGCAAACCAAGCTTGAAGAGCTTGCTTTAGACCATAGAGAGCTCGACAAAGTTTGCATACTTGATGCGGAGGATGATGAGAACCAAGAAGATGATGCATATAAACTTCTTTTGTGATATCACCATTAAGGAAAACATTTTTCACATCCATCTGAAATAATCTCTAATGACGGACTGCGACAACTGCAATTAAGCTTCGAACTGAAATGAGACGGGCAACTTGAGCAAAGGTTTCCTCATAGTCAATCCCATACTTCTAGGTATACCCCTTCGCTACCAGGCGAACCTTTAACTGATCAATAGACCCATCAGAGTGAGTTTTGATTTTAAAAACCCTTTTGCATCCCATAACATGTTTGCCTTTTGGCAAGTCCACTAGATCCCTAGTGTGAGTGTTTTCGAGTGTCTGTAGTTCATCAATCATTGTTTTATGCCAAAGAGGGTCAGAACTAGCTTCATGATAGAAACTGAGATTCATGGTAAGAAAGAATAGTGGAAAATGAAACAAAATCACGAAGATGAACAGAAGGAGTTTTTATCAATTACTTTGTCGAAGAGGGAGATCGGGAGCTGCTGGAGTAGATCCATCGGAAGAGACAAGTAGCTCAGGAGAAGGCAAGGTGGAGATCATGTGAGCAAGAGATAAGATGTGTGGGTGGAGATGCCGACTCGTATGAAGAGTCCATATCAGGAAAAAAATCTACAGAAGTGTTAGTGAATAGGAAAGGAATAGTGGCGTGCGGTAGGTGAAACTTGGAAATGGAGGAGAACATTTTGTGTTTCTAGAAAACAACATGGCGAGATACATGGAGGCATTTGGAGTGAGGATCCCAACATCTGTAGCATTTGTGTTCAATACCACATCCAATGAAACAACATAGGTGAGATCTAGGTTCCAACTTTTTGCGCTCATGAGGCAGAAGAAGAACAAAACAAACACAACCAAAAACCTTAACAACACTATAGTTAGGAGGTTGACCATAAAGACGCTCAAATGGTGGTTGATCTCCAAATTTGGTGTAAACGGTTGCAAGAGCAGCTTCACCCCAAAAATTCTCAGGACTTAAAGTAGATATGAGAAAAATACAAACAATGTTGAGAATGTCTCAGTGTCTGCGTGCAGTGCGTCCATTTTTTTGAGAAGTGATTGGAAAATAACGATGAGGAAGGGAGCCATGTTAGCGAAGAAAGCTAAGGACCCCATAATCAGTATATTCGGCAGCATTGTCAGCATGAAACACTTTGATATTGCAAGAAAACTGAGTTTTGACCATAGTAGTAGAATCAAAGTATAACTGAAGTAATTCAATTAATTGCCATGAGAAAAAGCCAAGTGTAACGAGAGTAATCATCAACAAAAATTACAAAGTAACTATAGCCTCCCATAGTAGTGGTGGGAGACAAACCCCAAACATCAGAGTGAATCAAATCAAAGGCTGCAGAAGAAAAATATTCACTATTATCAAATGGTAATGCTGATTGTTTTTCAAGTTGACAAGGAAGGCAATCAAATTGCTCTTTACTAACAGACCCTAAATGACCATTAGTTACTAAGGATTGAAGACGACTAACATAAGCATGACCAATGTGAAAATGTCGGACACTAATGGATGAGGTGGATGAGACTGGAGCTGTTTTCTGAATAGATAAGTAAACTGGAGGTTGATTAGCTCAAAGAGTCGTCCAACCTTATGACCTATCCCAAGAGTTTGTCCCATATTTGGATCATACACACAACTAGAAGCATAAAAAGGACAGTAAGACCCAAGTCACATAGTTGACCAACATAAGAGATTGAGAGTTAATTGGGGATACAATAAGTATCATAAAGATGAGTGTTTAATGTGGAAATTTTCCCAATATGGCTCATTTTCATGGGAGAGCATTAACAGTTTGAATGGTTGGAGTGTGACTAGCGGTGAGTTTGGAGGTATCAGGTATCATGTGATTACAAAAGGCATAATCAAATAACCAAGATGAATTACCTGTGGTGATTGACATAGAAGTGGAAGGTGGATTAACAGAATGAACAAGTACTTGTTGACAATTTACTCTATGTTGAAATCATAGAAAGATTCACCAGGAACAGTAGATGATGAACTGTCAATAGTAGTGGCAGCAGATATAGGAGGAACACCGCGAGGCATGTATTGTTGGGAATGTCTATTAGGAATTTGAAGACATTCATGTTGAAAATGACCAGGGGCTTTCTTATGGCAAAATTGACAAACTTGAAATTGGCAGTCCAAGAGAGTGATTTGCTTTCTTGTAGTAATTTGCAGAATTGTGTGAAAGATGCAGGTGAATGACCTTTGTAGTTTGGTTGATGTCTTCTGGGAGTGACAAAGACAACATCTATAGGGGTGGACTTGTGAGGGGTAAGATGAGTTTCCTCCGAGAGAAGTTCAATAACTGCTTGATCCAAAGTGGGTAAAGGACTGCAATGTAGGAGAGACGCGCACACGTGCTCAAAGTATTTATTGAGAGCCATGAGGAAAAGAACCAAGTGTTGACGATCCCGATAGTTAGAAAACTTTTTCATTTTCGAAATTGTAAATTCGGGTTATGAGGAAGCAAGTTGGTCCCAAACATAGTGCATCTCAAATAGAAAAGTGTTGATGGATTGTTCAGGTTGTTGTTGCATGAGATGTAGACTGCCTAGAAGTTGGTATTGATGAGATAGATCAGAGGTGGTGTAACATTTCTTCAGAAAAGTCCCAAAGTGACTTGGCAGTCTCGAATCTACCAAACTGGAGATTGATGGAGCGTACACATGTGTTGCGAATCCATGTGATGATTTGGTGGTTTTTGTTATCTCACTCATTGAGACGGTCCATGTATTTTGTGTTGTCTTCTTCATTGTCTTGTTTTGGCTCGATGATATGGCCTGTGACACAGCGCCAAATCTTTCTGCCCTTGAGAAAATCGGACATAGCCTGAGCCTATATGGTATAATTGAGCCTTTCCATGATGATGGTAATAGGTTGTGAGACCTCAAGACTCTCCATAGTTAGATAGGGTGCTAAAGGATGATCTTGAAAGTTTGTATTGGACAGTACAAAGTTCAAAATCAGGAGGTCAAAGTAACACTTGCAAAAAGCCACCGCTCTGTAGACCGATTGATATGAGAATGATGTGTGCCAAATAGACACTTTAGGGTGTGTGGTAGTCACAAAAGTCTTTTAATGTGAATGATCCACTAATGGTGGCAATCACAGAGCATACTCAACTCTTGATAGGCCAAGAACCATTAAGATAGTTGCTCTAATACCATGTTGAAAGAGAGGAAATCATACAATATAAAGACAAGATATATTGTATTGAATGGTGTAATTTGTACAGGGGGGAGGTGTCCTATTTATAGCATTGAAAAGGGAAAAAGTCATAATTTAACCGATGTGGGACTAAACCATAACTTGTACATTTTATACATTAACATCCTAATTTAGTCGATGTGGGACTAAACCATGACTTATACATTTATACACTAACAGGTTGAGTCTAGAGAGAGTGAGAAAAAAGAAATGAGGGGTCGGTGGTTCGCGCAGATAAAGGAAAGGAAAGATTGGGCGACTCACAAATAGAGGCCCTGGGTGTTCCTTTTTTGGACCTGGTAGCAGTTATGGTGACAGTGGTTCTTTCTCAAGTGGTGGTGGATCTGTATGGTGTTCAATCAGTTGATTTGGAAGATTGATTTCTTTTTACTAGCTAATATATAGATAATCGGGGCCCCATGGATATCCGTTACCCTTGAAGGATCTGGGATGTTTTAACAAAAAAATAATAAATGGTTTTGGACGGATTTGGGGATGAACAAAATCCAGCGGGGCGGAGATGGATTTGCCCAAATCCGGCCCAATCCACACCATTGCCATCCCTAGCTCATGTCATGTATCCTTGACTCGCCGTTAAAGTTTAGTTGTTGATGACGATTAATACTTTAACAATATGTCATTTGTGTAACAAATTATTTTCCTAAGTTGACTATTTGATTGTCTCTTTATTTCATAATAAATGTCATAAACCTAATCTTCTCCCTATTTTCGGATATCATGATAAGATTCATATTCACTTTAATAGCCATCAAGTACTATTTCCACTCTTTAGTCACTAACAATCCTCTAATGGTTGAAATGGAAAGTTCTTATCTGGTCAATTACGAAAAATAAAATAAAATGTCCAAAATCACCAAGGATGGGGAAACTTTTCTCAAATTGATCATACCAAGCACAGAAATTTAAATGTCATGCTTGGTTCATTGCAAATATGTTGTGAATGTAATTAATTTGCTAAATTTTCTCTTGCGGGTGCTTGGTAGGTTCCACAAAATTATTTTATGGAAAATTGATTTGCAAGACTAGCCATATATGAAAGGATTTTAGCAAATTGGTTTTGCCACTAATGGTATTGAAAATAATATGCTACATCTTATATTCCCTTCACTCATGTTAATTTATGGTAATCGTTGTGTTATACGATTAAATTATGGATGGTAAAAATAAATATGAAAAATTATTTATTTTGAAAAAAACATTTCCATATAAAATATTCTCATTTATGGTGGATTTACAGTGAATCAAGCAGGGCCCTAATGCATATGCACGGTAACACCGCAAAACCTTTGAAACAAAAGCTTTGGTAAGTAAAAAAAAAATGTTTAGGCTATGTTTGGTTCACTATAAATTTAATGCATTTTGCAAATAAATTCATATAGATTCATTTGCAATGCATTACTTTACTGGGACTTGGTAGTATCAAAGAAAGTTGATGCAAAGTTGGACAAGTACTTGATTTCTATACATGGTTGAGGTTGCGGGTGGTGATGATGATGACATATGTCATGGTGGTGGTGACTGTAGTTGCAAAGATGGCGATGGTTGTGGTGGTGGAAATGGTTGTAAATGCAGATGTTGGTGGTAGTGGAACAGTAACATTGACTTTAAAAATGTTGGTGGTTGTGTTGGTTATGCTATGGTAGTGGTGGTGGCTATGGCGGTTATGATGGTTGTAATGGTGGCCACAGTAAAAGGGACTATGGTTGCGGTGGTTATGCTATGGTAATTGCGGTGGTGGTCGTAGTGGCAGTCGTGGTAGTAGTGAAGGTGGATGTGGTTGTGGTGATTGTGATATGGTGATGGTGGTAGTGACACCAACGATAGTAGTGGTGGTGACGATGACGGTTATGGTGGTATTATTAGTGAATGTGGTGGTGGTAACAGCGGTAGTGATGGTGTGCTGTTGGTTGTGATGGTTATAGTATGGCGGTTATGGTGGTATTATTAGTGAATGTGGTGGTGGTAACAGCGGTAGTGATGGTGTGCTGTTGGTTGTGATGGTTATAGTATGGCGGTCATGGTTTGCCATTTACGAAGAAGTTTGTAGTAGAATTTGAGAAAGAGAAGATGATGAGAGTTTTGCAAAGTAATGCAGGAGATTTTGTCGTGTAAAGTTTCTATAATATTTTGCAAGATTTTATAACTAGGAGATGTTGAGGGCTCGAATTTAAATTCCAATAACCATTTTCAATAAAGCCAACCAAACAAAGTTTTTGTAACCGCTGCAAAAAATATTACTTAATAAGCCCATTAATAATATTAATAGGCCCGTATACCAAAAATAAACTCTGAGAAAGAAGAAAAGAAAAACCTTAAGGGTCTTGCAGACACATGTTCTATTGTTCCCATCTCTTCTCAATTAATGGTTAGGTTGAAACTTTGCAACAAAGCTCATAATTTGTTCCTGAGCCAAAATTTTGTTTGGTTGACTATTTTTTCATGGTAAATGGAATCTAATTTCCATGTCAAAGTGATTTTCTATTGTTTGGTTGTGTATTTAGCGACATGAAAAGAATTATGCATGTGACTAGTTATTCCATTTCTCATGGGAATCCAAATCTTTAGCCCCTCATCGGAAACGAAATCTAGGAATAGATAAAATTGTAAAAACCAATGGCCCCTAACACTTGCACTTAACTAAAGTTAATCAGGTGCATCAATACTTGGGAGTGAAAGGAGTTTGTTTGGGGGTGAGCAAAGCAATTCCCTTGTTGTATGAGCTCACTTCTTTGTGTGGTCTTAGATAGTAGGGTTATTTCTCTTTAAACCCCAATTAGTTTATAACTATTGCTGTTTGGCACCCAAAAATTTGTATATTCCACTTGAACACCTATTTTTGGTATTGACGGTTAGGTCATGGTATTGACCAACTTAAGCCATCCATACTTTCCTTATTGACCAAAATTATCCATGTATTTTTAAAGTTTGCTACAATCTTGATCAAATTCTTCGAGATGAATACAAATCGGTGTGTATCTCGGGACAACCCTAGAGAATCTTCCCTAACTTTCTCCTCTCCCTTGTCTACAACTCTCCCCCTACAATTTGTTGGTCGCAAAAACCAACTGCCCCATCATTGCCAACCCCATTAACAACAACCTTCTTCTTTTTCCTCGTTTATGGAAATCCCATATCTCAATTGAAAACTATGATTGACATTTTTTTGCGAATTGGGTTGCACATTCAACACATCAATAAACTCCTCAAGGGTTATTCTTGTTTATCGATCATTGCATTGTTGGACAAATTACATGCCTTGCTAATTTTGGGTCGTCATTGTAGATTTTGACCCTTTGTGAAAGTGGCATTCGCTATCGTTGGTGGGAGAGGGAAGCCCTAGATGAGATGGAGAAAGAGTGTAAAAAAATATAGGAATTGTTTGAAAACATAGCTAAGATGAAGAAAGAGAGAGAGATAGAGTGGATGGTGTGAAAAGTTTTGTTGGGGGAGAAAATCATACAAAAGTATTATTATTACTATAATGTAATGTGATAGAGAATGAAGAGAGTTGTTGCAAGTAGGGATGTCAATGGGGCGGATTTGAACAAATCCATCTCCGCCCCGTCAGGAATAACGGATCCCCAAATCCGCCCCGCCCCGTCAGGAATAACGGATCCCCAAATCCGCCCCGCCAATCCGTTTATAGATTTATTTAAAAACCAACTCCGCCCCTCACGGATTGGCGACTATTCGCCCCTCACAAATATCTGTTCAAAAATTCTCTAAATCATTTGTGAGATATCTCAGTTCAATCCTAAAAGCAGGTAATCCATCTTACCACAGTAAAATATACTTCATTCATTAACACCGGTAGAATCCATACAAAAATTATAAAAAACCATACAAAAAAAATTTCGATCAAAAGAATCTCAGATCTGATATCAAATCTCTGATCTGAGATTTGATCTCTCTTGTAGTGAGGGAAATGTGGGGAAAGGAGGAGATAGGAGGGCGGGGAAGGGAAGGGAGAGGGAGGTGGCCGGAATGGAGACGACCCTCGCTTCGCTGGCTTCGGCCTTCGCTGGTTTTGGCCTTTGTTGGCTTCGCTGTGAGAGTGAGAGTTGAATCTTGAGTGAGATTGTGAGATGAGAGTGAAAGATATCTAGGGTTTAATCCATTTATATAATTGAAATGTATTTTTGTAATTTTATCGGTTAAACGGATATCCGTAGGGCCATGAAAATCCGTATCCGCCCCAAGATCCAGTGATCCTTTACCAGAGATACACAAGTGTTTTCATCCCAAATTAGATTGTTAAAATTATTATGTGTAGACCTATGAGGCCGATAACAATATGGAATAATCTAGTCTTTAAGATAAATATGAGTGGGTTAAGTTAGTGACTGTATTTGACCGAACAAACAAGAAGTGAAGACGTGGTCTCCGACTGGAATACAAAATTTTTCGGGTGCCAAACCAAGGATAGACATAAACTGATGGGGTAAAGGGAAATAACCCTTCATAGTGAATTTTGAGTTTAGTGAAACACTTGCTTACAACTGATGGGTAAGCGGAATCCAACTAACAACATAGATTTGCTTTTCCCTCGAATCTAATGTCATCCTAACAAAGAAACAAACAAATCTTCCAAGCATATTCGTCTGTTGAAGTCTTCACTAATCAAAGTCCCAGTCTTCTCTTTTTCTTTTCAAGTTCTATACTTTTTCAGTACATAAAAAATCATTACTTTACACTTTGTAGAGGAAACCCAGTTGAGATTTTTGAGTTTGTTTGCTTGTTAAGCAACAATGGGAGGAGGAGAAGAGCCCTTTTCCTCCAAAGAGGAACTAGTTGCAAAAATGGGGGCAGAAGGGCTAAAACCCTCTTCCAAAGAAGAAGAACAACAACCCAGAAAACCAGAGGACACATCCGTGGTTATCTCCATTGTGGGCAGCAAGGAAGGCGATCCAATCAACAACCCTTCTTGGTTTACACCAAAAAGGTAACTTGTATCAATGTCTGTTATTTATTTATTTATGGAATTTGCATCAGGGTCTGTTATTTATTTATTTATTTGTGTGTGTTTTCTCTACTATGGAAGGAACAATGAGATTCTTGGGTAGGCTCTATTGCTGTTGTTTTTCAACACTTTTGGTTGTTTATGAAGTTGAAATTGTTGGTAGAGCAATTTAGAATTCTAAG
This sequence comes from Berberis thunbergii, assembly GCA_003290165.1. Classification (NCBI taxonomy): domain Eukaryota; kingdom Viridiplantae; phylum Streptophyta; class Magnoliopsida; order Ranunculales; family Berberidaceae; genus Berberis; species Berberis thunbergii. The sequence goes on along the minus strand of QNQO01009279.1, from coordinate 160,412 downwards.
CAAGATCCAATTTTGTTATCTTTCTGCCTTATAGGAGTAGTTAAGCATAAACTTTTAAGGGGAAAAGAACGTCATATAATGGATAAATAAATTTTCTTGGGTGCGCATATGAAAAATGAAAAAAAATGCCATTATAATTTTATTTATCACTCAAGGACATAAGGCCTTAGTAAAATAAAATCCCATGATGCCCCATGCCCATCATACTAATGCCCTTATTCTACTTTTTTTTTTGTTTTTCATTTTTTGTTGTGATAGTTGACAAGTCTTGCTTCAATTAGTCCTACAATTCACAGGACAAAAATTAGGTACAACTAAGATGGAATTGGTGCCTCATGACATACCCAATTTTGTTATCTTTCTGCCTTATAGGAGTGGTAAAACATAAACTCTTAAGGGGAAAAGAACTTCATCATATAATGGATAAATGGTTTTTTTTTTTTTTTGGTGCATTATACCCTTTTAAGCATTGAACATATGAAAAATGAAAAAAGCCATTATGATCTTATTTATCACTCAAGGGACATAAGGCCTTAGTAAAATAGAATCCCATGATGCCCCATGCTCATCATACTAATGCCCTTATTCTACTTTTTTGTTGTGATAGTTGACAAGTCTTGCTTTAATTGATCCACAATTCACAGGAAAAAAATTAGGTACAACTAAGATGGAATTGGTGCCTCATGACATACCCAATTTTTTTTATTATTATTGGGGTTTTCTTTAGCTGAGCCATGAAATTATAAGCACATTTGTTTTGAAAACTCGGGTGGGGCACTTGCCTCTACATCACAACACTCAAGCTCCACTCTTGTTTGAATGTCTTTAGCTACCTCCATATTAGGTTGTACTTTTATTTGAAGCACTTTTGCGATCGTCAAAGTAGACTTGAAAAAATTGGCTTTTTTCAATTTAAATATTAACTTTGGTTGTAAGGTTTCAGTTGGGAGAGCCTAAACTACAAGTGGCCATTTCCCCGCGTTTAGCAAATAATACACTACACTCTGATCAATATTGAGCTTAGACATATGAAAATCATTGTCTTTTAATCACCTATAACTTAAAGAAGGTACTAACACATGCATAAATGGTTATGTACATGATACATTCAATGAAAGGGAGCTTATAGTTTGTGTTCTCTGCAATGGGACCTTAAAGATGGAAGAAAGGGATAGAGTTAATTCAAAGCTACACTTTATATTTTATGCTATTTTTCTTTTATCTTTATTTTTTAATGAAATCATACAATTTTGAATAGGGAAAATGTTTCTCTTTGCAGGTTACTCATGATCTTTTGCATCATCAACTTGTTAAATTATATTGACCGAGGAGCAATTGGAAGCACTGGTATTAATGGTACCCCTCGAGAATGCTCAAAAGATGGTGTATGCACGAGGGGAACTGGAATCCAGTAAGATATATTTTAGTGTTTTCTCTGTTGTTTTGAATAACTTTTCTGAGGGTAATCTTGGTTGAGCAACTTCAGTTACACTCATTTACACTTTTCTGCTCTCATGTATCATTCTCAATGCTTTACATAGAAACGTTGTCTATCTACGCTTAATGTCATTGATATCAATTACTAAAGAATTTTCATACTGGTGCTGTCCCCATGCTAACAAAAGAAATCAGTGGAAAAAAATATTTTGTTGAAGGATAACTAACTGTTAGAATGTGCAGACAGTTTAGAAAAACTTGTCTGTGTACATGGATGCTATTCTTTCACTAGTTCTCATTCAGTGAAGGTAGATGGTAAGTCTTTACCTTCAAATGGATATTTAGCCAGAGGAAAATCATACTAGGCCGAAAGAAGTGGGCCTTAGTGCAGCAGTGAATATAGTGCAGTTACAGTTTATAAAATATTCTGTATGATAATTGATTTTTACAGTATCTGAATGAGTGGTTGGAAAGATTTTTAATGAAGAAGATGTTCTTTTCAAGCTTCCAGTGAGGGAAGGTAAAAACCCAGGTCTGCCGATTTCTTATCCAGTTCCATCCATAGATATTATACTTAACCGTAAGCCTCATATCAGAATATGGCTCTTGGATAAAATTAAAAAAATAATAATAAATCACTGGAAAGTTGGAAGGTAATTATTTCATAACTTAAAAGTTAAAACAGTAGTTTTGAATTTTTTCTGGTAGTGCTATTTTCTTATTGCTTTTTCAATCAACTCTTACGATGAACTCTTAGATACCGAGGCGCTATGGTATATGAATTTCTTGATATATTAGTAGTTTTGGACACAGACATGTGGTTAGACTAATTATTTTTTTTAGCTTCAATTTCATATGATTTTACTGATCTTTTACAGGGGGGATTTTAAATTAACCAATTTTCATGATGGTATTCTGTCATCTGCTTTTATGGTCGGACTTCTTGTGGCTTCTCCAATATTCGCATCCTTGGCCAAGAGGTATTCTTATAATAATGCCTTTATGCTAGTTCAAATATACTGCCAAAATAAAATTTTCTTTTGCTTGCTTTGTTGTGGTTGCACCAGCGAGGAATGTTCATTGCTCATTTGTTTAATCACCATATAGAGGCATAGATGCTTGTAGAATTTTATAGGTGCTTGTATCAGCAAAACTGGCACCGTTTCCTAATTGGTATATCAAAATTGACAATGTCTCATCATGAAAATTTGGACTATTGCTGTTCACTGTGTACTATTCAGTTTTGTAGAAAGTTGGTTAACCTTTTTTTTTTTTTGAAAGTCAAGCGTGGGAGAAAAGTTGGTTAACCTATTGTAACCCTTCTGATATAACTATCTTTCTTTTTGCAGCATCAACCCTTTTAGGCTCATTGGTGTTGGATTGACAGTCTGGACACTTGCTGCTGTTGGTTGTGGCGTTTCATTGAATTTTTGGACTATCGCTGTTGCCCGCATGTGAGTGAACCAGTGTCTGTACTTTAAAAAATTACATTTAGAATGTTGTTTTCCGTCACGCTTAATGCTACTTTGCTATGGTTGTCTTTTTTCTTTCTTAGGTTTGTTGGTGTTGGTGAGGCTTCATTCATAAGTCTTGCAGCTCCTTTCATTGATGATAATGCCCCAGCTACTCAGGTTTCTTTTTCTAAATCTGGATTCTCATATAATTTTTGGATTTCTGTATTAATTGATTTACTTAATGTTCTAACCTTCTTTCTTTACATTTATTGTAAATGATGAGGGTGAGGGAAACTATCATGAGAGTTTTGGTTTTTTAAATAATTCCTTTGAAAATTCCAAGAGAGTTTTGCCCTTTTTAAATACATAATAGCTGGCAATATAAGTTACAGATTCCTAAATTTGTTTCTTTAGTCCAATATTACAGTTTTGGTTGACTGATACATACCTTAAAGTTTTCCACCTAGACTGATTCTTTCTTCTTCAACCTTTGATCACAAGTCTAGGCTTCAATCCCTGGTTCATGGATCCAATATGAACCTTGTTTGCCCTTAGAAGGATGTTTTGGGTTTTATTTGGCAGTGTTGCTCTCACTTTAGTTTTAGAGAATTTAATTAAAAAAAATAAAAAATCTGAACTTTTAATGAAATACGTATTTTAATAAAATTCATGTTCTTAGAAACAATTCGCAGAGATAATTCAAGGGACATTTTACACTTTTAGACTGAAGTACCAGACTATCATGAATTCTTGTATAACTTATTTATCCATCATCATAAATATGGTTGGAAACTTGGAATAGCTATTTTCATTACTGATTTCCTACTAGCATGTTATTTCTTGCACATCTTGTATTTGATGTGGTTGATTGTGTTTGTGCAGGTTTGCTAACTCTCTTTAAACTAAAGTTTATAGAACATCTCATGAATCACATATAAGATAAGTTGTCAATTTGTGTAATGTGTGTGACACTATTTTTTATACTTTATTTCCATATCTTGTTATCAGAAATCGGCATGGCTTGCAGCCTTCTATATGTGTATACCAGCTGGAGTTGCACTTGGCTATGTCATTGGAGGATGGGTAAGCTTTTGTTTGTTGGCACTATATATATTATTTTTCGTTTTTCTTTTTTCCAGATGCAGTGGAATTTGTTAAGAAATAAAATGTATCTTATATTAAATTTCTTTTTATACAGAAGGGTTGCCGCTGTTTAAATTTCCTTCCAATTTGTTGAAAGTCTTTCAAGTGTGAAAATAGCCTGAAACTCTATTGATTTAAAAAAAAAAATCCATTGCACACTGTTAGTAGCTTACAATGGAAGATCTTCCGCATACAAAGGCCATAAGGCAGCCAGAAGATCAGGACCTATCATTACCCCGCCCACCACTACAAACAGAAAACCATAACAGCAAACACAACAGACCTATATTACAAGCCAAAAACCAACCCCTAGGATGAAGGGCACCGTATTACCCTTGTCTTTTCTGCTAGAAAGGCCAACCTCAAAAGCTTCTTCGCCATCCTCACCACAACTGGAACCAATCTAAAGCCTCTCTATGGACTGCCTTCTTAGTAACTTTAGTCATCCAAGAGCTTCATCACAAACCCTAAAAAATTGAGGCTCTATAGCAATCTATGGGGACCACTCCCAATGGATCACGAGAAAGGGGTAACACCAACCGATTCAAACAAATATTCTACAAATGGGCCGACACATATAAAGCGCAAAAAAAGGACAGACATGCACTCATTGCATGTGTTTCAGTGCTTGACAAAGCTTCTTTACCTTCTTAGGATTTAGTTGGGTAGGTATACAATTTTGAGCAGTGTTCTAAAAAAAATCCTCCTAGGCGGCCGCCTGGACGGGTTTTTGAATTTTTTTTTAATTTCCAAATTGAAAAAAAATAAAATTAGTATTCTATTTGTTTAATACATTTTGCATATGTATCTTGGCATTGAATTGGAGGTAATTTATATGCTATTATGCTTAACTTTTATAAATTATAATTTATAATACAGAAAAAATCGCCTGGGCCTCTGGGCGCTAGTCCCCTCGCAGCCTGTCTACTGCGTAGCGATTTTTAAAACACTGGTTTTGAAGGTTTTTTTTTTTCTTTCCTGGAGAGAGATAGAGTTGTGAGAGGAATTTTCTCTTGACAGGTAAGAGTTGCTTGATGTACATCATTCATTATTTTGGTTAAAGAAGATTATTCATATGAGGGTGTTCATCACATTCATTGAGTGGGAGATGAATGCAGAACTATGTTTTTGAGAGGGATTGTTTGTTGAGAGTTACAGTTTCGTGAAGAAGGTTATTGATCAAATTGGTCAAAAAAGAAGATTCTTTCTATGAGGTTATTCACCACCTAGATTTGCTGATATATGATACTGTTAACAGAGATTAAGAGAATACTTTCTTATGTATATCATTGGAAGTATTACATGTATTTATATACAAACTATTAAATCTAAACTAGAAACTATATCAATTAGAATCTCTAATTGACAGCCTAATTGCCAGCCTATTGACAACTATATACACACCGTAACACTCCCCCTCAAGTTGGAGCATAAATGTTAATCATGCCTAGCTTGTTACAAAGATAGTCAACCCGAACCCTATTTAATGATTTTGTGAAGATGTCCCCTAGTTGTTCTCCAGTTTTCACATAACCAGTAGAAATCGAGCCTTGTTGAATTTTCTCACAAATAAAATGACAATCAATTTCAATGTGCTTAGTCCGTTCATGAAACACAGGATTAGATGCAATATGAAGATCAGCTTGGTTATCACACCACAGTTTCGCTAGTATTGTAGTTTTAAGTCCTACTTCAGTCAAGAGCTGATATATCCAAATTATCTCACATACAGACTGTGCCATAGCCCTATATTCAAACTCTGTGCTGAATCTTGACACAACGCTTTGCTTCTTATTCTTCCATGAGACTAAATTTCCTACAACAAAGATATAATAACCTGAAGTGGATCTTCTATCCATTTTGGAATCTGCCCAATCGGCATCTGAAAAACATTCAATATGAGTATGCCCATGATTTTTGAACACGATACCTCGTCCTGGTGCTCCTTTCAAGTAACCCAAAATTTGTTTTAACACTGCCCAATGATGAATTGTTGGGGATGACATAAACTGACTAACAACACTGACTGAGTATGCAATATCTGGACGAGTCACGGTAAGGTAATTCAACTTCCCAACCAACCTTCGATATCTTTCAGGATTTTCAAATGGTTTCCCCTCTTCTGTAAGGTGTACATTTGGAGTCATTGGAGCACTACAGGGCTTTGCTCCCAATTTACCTGTCTCAGATAATAAGTCAAGGACATATTTTCTCTGAGATAAAAATATACCTTGTTTACTCCGAATGACTTCAACTCCCAAGAAATACTTTAACACCCCCAAATCCTTCGTGTGAAACTGAGTATGAAGGAAAGATTTAAAAGATGAGATTCCTCTAGTATCATTTCCAGTAATTATAATGTCATCCACATACACAACTAACAGAATGATACCAGCTGCGGATCGTTTCTAGAATACAGAGTGGTGGTCAGACTTGCTTTTCTTCATACCAAATTTCTCAACAGCCTGACTAAACTTTCCAAACCAAGCACGAGGACTTTGTTGCAAACCACAAAGATTTTCGAAGACGACAAACTCGCCCCGACTCCCCCTGAGCAACAAAACCAGGAGGTCGCGCCATATACACCTTCTCCTTAAGATCACCATGAAGAAAAACATTCTTGATATCAAGCTGATGTAAAGGCCAATGATGAGAAGCCGCCATGGAAATAAATAACCGAACAAAGGTTAACTTTGCAACAGGAGAGAAAGTGTTAGAGTAATCAACCCCATAGGTTTGAGCATAGCCCTTTGCAACAAGACGGGCTTTCAATCGGGCAATTGACCCATCTGGATTGACCTTAACAGCGAAGACCCATTTGCAACCTATAGCCTTTTTATCTGAAGGTAAATCGACCAAGTCCCAACTACCATTGCCATCTAAAGCATTCATCTCCTCTATCATTGCATTATGCCAACCAGGATGAGATACGGCTTCACGAACAGTTTTAGGAAGGGAGATAGAATCAAGGGAAGCAATAAAAGAACAAGAGGAAGACGACAAGTTATTATAAGAAACAAAGGAAGAAATAGGATAAGCACACTGGCGTTTACCTTTGCGCAATGCAATAGGAAGATCATCGCACGGGATGGGATTTGATGGCGAAAGAGTAGGTGCATGACATGAATCAATAGGTGGACGCCTGGAGTAAACCTGAATAATATGAGGCTTGATAGGAGCTGGTTCTGAGACAGATGCTGGTGTCGAGACGGGTGTAGAGGATGTGATGGAATAGACTAACAAATCATCGTCCTCCCCCTGGCGAGTGGAAACGGATGAAGACGAAAAATAAGGTGTCTTCCAGGAAGGTAACATCAATTGAGACTAGATATTTGTTAAGATTGAGACAATAACACCTATAACCCTTTTGAAGACGAGAATAACCGAGGAAGACACATTTCAAAGACTTGGGATCTAATTTAGTGACATGCGGACGAACATCCCGAACAAAACAAGTGCTACCAAATATTTTCGGGTCAACAGGAAACAATGGCTTATTGGGAAATTTTTTTTTGTAAGGTATCTCACCATGAAGAACAAAGGAAGGCATGCGATTAATGAGAAAACATGCTGTAGACACTGCATCGGCCCAAAAAGGTTTAGGAACATTCATTTGAAATAAGAGAACTCGTGCTGTTTCAAGAAGATGTCTGTTTTTACGTTCTGCCACACCATTTTGGGATGGGGTATCAACACACGAAGTTTCATGAAGTATGCCATTTTGAGTCATATAAGACTGAAATAAAGCTTGAGTATATTCTCTGGCGTTATCACTTCGGAAAGTACGAATTGAAACATTAAATTGAGTTTTAATTTCAGCACAAAACGCACAAAACAGAGAAAACAACTCAGAACGACGTTTCAAGAGATATAATCAAGTGACACGAGAATAATCATCCACAAATGTAACAAAATACCGAAAGTCAGGTTTAGACAAAATAGGACAAGGACCTCAAACACCAGAATGAACTAATTCAAAAGGAACACTAGCACGTTTATTGACTCTAGGACTTGAACTAAGGCGATGATGTTTTGCAAACTGACGTGACTCGCAATTTAATGAAGACACCTTAGTATATTGAGGACAAAGATTTTTGAGTAAAGGGAGAAACGAATGACCCAACCTACAATGAGCCTCGAAAGGAGACGTGACACTGGAGCAAGCAATAGAGCGTGGTACCGATGTATCAAGAATGTAGAGGCCTCCAGACTCATGTCCTTTACCAATAATCTTCTTCGTCATAAGATCCTGAAATAAACAATGATCAGGATAAAATGAGACACAACAGTTAAGATTACGAGTAAGCTGGTTTACAGAAAGCAAATTAAAGGATAAATTAGGTAAATGTAAGACAAAATACAGAGATAGCGAGGGGGTAAGGTTGATGGTGCCAGACCCGCGAACACAAGATTGTGACCCGGCTAAAGTGACGGTAGAAGTAGAAGCATAGGATTGAAAAGAAGAAAATAGACTAGAATTACCTATCATATGATCTGTGACACCAGAATCAATGACCCACTTGGAGGATGATGAAAGAAGACATACATCGGGTTTACCTGAATGAACAATAGATGTGACAGAAGGAGATGAAGACTGGAGTGATGCGTGATACTGTGAGAACTTGGCAAATTCATCAGCAGAGATAAGGACCGATTTGTCAGAGGTATCAGTATTGACCGCAATATGATTAGACGGTCTCCCAGGTGCGTAGCTGTTATTTCGACTTACCAAAGCACCACTAAGCTTATGGTCCGTAATTTTAGATGTCACAGGAACCAGATCAGATACAACTACTGACTTTGTCTCAGCCATAACAGGTCAAATAGGTCAGAACTCAGAATTAAAACCTCCAAAATAAATTTTACAAATGGGGTTTTCAGAAATCGTGCAAAATCTCCTCCAAATAAAGAGAAATCAGGAAAAAGACTTGAAAAGAGGCTTGAAAAACAGACAAGCAGAGATGGATCAACCTGGTGAGGGCGAACAACGACTGGAAGAGCAACTTCGATCGACTGGAAGGGTCGATCGACGGCTGGAAGGGTCGATCGACTTCGATCGATGGCTGGAAGAGTCGATTAACTTCGATCGGTGACTGGAGGGTCGGAGTCGACGCCTGTCGGAGGGTCGAACGACTTCTAGGAGGGTCGAAAGACGCCTGTGAGAGTTGATCTGTTGCTGGGAAGGTCGGACGACTTCGAATGACGCCTGGGAAGAGAGATCGACACCTGTGAGAGTCGATCTATTGTTGGGAAGGTCGAACGGTCTTTGACCGGTGCCTGGAAAGATAGATTGGTGGCCTGGGAGTTCGAACTGCAATGAGACCCTAACTTCAAACTTCAAACTTTGACTATTAAGCCCTAACTTCAAACTTCGAATCTCAATCTCAAACCCTAAGTGGCTCTGATACCATATTAACAGAGATTAAGAGAATACTTTCTTATGTATATCATTGGAAGTATTACATGTATTTATATACAAACTATTAAATCTAAACTAGGAAACTATATCAATTAGAATCTCTAATTGACAGCCTAATTGCCAGCCTATTGACAACTATATACACACCGTAGCATGTTGGCGTTCTTGACGAAATGCAAGGGCTAAGGGAGTTTGATCTTTAATTTTCTGGGTCGGTGATAAGACAATAGGAGGTTTTCCTCTTTTAACCACATAAAAAGAATCGGTCTCGTATCTTTAATTAAAGCTTGCATTCAAACTTTTTGAATGATTGGATGTGTTGACTGTGACTTACATGTAAAAAAATATGAATATGCTTGAAATTCAGGTTATAGCGAGTTTGTAATGGATACAAAATTTCTAATGGTTCACATGTATTGCAATTTTAGTCTTTGTGAAGTGATAGATTTATTTTTAGCTTGAACTTCTGAACTAATGCATACATTTGTTTTTGTCAACATGTAGGTTGGGGGAAGTTATAATTGGCGTTATGCATTTTTTGGGGAGGCGTTTCTGATGGTTCCATTTGCTATTTTGGGTTTTATTATGAAACCTTTGCATCTGAAAGGTGCTTTGATTTTCGTTATATAGTTGTGATTTTGTTTGATCTTGTGACATACTTTGATGTATCAATATGAAAAATGCAGGATTTTTTCCTGTATCTAGAAAGTTATTTGGAGAGAGACTTTCTTCTGAAGTTGAAGGTACCCTTTGAACCTTTATTTGATTTAGTTGTTGAGTAGCTTAACAAAACCTGTAAGCTATTTTCTTCTGTTAGGACATGAAAAGACAAGTAATGGGCTAGGCACAGTTAGAAATCCATTAATATCTAGTTTAATCTCAGTACTTTTGAACTATATACACCTACATTTTTTTTTTGTAGCTTTTGGTGCATACTCTTAGGACTTCGCTGACTTTAAGGTTTTCAGATTCCTGCATAATAACATCCAGTTTGAGATATAAAAAACTCTATATAAAGTTCATTCCATTAGGAGACACATGCATCTTTAATATCGTCTTGAAACTCGACTTTGAAAGGAGTTCTGTCCCTGCATTCAATTTTACCATGATAAATAGGTTACTTGGTCATATCTAACAGACGTAACCGTGACCTTAAAAGTTTGTATATTTTGTGCCTAATCTCATTGGCTTCTTCATTCCGTTTTTATTTGAAATAATTTCTTTTCTCAATGATCAATAAATGTTGAATGCACGATTTGAAACAATATTATTATTTTGGTTTTGATCTCTTCAACCCCCACCCCACCCCAAAAGAAGACAAAATTAAAAGAACTTACATTTGACTTGCTAGTGACACGGTGAATTGAATATTGATCCAATTCCATAAATTTTGCAGTACTCCCACACTTATGTTTTTTCTTTTTTAAACATGAGTTGAGAATATATAATCTGATAGAATTAAAATTGCAAATAAACATGAATTGAAAGCAAAACCAGAAATGAAAGAAATAAATCTATGATAAAACACAAATAAACAAAATAAATAATCTTTCTTCAATCAACTGTCTAATATTGGGCAACCTACGGCTTTCTAGCAAGCAAACCTAATCCTAAACTAATCGGAAACCAATTCCTAGCTCTTATGGGCTATTACTACATAGACCCAATTATAATATTATTAATACTAATATTACTAAAAAACTGCGTACATCAACCTCTTAGTTTGAAGAAGTTCGTCTTCGAGCTTGATGTCTAAGAAGTCCGATGAAGACAAGTAACTGATCACTAAACATTAGCCAAATTGCACAAACATAAGTCAACCTCAAACTTTCCTTTTGTAATTGCTGATACCCAAAAAATCAAATGAAAAATCTGGCACAAAAAAGAAAGTCCAATAGGAATCCTGAGCTCGAAATAGAATTGCGTGACTTGAATGGTGTGCGCAAACTTGTCATCAAAATTCGCTATAAAAGTGACCCAAATTGCAAATTGGATCAGAAACACTGTTATGCAATGCACATTGTCCATCCTGTGGTGGTAAATATCAGCATCATGATTCATGATAACTAGAAAATTTAGATCCATGTGGTGGTACATGGCCATTCATGCGAGCCTCATCAAAAGAGGATTTAGAACCAGGTTGTAGGACTAAATGTTTGTTGGGGTAGAAATAACCAAGGGGAACCATGGACTTGAGTAAAAAAGAACGGCTAGGGACTGAAATAAAAATTGGAGTAGGGACGGGGTTTAAAAATAGGCTTCCTTCTTCCCTAGAAATAGGGGGAGAATGTTGCAATTGATGAGGAGAGGAGGGTTAGGTGGGGGTTTGGCTGCAACGGTGAACATGGAGGGGGTTTCTACAGTGGACGAGGGATGGAGAAGAGTGTGATGGTGGTGGAAGGGACGACAGATTGCGGGGGATGGTCAACTGAATATGGAACAGAGAGAGGAACAAGGAGTTTCGTGGGAGGTGACTGGTGTTGAGGAAGGGGTGGGGGTTGGGAAGGTCAATCGACCAAGTGGATCCAGGACATCGATTGTTGCAATCGACAATGGGGGAGGTTTGCGTTCTGTTGGGCGATCAAAGTTGCAGTTGATTGGAAGGGGTTGTCGAATGAACGGGTGGGGCAGGGCAGGGCGACAAATCAATTGATCGATTGTGGATAGGCATTGGGTTGATCGAAGGGTGATGAAGCTGGGGGTGGTGCTGAGAGTCATTTGGCCGAGTCTGTCGATTGATTACTGAGGTGGGAAGGAGGACAATTGGTTGTTGCTGTCGATCAGTCATGCGTCACCTATCTGTGCAGCGTGGGTTGTGCGCCACTGCTGCCACCTGCGGTGCTGCAAGAGGGATCCTGCAGTGCTGTTTGGGGACTGGCGTCATTTCTTTTGAGTGTTCGTTGGCCTTTTTGTTGCTTGATAGGAGGTCCTTGATTGTCAGTTCCATCCTCTCCAGTTTCTTTACTATTGCTAGCAGAAGTCTCTCTTCTGTCATCTTTCGGGTTTTTCTTCCCAAACAAATTTCATTTAAGTCGAACCAAATAATTCTACAGTTTCGGCTGATACCAATTGATAAAATTAAAATCGCAAATAAACACGAATTGAAAGACAAATAAGGAATCGAAAGAAATAAATCTATGATAAAAACAAATAAACAAAATAAATAATCTTTCTTTAATAAACTATCTAACAGTGGGAAACCTACACCGTATTTATAACTGTCCTAATTTCTCTGACAAACAAACGTAACCCTAAACCTAATTGGAAACCAATGCTCTAGCTATTATGGGCTGTTACTAAATACGCCCAATTACAATATTACTAATACGAATATTACTGTAGGACCCACTTACATCATATTCACTCTTGCATGGAATATTTAGAGTTACGAGTTGGTTTTCTAATTCATTGTTTGATATACCATTAAGTCATTGACTATAAAAACATAACATAGTTTCTACAGTGAAAATCTTGAGCCCATAATCACCATATTCACTCGATACAACTTTCCCTCACCTTTGGTCCAGTCCAGAGGCTAGGCCAACTAGGCAGCCGCCTAGGGCCCCCATTATTTTCAAGATTGTAGGGGCCCCTTACCCCCCACCACCCCTCCCCCCTTCACAAAAATTGCATTATATTTAGAGCTTAATTTTTTGTACCATGTTGGTAGTGCTCAACTTGGTGGTTTGATTGTATGTTTTGTCTTGGAGATGTTTAAGGTATCAAACCATCACACATTGTTTTCGAGTGCGTAGAGCTTGGGACCTATTCTACGATCGCCTAGGGCTGGCCGTGCTCACCTATATGGCGCTGTCTCCTTTTTTGTTCACTTTGGTGGATGCTCGGAGTGGAGTTGCTCTTATTTGTGCATGGGGATGGCAACGGGGCGGATTGGGGCGGATTTAAGCAAATCCATCCCCGCCCCGTTGAGGATTGCGGGGCTCAAAATCCGCCCCGCATATCCGTTTATCAGTATTGTTCAAAATCGCCTCCGCCCCAAACGGATTTACGGATATCCACCCCGCCCCGGATATCCGCCTAAAATTAAATTTAAAAGTGAGTGGTGAATCCCCACCCCGCCCCAACAGATCCGCCCCGACCCAACAAATCCGCCCCGCCCCGCCTTGCCTGATACAATTTTCACAATATTTTGTAACTGCAATAAGCCAGTAACACTGCAATAACAGCAACTAGCGCCTGCAACATTTTATAAGTACTACCTACAACATTTTATAAGAACTGACACCTGCAACATTTTACAACTGCAATAACAACAACTAGCATAACTGCAATATTTTATAGGCAACAAGCCAACAACATATTTTAACCAACACTATATTTTATAGGCAATAAGCCAACAACATATTTTAACCAACACTGCAACAGTAGCTTATTTTACAGCATAACAACAATAACAATCTACAATCATCCACTGACATTTTGACAATAAAATTTAAACAAAATATTGTGAAAGCAAAACAACAACAAAATGATGACAACCAACAAAATCCTCCTATCATGCTTTGTTTTTTCGTTTTTACAAAAGCTTTCACAACCTGAAATAAATAAAATATTTCAAGTTAGTTTCTATAAGAAAAAAATAACTATATGAGAACAAATAGAAAAATTGTCATTGTTTTACATTACCTCCGTCAAGTCCTTCAAATACAAAAAATATTCAAAACTTTTCATTCATGAAACCAACATGCAACTTTGTTCCTACAACATAAAATAATTTCTTTTAGCAAGGCCTAAAATATCATTAGTAGTTCATTATAAGCTCATTTAAATACTTATATACCTCAAGAGGATCTGCATCATCTTGATAGGTGAACCTCCTATACGGTGAAGTAGAAGTTTCATCTGTCATAAGATAAACAATGTTAAGTTATATTAATTTACTCAAAAAAAAAAATAGCAAACATAAAATAAATAAGACATTTCATAACATGACTTTATTACCTCTAATATCACTCCATAACCAGTTTTGCGCACACATCAAAGCTTCTAATGACTTTGGATGAAGCCTGTTGCGATGTGGACTGACAAACCTACCACCCGTACTAAATGCAGACTCCGAAGCAACTGTAGAGACTGGAACTGCTAAAACGTCCCTAGCAACCCGATTCAAAGTTGGATATTTGCTTCCATTAGTCTTCCACCAATTAAGAATATCAAAATTCTGTTCTGGAGGTAAAATAGCATCAGCCAAATAGTAATCCAACTCCGACTTGACATTAGTATTAGGTCCCTCCCTAGAGTTCCGCATAGAATCCACAAAAAACTCACTAAGATCATCATCATCAACTGCATTTTGTGGTTGGCTAACATATGACCGACTATCTGCTGAAGAACTTGCCCTAGGCCTTGCAGTTATATATTCACTTAGCAACTCAAAACACAGGTTTCGAACTTCTTGAATTTTTTGTTGTACATCATCTTGATTATATAATTTGGGAAAGTAATACTCAATCAACTTCATTTTGAAACGAGAATCTAAAACAGTTGCCACGGCCATTATCCCATGGATTGCATTCCAATACTTGTCAAAATTTTCAATCATATTTGATGCCATCTGTCTTATCACCGGATAACCAGAAGTATGAAACCGATGTAATGACTTTTTAATCGATGAAATCTTTGGAAAAAAAAAGATTGGCCGTAGGATACTTTGTTCCAAAAAATACTTCGGTTGCTTCATGAAACGATTTCAACTTCTCACACATCTCACATGCAAACAACCAATCTTCATCACGTGGCAACGATTTATATTGTGAATCGCGTTGCTTCAGTCTAGGAAAGACATCCTTAAAAATTATAGCAGTCTGAAGCATCAAATAAGTTGAATTCCACCTTGTTTTGCAATCTAAAGCCAACTTCTTGCCACATTCAATTCTCAACTGTCTAGCTGCCTCTAGAAACTTTTCTTCCCTATTTGGCGTGGCTGACCAATAAGCAACACTATTCCGAATTCTTTCAATACCATCACCTCTAACTTCCAACCCATCCTTAACAATCAAATTTAAAATATGCGCAGAGCATCTCATGTGGAAAAAATCACCCCTAGCATCATGGTGCCTAGCTCTAGCTTGCTTTTCAGAAGAGTGATCATACTATCATTGGTTGAACAATTATCTACGGTTAATGCAGATAACTTTCTATCCAAATTCCAATCCATCATACAATCCATTAATGCATCACAAAGAACTTCAGCAGTATGAGGGCATGGCACATAAACGAACCTAGGAATAAATATGCAATAATGTAGAACATATTAATTAATAAATGCCCAGATGCAAATAGAAAAAAATATGTTTACTAAATAGAAAAACATGTTTACCTAATAATACGACTTTGCAATGCCCAATTGTCATCAATGAAATGTGTTGTGATAGCCATAAACCCCCTATTTTGATTACTAGCAGTCCACATATCAGTAGTAATTGCAATCCTACTTTTGTTCCTCTCCAACAATTTCATCGTCTTCACCCTTTCATAATCATAAATCTTCAAGATATCACTTTTTATGGTATTTCTAGACACTACCTTGAACTGTGGTTGGATAACACCCATCATCATTCTAAAACCATAATGTTCAACCATTGAAAGGGGGTACTCATGCAATATAGTTGCTTTTGCAACGGCTTCTCTTGCAAGTTCTTTGTCGAACCCAGAAGCACTAATAGCAATCGACCCAGTCGATGTGGGAGCACTCAATATAGATTGTCTTATGTCCACTTGACTACCCCTCTTCCTTAGACATCTTTTACTATGGTCAATTAAATGACTTGTGCCATTCCTAGTCTCCCCTCCAAGCAAAGTGCCAAAATAATTGCATTTAGCTTTATCTAAACCATTAATGGTAATCAATGTAAAATGATTCCATACTGCAGATGTAAACTTTCTTTTTCTTGTTGGTGGTAGTGGTGGTAGATGAACATTACTATTATCAGTATTGTTTTCAACATTGGGAGTAGGAACATCATGAGGAGTGGGATTTGATTGTACCTTGGGTGATGGTAAGGAATTCAAACTCACAAGTGTTTGAGGAGAGTCATTACCATGGCCATCCCGATCAAAAAAGGTAGATTGCTGAGTTTCAATTGACCTGGGGCGATCTCCTTCCATATTCTATACATCAAGAAAACAAAAAAAAACATTGGAGCTTAGACTATAAGAGTAGAAAAGGCAGTGATGTACTAAAAGGCAGGGGAAATCATTAGAAAGAAATGCAGAAAAGATATCAAATTTACTATATTTCCTTATTATTAAAGAAAGAAAATAACATATCATGATGTAAACAAGAAACCAAAGAAAGAATAGTGAGTGACAAAACAAGCATCATACTTTATTTATTAGCTGTACCAATTTTTATTCACCAAGCAAAACATCCATCGATCATCTAATTTTTCTTTCAAACTACACCTCAACATAACATACATAGCATAGTTGATTCAAATAAAAAGGGATTCAGATCCTCCAAGCAAGGGACAAAACAAGAAGCATCATTAGCTTTCATGCTTTCTTACCTTCCACACTTATATTTAGAATAACCTAATGAAAAACTAATTTTAATCAAATCATCGAATTGAATCTATTACAGTCAATGCTGGAAAATTTTATTCTATATTAAAAAAAAAGAAAAAAAACCTAGCTACATCAAGACCAACACACAGTTTTGAAACGTTGGAAACGGGCGAGGGAGGGGGTGTGACCCTTACCCCCCTCGAGATGCGTGCCTTTGCAAATCTCGAGGGGATGAGTGGTAAACCCCCCTCCCTCGCACATTTCCTCGCCCATTCCCTCGACAATAAGAAAAGCCCAATTAAGAGGGGCATCAAAAAATTTTTGCATAATACATTCGCAATCAGTGTAGGCATTTATAAACAACGGAGTTTCCAAAGCATTGGAGCTGCAGAGAGATGCTTTTGGCTAAATAAAGACACTATAGTCTTTCCATGCAAGCACCCTGACCCGAAATTGGTTATGTTGGATTCTGAGAACCATACAGGTACAATAATGTGTGCATTGAATCAGCCCATAGTTGCTGTAAATAAAAACGATCCCAATTCAACTAAATGTTGTTTGTTACAGTAGAGTTAAATGAGATCCTGAAATATTAGTCTTACTTGTTTGTAGCAGAGCTTAAGATTTTCATGACACCTCTTTCGGCCAAGTTAGTAGTCATGTTTTTGCAGAGCTTGTAGCGTGCACAGCCATTCCAAGAGTGCCCATATATTATTTTTTTTTCTAAAATGAATAAACTAGAATTGAATTACTGAATAATATAAGTCTTTTTTTAGCTTATCTCAGGGCTTGCTTAGATGATTGTGCAAAACTTTTTTTTTTGGTTCAGACAGAAAACTTTATTATGACAGAAAATCATGTCACAGCTATCATTGCCTCCATGGATTGTATGTAGATGGCTGAATAAGTTGATGGATTTGGCACGATAGACCACAGACATGATCGTATCCGTAGGAAATGTACGGGCAAGTTAGCTCAAGAAATTGAGAAATTTAACAATAGATACATTAATCAAATCCTAAGATTGTAAAGTATTGTTTATTTATTTTCAGTTTTCCTACAAAATGACAGAAAAATCAACCATCCCAATCTGGAGTTCAACATATGGGGTTAGATGATATATCCAATCCTTCACCAAGACAAGCCCCATCACCATCATCAAGAAGCATAGTTGATTCAAATAAAAAGGGATTCAGATCCTCCAAGCAAGGGACAAAACAAGAAGCATCATTAGCTTTCATGCTTTCTTACCTTCCACACTTATATTTAGAATAACCTAATGAAAAACTAATTTTAATCAAATCATCGAATTGAATCTATTACAGTTAATGCTGGAAAATTTTATTCTATATTAAAAAAAAAAAACCTAGCTACATCAAGACCAACACAGTTTTGAAACGTTAAAATAGGGTATAATCAAAAGGAATCGATAGCAGGGAAAAAGAAGAGAGATCATTTGGAAGTAGAAGAAGAAGAAGAAGACCACAAAAAACCCTCAAACGAATTTGAAATTAACAAAAAAACGAAGATAAGAGGAGCCATACCTTGGTACGGTGGAAGAGAGGAGTCTGAAGAGGAAGACAGGAAGAGAGGACTCAGAGGAGTCTGCGTCTGTGACTCTGTGTCTGCCGTCTGCGTCTTCTTCTTTGCGCGTCTCTTTGCGTGACTGCGTCTCCTTCTTCAGTTTTTGGGAAAGTGAGAATGGCGAGGGAAACAACGAGGAGGAGGAAACCAGTTCTTCGTGACTTCTTCGAGTCTCCTTCTCCGTGTCTGTGACTTCTTTCTCTGTGTCTGTGACTTCTTTAGTTCTTGGTGAAATCTAATTTCATTTCTTGTAGGTGGAAGTGGAAGAGACTTGGAGACCAAGAGATTGAAGAGAACCATGATTCTCATTATGTGACTCTGTGAGTTTTCTGTTTTGTTTGTGTCTCGAGGTGGTCAGGTGGAAGAGTCGAAGAGATGTCAAGAGATATCATTGGTTTAGTTTTAGTTTTTTTTAAATAGTGTAATTAATACTGGGATAAGGGTATTAGGGTAATAGGGTATGGCTAAAACCGCGGGGCGGATATGGCTAAAACCGTATCCGCCCCGAATAGTGAACGGATTTTTTTTGGATCCCCGAAACCACCCGAAAATCCATTCAGCCATATCCAAATCCGCCCCATACGGATTGGGTGGGGCGGATATCCGTAAAAATCCGCCCCACTGCCAACCCTATTTGTGCATGTTTCTTCATTTTCCGGTTTGTTGAGTCACATTTTACAGAGGCTTGATTAGTAATTTTCTGAACCTTACAGTAATGACATTTCAACTGCAGACACACATGTTTCGGACAAAAAAACTGCCATCCTCGCCGGAAATGAAGGTTTCAGTGATCAAACTCCAAAGCAAGTTTCATTGTGAGGGTTTCTGATCAGCCAAGCTTGTTTAATATCATGTTGCTTTCTTGTTTCACGTGTTCATATTTCTCATGGTTCATCATCTGATTTTGCAATGCTAAAAAGCTTTGATGATGACTAGAGATGGCATAGTAGAAATGTCATATGAATGCAATGCTTTCAAAAGCAACTGGCATGAAAACAAAAAGAAGCATATGTAGTTTGTCCCCTTAGACTTTTTACATCTCAATTGATTTCATTAGGTTCTTTTGTGTTAATGCAGGTCAAAGGACAAAATGAAGGCTACAAATCACTTTTCTAGATTATGGAAAGATCTAAAAGCCTTGTTTGATAAGGTTTTTGTGGTTAATGTCTCAGGTAATAATTATTTAATGTTTTCTTTCTTCCAAATTACTTTTAAAGAATGAGATAATGAAACGATACTTCAAGCTCTAAGGATTCTTATGCTTTTTATCATAGACTTCAATTTGACATGTTGGCAAGGATTTTCGACAAGGGACTTGTTGTTTCTTACCAACTCGTTAGGTTTTTGGGTTGATATTTAGTAGTTTTGTTGTTTAATTCAATTGAATGCCTTTTATTGAAGTAATATATGCTTTCAGGTTACATAGCTTACAACTTTGTCATTGGAGCTTATTCATATTGGGGACCAAAGGCTGGTAAAGCTATTTATCACATGGTAAATTCTCTATTATTTTCAGAGTGTAAAACTCATGGTTTCCCACACCTCTCAGGCTTGAATTAAATACAAGCAGGTTGTGGAAATGGATGGGTGACTCTTTATATCATGAAATAGATTTAGTAAGAGTATGATATGCATTAGCTAACCTTAAACTTTTTGAATGTCCTATGTTGCACATATAGTGTATATAACGACACAGACACGTGTCGATGTCCGGAATGGATACTAGGTGTTGGACATGACGACAAAATACCAAATGCAGAAAAACATAAAAAAAATGCCATTTTTTCGACTATAAACTTTATTATATTAGTCGTAATTTTTACTTGTAGATATGCATCCACATATTTATTAATTATTAGTAATTTCTGATTAAAATAATGGAACATTATAAATAAAAACATTCGAAAGATATGTTAAATAGTTTAGTTGATAAGCAAGGAGTGTCCAACGCATTCCAGGTATCTGAGTATTTAATACATGTCTGACATGATATATATATATATATTTTTTTAAAATGGACTAGCTTATAGGAGTAGGTCTTTTTCAGTGGTATGCTGGCTTTCCTTAAACTTAAGTTCCCTGCTTGTCATTTTTCTTGGATAAGTATGTTACTGGCTTAACTATCATCCAGCATCACAAATCACACAGACTACAATGTCAGAAATTGCACCGAATTACTCTCTCTCTTCTTTTTATATAATTAATTGTAATTTTTTTTCCTAGACAGATTAAATATCTCTAAAAGGTTCAAAATACTTGGATACAAGGACAAATTAACCCAGCTTACAGTCGAAATTGACATTTAACCCCTTGCAGAAAATGGAAACATTGAATGTGTCAGAGATTGTACTCCCATGTAAATTGCGTGCTGCACATTGGGTCTTAAGAGACTTTAGAGTCACTTGATCCTCTCCCATTCTTTAATTTACCTTAATTGTGTTATAATACGATCCAACCCACATAGGTATGGTGTTTTCTGCATTTTATATGATAGGAGAGCAGTACACTTTAGACTCTCTCGTCTCTTCCACAGAAATTGATCTGCTTCTCGAAGGGGTTTTCAGTCAATACAAAGACTCCATGACTGACCCCATCTCCTCCTCTCTTCAGTTGTACCTGCTTCTGAACGCTCCTCTCCAGTTGATTTTTTGCCTCTCAAAAATTGATCTCACCCTAAAGTTTCAAAATTGAATTCATTCCTGATATTGAACCTACATCAGTTTGTAAGTCTTCAGGTTTTCACCTTCAAGCATCAACTTTTAATGATCATTCATGTATTAGAAATAGTATTTCCCAACACTCGTGTCCTTTTCCACTCAGTCCACTGCTATCATCCCATCTTCAACCACTTCGCCAGTCCTTCAAATCCTTCACAACATCACTAACTTGATCTTTAACCACGACAGATGCCAAACGACAAAAGGAAAAATTCCAGTAGCAAACTACCTCGTGGAGAATCATGCACAATCAAGATCTTTACAATTTGTTGATGAAATAGTGATTCCTACTCAATATCTTCAATGTAATGAAACTCTCACCTTAGATCCTTGTTAATCCACCTAGAGTCGAATTGAAGAAGATTTTTTTCCATGCTTGTGTTTGTTTCATTGATAATCGCCCCTAATAAGCTGATGAAGCTATTTCTCACTAACTTCTCAAGCTTTAATTATATATTTTTTAACTAGGCTTTCATTAATAATGATAATAATAATAATAATAATAATAATAATAATAATAATAATAATAATAATTATTATTATTATTATTATTATTATTATTATTATTATTATTATTATTATCGGGCCCCAAGGGATCAATTTGGGTTGTTGGACAGGACCCACTTGATTTTATGTGCAAGTTAAGGACAAAAATACGCGAGTTTCCCATTTCTTCACTTCCGACTCAATGTCAACAATGTGCTAGGTATAGTGAAAGTGTTTAATGTGCAAATACCTTGTTGGTGATAGTAGGTAGAGTGTGTTTCATGATTTACCTACAATACTACATTATGATAGGTACAAGTTTTAAACAACTTTAAATTTGGAAGTGGATGGTATCCACAGATTATTTATGCATCTCAGAGTGCATATCTCTGGCGAGCAACGAATTACAATTGTATTCACAAATTGCGTACTATGTTCCAGATTATTTCAAACATGTGCATACCATGCCTATCATACTGGTAGCCACAAATTTAAATCAACCTGACTTGTATAGTAACAACTGCTTTAAGGAACTACTTAAAATAGAAACCAAGGCTTAAAAATATTCATGCGTAAAATTGATAAAAGGAATTTCTCTAAGCGAGCGAGGTGAGCAATGACCCACCTTGGGCGCGACACAAAACAGTCGCTAGCGCCCATTGTCCCAGACCACCCGATTGCAGGCGGTCCTTAAACACTCACCACGTCTGCGAGTTATTTTATACATTTGCCTACCATAGTAGGAGTATGGTAGATATAAGATAAAAACACCGTGAAATTTGCAATTGAATGGTAGACACTGATTATTTATTCTTCTCAGTATGCATATCTATGCAAGGGAATGAATTACGTATTATGTGAGTGCCTATTATGATCAAGAGTGCATCCAATGATTGCCTACCATACTGGAAAACAAAATAAACTGACAGAGGGAAAAGAGAGATTTGAGATAACATAACAAATGCCTACCATCAAATGCCTACTAACTAGATAAACATAGAAGAAAGATCTAAGAGAGAGAGATCTAAGGGAGAGAGGGAGAGAATTATTGTAGATCTTTGACGAGGAACAACATGTGAAGGAGGAGATTCGAGAATGGTTGAAGGAAAAGTAGTCATTGAAGGAGGAGGAAGTCCGGCTGATCGAGATTTTCGTTGAAGGTAGATTCGTTGATGAAGACAGGTTAAAAGGACAACACATGTCCCTAGTTTACAAAAAAATGGTTTGTGTCCTCCTGAGTTAGTAAAAACCCCTCTGTGTCCCTATCTTCCATTGCCCATCATCATCATCATCATCATTATTATTATTATTATTATTGTTATTATTATTATTATTATTATTATTATTATTATTATTATTATTGTTATTATTATTAATTTGAGGATGGTTTATGATAGAAAAACCCAGATATGTTCTTTGGAGCGGTTACAATTGTTTGTGGGATTTTTGGAACACTAGCTGGAGGCTTCATTCTTGATCGCTTGAATTCTACAATCAGAAATGCTTTTAAGGTAGGCATGGCCGCATTAATGTTTTTCCTTTAGTCTGTCTGTCTTTCTTTATTCTAGGATTTATGTTGGCTTCAAATTATGCATCACAAGGACTATTGTCAACCCTAGCATATTTGTATCATTATAGTCATTTCTCCCATAAGGAATATTACACCGATTTGTTACATGGACAGTTCAGATCATTTTGAACTTGATTAGATTTGTACATCATATTATTGAATTCCTGAAAAAGCTACCAGAAAGCATGAAATCATTCAATCTAAGAAGAAAGAGTTAGGTTTCTCTCTCTCTAAAAGACTTCTCTGTCTATTGTCTCATGCGTTTTATCTTGTGAGTTATGGACCTTATGGTTGAAGTTGACCTCACATCTGTCTTCGTTCCAATCTTATTATAGTCCTTATTCTTTGAGGTACCTTATTCACAAATTTTGCCAGATATTTTTTAATTAATGTAGGAACACTACTCTGCCCATCATATCTCATTCAGCCATTCATGTAGTTTGTTCTGTCTTTTAATTTAACAATCCAATGGAATTCATTTATTCTACTCCATCATTGTGCCAATTCTATAAGTAATAATGTACTAAGAACTGGTTTGATTCTCTGGCAGCTTCTTTCTGCAACAACTCTACTGGGAGGAATATCTATTTTTGCTGCTTTTTGTTTAAGTAACTTGTATGGGTTCGTAGCGCTTTTTGCTGTTGGTCAACTACTTGTCTTTGCCACACAGGTTGGTATACGTTGATAATGAAAATGAATGTCATTCTCGCAATTTCAATTTCATTACATAGGCCGTTATTCTTCTTACATAGCTGGAACACATTTCGACAAAAAACATAAGGTATTTGGAACGACAATAGAGGGATGTGGGGTTGACAATGCAAAATCTGAAACCTGACCTGCTGACACCCCTATGTGCTAGACTAATCGACTACTGCTCTTGTACCCTCACCATATTGAGGTTTAGTCTACAGATTATTTTAGTTTAGAACTATAGTAGTCTAGATAGCATTCTAGTGTAGAAGAAAATAGTTTGCAAAATGGAAACCAAAAATGAAAAAGAGAAGAAATCTTTCATGTGAATAAATGTTGGAAACTATGAATTTTCTCTTATATCTTACAAAAAAATAAAATAAAAGTAAAAGAAACTAGAAAGCACCGTTTCCATCAAAAGGATGTGGGTGTGAAGTGAACCAATGAGGTACCTATGCCCCCAACACTTCCCCTAGGGTTTTACTGGTTAGGTGTCACTATGCGGCCAGTGCCACTAGACTCAAAATGTCCACCATCAACACCACCATAAGTATGTATATAGCATGTTGGACAATGAATAATGAAAGAGCAATACATAAGTGAAAAGCGGAAAATAGTGTTTGGATAGATGTGAGTTAGGTCTGTAAGAGAATCTTGCTACAATCAGTAGAGTGCTTAGTTCATATAGTTGGTCTATGTTGCATAGTGACAAGTACAAATGTGACGGGACCGTGTTGAACGGCTTGTGAAAGAAGGACCTTCCTAAGGCTGTGGAAACACACAGAAATTGTTGCATGCTGTATATTATTTTCACATACAAGTGGCAGAAACCCATTGACCTTTTTGTTTTCACATGCAAGGCGAAGCTCTGGGTTAGTAGCTTTGTTACATGATAATGGACCTTCTTCTTAGTTGCTTCTTGTTTGCCAAAGATTGATGTGAATAATCCTTGCTCCTACGTATGAAGAATCTGTGTGTTTTAATCTATAATTTTCAGTATGCATTCACATAAAAGTTCTCGGGAATGGGCTTTGATGATGATGATGATGATTTACATAAAAGTAGACCTATTCCATGCTCATTGGCAGGGAAAATCATTTGAACACTTAACCATGACTTATAAACTATTTATCTTGCTGTAGACAATATGAACAAACTTCTTTTGAACTGTCTTTTGAATAATGTAGCCGATGGACAATCTGAAAGCATTACATATAATTGTTGATGATTGAATTTTGGTTTTGCAGGCTCCTGTAAACTATGTGTGTCTCCATTGTGTCAAACCCAGTTTGAGACCACTGTCAATGGCTCTGTCAACAGTTTTAATACACATACTGGGTGATGTTCCATCTTCTCCGTTAGTTGGGCTTCTCCAGGTTTGTCTTAGCCTTTTAAACTACTTCCCATCCTTATCGATTGTTTTAATCATGCTTTCACTAGGAGTAATTTTCCATTATTTATGTAAAATGCTCTGAACACACCAACCAGTATGCCACCTTGAGGAATGGGTTGTGGTTTGGGTTAGGGTAGGGCTAAATGAGCAAACAGGTAAGGAGTGGGTCCGTGTATGGAGTTCCCGACCCAATGTGTATATTCATTCATATTTTTATGTTATCTTTTAAAATATGAACTGATGTCCCATAAATAGTTTAGCCTAGTTGTAAAGCTTGAATAAAAGTTGATTAGCACTATACATACACATGTATAGAGTAGTTGGGTTATTCTTAGATTGATAGGGGTTGCGTTTAAGCTCTTTTTTAATTTTTTTTTTAAATTTAATATATTGAGAGACCTTTATGTACAAACTTCCATGCTAAAGCTGTCATTTTTTGTGGCCTTAAAATGATTTTTCTTCGTAATGACATTTTCTGATTTTTGTATATAATGGGTTTCTAATAGATGGTTGATGCCCACAAAATTATTTAAATATGTTTTTTTACTGGTTTTGGTTTGGTAACATTATGCAGGACCACATTAACAACTGGAGGACGACTGCTCTTGCTCTCACATCTGTTCTTTCTGTAGCAGCTGCTCTATGGTTTATAGGTAAGTGTCATTCTGTTGCTACTCCAATATCAAATGTACACTTGTATTATCAATATCATACAATTGAGCATGACATCAATTAAGCTTTTACTGCAGGGTTGTGTTCTCTTTAGGCTTTGTTTGTTTCAAAGGAAAATATTCTTAGAGAAAACATCAAAAATAGAGTAGAGGCGGGAAAAAGTGGAGATTGAAGTTACCATATATTT
Organism: Berberis thunbergii; assembly: GCA_003290165.1. Classification (NCBI taxonomy): domain Eukaryota; kingdom Viridiplantae; phylum Streptophyta; class Magnoliopsida; order Ranunculales; family Berberidaceae; genus Berberis; species Berberis thunbergii. The sequence goes on along the minus strand of QNQO01009279.1, from coordinate 134,130 downwards.
TGAGAAAATATTCTTTGCTGCTACTCTGGGGTAGATATCATCACCAAACGCATGCTCTGCATTCTCTCTCTGGCTCTCCTCCACGTATTCATTTTTTGGCAAATTTCTTGGGAAAATTTTCTTTTGAAACAACACAACTTTATTTTCATACTTGAGGTGCAAGCACAATAAGTGAAATGAAACATATATAGGCTATGGATCACTGTTTTACTATTGGGATCTCTACTGATACTGACCCAAGGCCATGGGCGATGCCAGGGCCTCAGTTATATGTAGGAAATAAATCATGATCAATTGGAAAACTAAATATTGTTTGTGTATGTTGGCAGGTATCTTCCTACCTAGCGTGGACAGATTTGATGAAGAGGAAGAGCATCCAGTCCCCACGAGTGGGACGGTCACTCAATGAACCATAGAACATTGGAGATGGATTCAAGTGAAATCTCCTTAAGTTGTACAGGAGGGAAGAAAACTCTCAAAGCAGCAGCAGGTGTATTATAGTGTTTTTTTTTTTCCTTATAGTGTTTTGACCAGCTGTGTTTTTTTTTTTTTTTCATTTCGTTATAGTGTTTTGACCAGCTGTGTAACATTTCGTATTTTTTTTTTATTCATTTCCTTTTCCCATTTTCACTGCATTTTGCTTAAAGAAAAGAGTTTTTCTTTAAAAGATTAGCTAACCGGGACTCGATGTCTTTTATCTATGTTGTTGCTGGTGTGTCGTGTTCTTTTGGTGGAAAAAAATTGGAGCAATACACTGATGGTGTGTTTGGTAGCCTAGAATATCATTTTAGAGGGAAAATGACTTTTTTGAAAAAAAAGATAAAGAAAATTACTATACTAGAAAAATGATTTCCAGTATTTGATTGCATCCAAAAAGTTTTACTTGGAAATATAATTTTTTTCATTGGTATATTGGTAATTTCATTGCTACAAAACTTAGTCTTGAATCAACCTTTTTTATATATCAATTTGAGGATTTTGTTAACAACTTTGTTTTGTGTATTTTCCATCCTTATCTGGAAAACAATTTTCTTAAGGGGGGAGGTAAAAAAGAAATCAAGAAAATGAGGGAAAATACTCTAGGTATTTGTTGATTTACTTTGTCTCTTAGGTGAGTAACTTGATTCAACCATTGCTACCTATGATTCAACCCTACTATTGTGGGTTAGCGAATGTTAATACCCGAAGGCAACGATTACTCCACATCACCAAAAGCATTGTCTCACACCACCATTCAGTTTATTTATTTATTTTTTCTTACTTACTCACACTGCCAATAAATATGCAAAATTTAACCCAAAATCTCAAAAGCGCAAAACTCGTCTCCTTCCCTTGATCTCCTCATACTCCTTGCGTGTGTCATCTGAAGCTCGGTGAGCAAACTCTACTCCCTTGCAGCTTCCTCATCCTCCTCTCCTCTATCTTTCCCTCTTCGCAAAAAATCCCAAAATCACAAAGGGAAATCGTAGAAACTCTTGGTCTTATCGTTCTCATCCTCCTCCCCTCCCCTATCTCTCCCTTCTCGCATTCCACTACATTTCCATTGGAGGAACTTATCTTGATTTTATTAGATGAAAATGGAAAGGTTTAGTGAAATTGATGATGTTAGAAATGAAGATTTTAAGGGTGAACATGAGGTGAAGAAGATGATCAATTTAAAGAGCAAGAACAATTCATTTCAATTGTGGTAATTTGCATAAAAAAATTTCATCTAATTTTTTTTTCAAGATAATTATTTGATTATTGTATGATGCATTTGTGCATAGGCATTTTTAATGGATGTAATAAGTATGGACATGCATTTTAATGATGTTAAGAACCCAGATACGAACCATTTAGAGGTATCTTTTAACGATGTTGAGAACTCGACAAACCATTTAGAGGTAACCACCATTTTATTGTTCAGTAAATTAAAATTTTAATTAATATATGAAACTAATTATAAAATGAATCATTATGCAGAATGATGATGATAATGTTGATGAGAAGTTACTCAATGATGGAAGTGGTGACATTAACAATGAAGAAAGATTAATTGAACTGGTATTCGATGATAGTTACTTATGTTTATGGACGAGGTAAGATAGTTTGCGTGTTTTTGATTTCATTAGTTTCCATGTGATATTGTTATAAATATGTTGTTACTAACAAGTTAAATTTTTTTTTAGGTATTTTCATCAAGGTTTGCGTTGATAGCTTGGGTCCAAGACATCGGTAGGGATAATAATATAGTGGTTATTATCACTAAATCGAAACCTGCTAATCACAAACAGAAAGGAAGAATCCATTTTGGTTGTGAGAAAGGGGAGGGAAGCCCAACAAAAAGTTAAAAATGTTTGTTCGATCAAGTGGTACAAAGAAGTGTGGCTGCAAATTTCAGTTGAGAGGGACCCCACTAGAGAATGACCATTGGATGTGCAAGTGGCATGTGGAATGTCAATCATCCTCGATCAAACTCACTTGTTGGTCATTCGTTTGCTGGTAAATTGAATGAAAATGAGATGATATATGTGCAAAATATGGCGAAGTCGAGTGTGAACCCTCGCCACATATTTCTCGGTTGAAAAAGATGTATCCGTATAATATCTCGAATTTGAAAAATACTTACAATGTAATTTGTTAGATAAAGACGATCCAACAAAAAGGTAGGACGGCTTTGCAACATACTTTACACTTGTTGATGGAGCACAATTACATAGAGTGGAATAGTGTTGACGAGGGAAATGTGTCACCAACCTTTTTTGGGCACATCATGAATCTATTCAATTAGCAAAGTGTTTTTCACAAGTAATACTTATGGATAGCGCATATAAAACGAATCACTATAGGATGCCGTTGTTTAAGATTGTTGGTGTGATGTCGACCAGAAAGACATTTAATGTTGCATTTTGTTTTATGTGTTCTAAGAAGAAAGAGTCAGATAATTAGGCATTGGAAAAACTTGTAGGAATTTTCGAGCCAGTCAACTTGCCAAGCGTGTTTGTGACTGATAAAGAATTGAGTTTGATCAAGGCAATTGTACAATTTTTCCCAAGGCAAGGAGATTATTGTGCACATGGTACATAAACACAAATGTTGAGAAGAATTGCAAAAAACACTTTTAGGATAATGACGGGTGGTACGAGTTAATTTTTTTTTTTTTCAAATTTGTATAGATCAAGTACAAAGGAGAAATGAAACAAGGCCACAATTGACTTTGATAGAAAATGGGCATCACACCTGAAGTGTTTAGAACATGTAAGGACAGTTTGATATCTGCAGAAGGAGTACTTTGTCAGTGCATGGATTGATACATTTATGCATTTTGGCCAACGGACAACCGATCGCGTTGAAGGGGCACACTCGAAATTGAAACACTAGTTGGAAAATTCATAAGGTACATTCCTGAATGTATGGACAAAGATGAATGATATGATCCAAATCCAAATGGTAGAGATAGAATCGTCATTTCAACAAAGTCTGACGAAGGTGAAGACTGAACATATGTCCAGTTTATTTGACAAACTTCATGGGTCGGTGGCGTACAAAGCTCTTGATTTGATTTTATTAGAAATTCAAAGGTGTGAAAATGTGGGCAATGACTTTGTCAAGTGTGGATTTGTGTTTTGAACCACTCATGGATTACCTTGTGCTCATGAACTTACATGTAATCTAATTCTCACAGGACAAATTTCATTACGCACCACAAACAAGTATTGACTTCAACTTGGCACAACACCTATTCGTGAACGTGGGAATTTGATTATAAACCCAGTGGTCGACGCCCTTATGCATAGGTTTAATGATTCAACTCATGATCAGAAGTTGGTGATGAAGAGGAAGCTTCTAGAGTTGAGTTGCCCGAGTTCAACTGTAATGATTGAACCATTAGCACTTGTGGCTGGCAAGAAGAGACCTAAAAATAAGAAGTTTTCTAAGCACGAGAGGCCGACAAAAATGGATCCATCGAGCCACGAATACGCCATGACTCAATAGGAACTAAAAGGCAAAACTAAGAAGTTGTCAAACAAAAAGGAGAAGCCAAAAATTCGTAACACTAGATTGATGAGTTAAATTTCGTCTTGGATACGAGATTATATTGACAACCTCGAAAACGTTCCAGACGATGGAAATTGTGGATTTCGATGCATAGCCAAATTCCTATATTATGAGAACGAAAGTGGTTGGAAACAGGTACAAAAAGACCTACTAATGGAGCTTGAAAGTAATGAACTGTCGTGGGTTGTTGTCAAGGATTCTTTGTTAATTCCAGAAGGCCAGGTCCGGATAGACAAAAAAAATGGTTTATGGACTCCAATATGTTAGAACTTGCAGCGAACCGTTACCAATGTCTCTTTGTTTGTTATGGGAACCAAAACACAACCTGCTTTTCATATCTTGACCCGATATCACAGTTTGACGACATAACAGTTTGTTTCATGGCACACCTTGTATAGAGTAGTCACTATGTCTTGCTTCATATGCAACCCAAATAACCATTGTCTCTGATAGTAGAAACTTTGTCGTGTCAAATATTTCTTGAAGCAATCTCATTGAAGAGTAGTTTCGATGCCCAGCTCGGGATTGGTGTTGTAAGGTAAAGAAGTTCAATGAGAAGAATCAGAAAAATGTCAACAAGTCGAACGAGGTCGTAACCATATTAGATTGTTGCCCATATTTTCTTGCTAACAGATATTGGGATGAAAAAATGTAAATGACAATTTTAATTTTTTGGTGACATAGGAACCATTCTTTTGTTAGAAAAGTCACCGTCTCTGTATTTACGAAAGACTTGTATGGTTTGAGTTTTATTAATATATATTTTATATTATTGTCTCTATTTAGTTCGAGTTTTTTTGGTATGTTTATGTTTGATGCAACAATGCGAAATCACAAAAAAGATTAGTTCGGAAGACTTGTATGGTTCGAGTTTATGTTTGATGCGACAATGCGACTAACTTAAAAAAAAATTGCAAATCTCAAATACTTGTAGAAAAAACTTCAGAAACTAAAGAATTTTTTTTCAGAAATGGACTCTATTCGCCTTAGCAAATGCGAGATTTTTGAAAAATCTCGCATTGATCCAGCGAACATTAAAAATTATTGTTCGCCTGGACCAATGCAAGTTTTTTTTTTTTTTTTTTTTTTTCAAAAAGGTCGCAATGATCCAGGCAAGATTAAAAAAAAAAGCTCGCATTGGTCCAGGCAAACATAAATTTTTTTTTTCGCTTGGAACAATGCGAGAATTTTCAGGCGAGAAATTTGAAAAAGCCTGCCTGGATCAATGCGAGCTTTTTAAAAAAAATCGCATTAATCTAGGCAATTTTTTTACTGTTCGCCTGTACCAATGTGAGATTTTTGAATTGTCTCAGGCGCACAAATCCATTTTCTAAATTATTTTTACAAGTTTAGTTTCTAGAGTTTTTTTAGCAAATTTTTGAGATTTGCAATTTTTTTCTGACATTTATTTATGCAATTTTTTGATTTATCCAAGGTTAATCAAACATTTTTTCTGAAATTTCAAAAATTCATTGCCTCGCATAAATATTTGAAAGCTTGTTAACAAATGGAACAATCAATATTGAAGAGAACTAAAAACTTCTAGCTTGTTTACAAATATTTTTGAAGTTTACAAAATGGAACAATTAATTTTGCAAATAGGACAAACAACACATTTATCTTTGCCTCCGAACATAGTAACTTTGTTTATGCATTGATTTGTTTTTACGCTCACTTCCTCCACCACCAATTTCATTACTGTTAATACTGGGGCGTACGATAGGCTTTTCTTCATCTTGTTTCAAGGTAACGGGCATAGATATTTCTTATAGCAAATCCCGTACTCTATTCTGTCGTGCGAGTAACGTAACCCTGTCAACATTCCCCCTTCTTCAATAGAGGTGTTGATCATCTTAAGAGTCTGAGCAATCGTAATATTCTGCAGGGAAACATTTGATGTTAGTGCAAACTATGTAAATTTTAGATCTTCAATAAATGTAAAATGTTTATAATTACGATCTTGTTTGAAAAAAAACATGTCTTCTTAGAGGATAAATTCTCCTCTTGTTTGGTGATTGTACAAAATGATGGCTAATGCCGTGAAACCAGTCCAAGTAATCCTCCCTACAATCCCATTGAAGCTTCACGGGTGCACCTTGTTGGTTAGTTGGCATGAGATGATACTGCCGTCTTTTAACGAACGAAAACAAAATTCGTACTTCACGGAATTGCCAGATCAAGTTCTATTCTTAAATTTGGCTCGGATTGGGGGATTTGGGATGACTTGTACCTTTCCCATTTGTCTCATAATTCTATCGGGGTGATAGGGTTCTTCTACGTCGAGGCATAACAAACATCCCTTGAACCATGTAATGCCATGAAGGAGAGTGTTTTGCTTGGACTCCACGTAAGGGTTCCAAAGTACCTGCGAATTATAAAAATTAAAACTTGTAAACATATGACACATCATACCAATTTTTTTATTGAACTTAATGATGCATATTTACCTCTTCAGGAGACATGTCATCCATATGCTATCTAAGATTGATGATTTATTTGTTCAAAACCCCTCAATTTGCAGGGGTTCCCACTTAGCCATGGTGGAGAGTCTAAGATCCCACTTCAGTTTGGCATTACCCCAAAGTCAGAAGTGATCATATTTCCATGCTTATAAACGAAAACAACATAAAAAATATTAAGAAATTCTTATATATTATGAGGGTAATTAACAAAATATAAAATTTGAAACATACCTCCAAAAGAGGCAGATATCCTGAAATTTGCTTTATACCCTTTCTGCTAGCACCGCCCAACTGACAAAACAAGAATGCCAAACATCTTGCGCTCCATGCATACTTTTGAACATCATCCACCTTCATCAGCATCTTCAAATATTCAATCCGAACCTTTGTTCCAGTTTTATCAGCAAATATAGTCATACCCATAAGAAATAACAAGTAACCCCTACACACTTGTTCTTTCCTTTGAAAAGAATCAGTTTCCATAGCTTTTCTACAACAGTTGTCTTGAATAAACTTCATTTCCACAGATCTGCCCTTCTTCTTGACATGGCCATTTGCTTTTTTATTTTCAATGCCCAAACCATTCACCAACAATGTGAAACATTCATCTGCCTTCATCTTCATCGACGTTCTTATCAGCTTACTAACAATCGGTAAATAAGTTATACGGTAGACGCCGTCCAGGGTAATGTTCATCTTTCCAAAAGGTAGGTGAAATATGTTCGTCTCAGGTTGCCAACGCTCCACGAAAGCACATATGGTAACCTTATCAAGACGATCCTTACAATATTAAATCAAGGGATATAGACCACTATTATAGATCGTTCTATTTACTTCTTTCAGCTCATGTTTCAATTTCTAATATAATAAGTTCCTATATTGATGCCGACATTGAAATGCGCCCCGTTCTTAAACACAAGAAACATATACATTATGTAATTCAATGTCCAAATATATATAAATAACACGTTTATATAATTTAACCAACTAAAAATATTAACATACCAGCTCACCATCCCAAATGGCATGAGAAATATGTCCATGGTAATCGTCTAATGTGGAACAATCCTTTGGACCATCGGGATAAAAATCTATACCATCTCCTTTTTCTTTACCCTTTTTACCGCTGTTTCCTCATTATCCATAGACACATTGTCACCCTCCTCTAACTCCTCATTTTCATGTCCAACACCCTCACCACTCCGACTTGCTTTCCCTTCTGATTGGGGTTGACTTTGTGATACAATTACCAATTTATTTGCTTCTTGAACATCTATTTGAATCCTAATTTGATCATCTTTCATTTTCGTCTTCACTTTTTTCTCCCTATTTCCCATTTTTTTTGTTCTTCTGCCTGTTTTTTGCCATTTTCTGCTCTCGTCTTTTGGTGAGACACCGTCATGGGTCCTCTTTGACGGATATCACCTTGATCATCCCCACCATCATCACCAACGCCAACAGAAGACATAATAAATCTTCAAATAAAAGGAAAAAAAAAACAAATTACATTCAAACAAATACTTCAAGTCAATTTATTTGTACAATAAAATCTACTAATTTTTAAGAAATACTTTTGCCAATGCGAGGGTCACCAACCACTTCTAACTTATACGATTTCGATGTAAAACAACAATATATCTCATTTCCCTACATTCGAATTAAAAAAATACCAATTTGGAGCCCTAGTGACCACCAAATCCGCCTTCGCAACCACTTTAATTACAAAGAGATGAACTAAACGATAAATGCACAAAAAACATAACAAATATACAATTATATTTTAAAGATGGAAGAAAACAAACAATTGAAGGCTCACTTACAATCCAAACAAAAACCCTAAACCCAAAATCTCGTTCAACTCTAAAATTGGGAATCAAAGATAAAATAGATGGCTCATTTACAGAAGAGTTGGAGTCGAAATTTGAGATATGATGGGTTGCGTTTTGCGTTTCAATTTTGAAAAGTTGCGTTTTATGTTTCAATTTTGAAAGATTTTCGAAGGTTAATTTTGCGATTTGCAAGAGATTTGAATGGAGGGAGAGGAAGATTTGAATGGGAGGAGGGAAGACTTGCATTTCGATTTTGAATGGGGAGGAGAAAAATGATTTTTCCTTGTTTATATAAGTGGGAAAGAGTGGTGGTGTGAAAAATAAAGCAGGTGGTGTGGGAGAGTTAAATGGTGTGAGTCAGTACTTTTGGTGGTGTGGAGTAGTCATTGCCATACACGAAACAACGTTAGAGCAAGTGAGCACCTTATCATAAAGGGGAGTCTAACTTGACCATCCAATTGCATTGTAACTGTGTAAATGGTACCATCTGTCATTTGTTTCCAAATGTGACTATATATAATATCTATATTCTTTATGGAATCCTACAACATCTTTTTGGTACACACCATTGGGGATTCACGTTCTACGCTTCCCTAGTTTCAAACAAATTAAGTTTCTTTTGTAAAGTTTATATTCTCCCCTTCCTTTCTTTTATCATTGATTTTTATGAATTTCTTGTACTGATTATCAAGCTCTCAAAGAATCGGTGTGCAAAAAACTTCGAGTATTTGTTCATACACTCATTGCATTGTATTGTTGTAATACTTGCATAAAAATGACCACAACAAAAAAATTGAGCCCCTTATGATGCAATAATGATTGCAACCAGTTGTATCTCCAACAATTATTTCAGGTCGTATCGCAACAATGGAACACAATGAGTATATGAACAAATCGAAGTAGTAATCTTACATTTTGATTTGAATAAACCTTTATAATATATTTTACACAATCACTAAATCACGATTTGAATGAACCTTTAGAATATATTTTACACAAACTTTTGGTTGCATTTGAAGTATATATATGCCACATGGTGACTCTCCGAAAGCCGCGTCTACTGGCATTTGCATTTTGCATTTGGCGCAAGTAGGAGGTGGTGGGTGCAGCTTTGCAGGTGGTGGGTGCAGCTTTGCAGGTGGTGGGTGGGCAAGGCGAGGATTGTGCGAGGGACTCTTACTCTGTCAGTTGGTTTCTTTGGCTTCGAAGAATCTACAAGTGGGTCTCTGGTGGGAAGTTTTGGTGTTGTTTTAAGCATTTTGATAGGACTGTCTTAACTCTGGAGCCTGTCCCTTGGACAGGTAATTTGGTCTTGTTTTTGCTTTTTTAATACGAGTAAAGTCGTAATGTACCCCCGTTTAGTCTGTAAATCAATTTTTTGATAAGTAATAAAGGTATGGCATCCCATAGTTGCCCCTCCCCACTAGAGGTTTAATAAAAAAAAAATACCAACAATTTGATATGTAAAATTTATAGAATCACATTGTCTCAAAGATAATAGTAATTAACCAAGTAATATCCATCATGTCACCTTGAGTCAAACCCCAATGCACAAAGTGTTGTTAGCTAAAATCGTTGTTGTTGGGTTTGGAACTTGTTTCAAAACATATAACACAGCCGAATGATCCATAGTCACGTATTAAAAAGAAAATCACAAGAGCCATGTGTCCAACATTTTTTTGGGGGGAGTAGTGGTTAGCCAAGAGAAACGTTGGTATACAAAAGTCTCTAGGGGAAACCCTTGCAATCTAAACATTGGTAGATGAAGTCTTTTGACAGAGTATTTGGGGGAAACCCTTGTAGTCAAGCGTTGGTAGGTGTCACAACCTTGTAGCTAGCGTTGGTCAGCCATTGATGCCCTTTGTAGTCATGGATAGGCGTTGTGGTTGGGCGCAGGTGGTTCTACTTAGTTGTCCCATTTGATGGTCCCGTCTATGATGGTCTTTGAGGTGAACCCATCACTCCTTTCTGAAATCTGTTGTTCAATGTCTTATGTGTCTAGGATAGCCCGTTCTTCATCCTTCAAGCAAAGAACATCAAATATGATTTATAATTTTAATGCTAAGTATTTGAAATAGAATAATAGTTACAACAATAGTCGAATCCCTTAGCTCTTCAAAATGTCTATTTTATCTAAGTTTACTCGTTCTTCATCTTTTAGAAGCAAGGCAAAAGAATCAATTAATAGTTTAGAATGTCAAGATTCAGATATAAAACAAAATCTTCAACAATGGTCAATTCCAAAAGTTTCAAAAGACAAAGTATATGAACCACTGCTAATCTTTAAACAACAAATTGAACAAATAACCAAAATAATAGAAAAAACATTACCCATAGAACAAACTCAAGAACCAATTCAATTGTTCACACCAGAAAAACTGAAAGAACACATACAAGCTCAGTTCAATTATATCCACATCGAATTAATCCAAGCGAGAGTCAAGCCTCTTACAAGGATATGTTTAGATGACTGCAGGCACAACAAATTCCAACTCTCTCATAGGAATACCAGAAACATCCCTAGTACTAGGACCGGTCTATTTCAATTGTTACTCCAATTTTTCATTATCTTTCCATAATCCAAATGTTTTGGAGACTTTAACCCTCAATACACAAACTTCTGGATATGATATGCCACCTGACTCAATACCATTAGCATTATTGTATCCAATTACATACAAAGTCATGAAGACTGAAATCAGTCCTTAGGCAAAATTACAAAGCCCAAAAGGATTTATTCTCCTTTTTCAATCAAATAAAGACAAAACCAATGTCATAGTCCCAAAGACTATTCGTTGGTATCAAGTCACCCTTCCAAGCATGTGGCAGGTTCAGACCGAACCAAGGCCTCCTCCACCAAGTGAACTATTTCAAATTGTCTCTCATGATGATGGAACTGTTGAGTTACAGTTTACATCCACTAGGAGAACCAAACTTTCAATAGTTGATCTTCAATCGCCAAGAGCTTCAACCTCTTCCTATAGGAAAACCCCTCAAACCTTAAGAAATCAATCTATCACAAGCATAGATCTAACCAAAATGAGACAAAATCCGCAATATCCTCAAATCCCTTAGCCAATTTACACCAATGATCAACAATCTGAAATAGAAAATTAAATAAATCAAAAATCACCAACACAATCAGAAATAGGTGACCCATCCCAAATATACATGATAACAAGAGAATTCAAATTAGACAAAGATTGCATGGACAAGAATATGAACAACCTTACCATGAAAAAAAAATCAATTGGTTCAAAAAATCCAACACATGAAGAAAGAGTACACTTGGGAGAACTCTTTTATCAATTCTGTGAAAAACTTCAAGTCAATTACCATTTCTTTGATTGGTATGAAAACAATTATTCAAAAGATTTAATATTATAACAAACATAAATTCCTTAAAACTCAAGGACAATACAATTATAGAATCCAAAATACCTCCTCTAGAACAAATACAATACAAAACTCAAGGGACATAAGTTGTAGCTTCCCCAATTAAACATGCCACTCAAATCACTTTAGGTCAAGCAGGAGTACAATATGGAATAGAAAAAATAATTATACAAATATACTCCTACACACAATTGGCCAACAAATAGTCAATGATAAGCCCTCAAATATTCAAGAATCAACTTTCACTCCAAAACCAACTTTATACTTCAAACCAACTACAATTGACAAAGGAACAATTTCTTCCCAAGCTAATATAATTGATCAAATTAATAAAAAAAATTGGTACAATTAACACTCAATGATTTAGAATCAACAAAAATCATCCTCAAGTTCAAATAATATCAATGTCTTATCTCAATTATCAAACACTGATGAAGAATCTGATTCACAACCCTAAATGATTTCAACATGAGCAAATAGGCCAATCCCTTCAACATCAAAATCCACTCCAATACCCTCTACAAGAAATTATTACCCAAAACACTCATTCCCAGATCTTCAATTTGAAGAAAATGGATAAAATATTGCTTTTTACTATTCCACTGGTTAAGTTTATAAGTGGAATATAGATGGTCAAAGTGAACAAAATATCATAGAAACAACCCTAGAAATGACAATGTTAGCTTCAGCCCATAGGAATGAAGGCAAAAATGACAATCAAATAGCCAAAGTAATCATTGCCAGTTTTACTGGCCAATTAAAAGGACGGTGGAATTGCTATTTATCCCATCTCAAAAAAGACAATATCATCAATGCCATCAAAGTTGACTATACATGCCAAGCTATCAAAACTGAAAATAATGAACACATCTATGATGTTGTTCCTACCATCATTTTTGCAATACTCAAACACTTTATAGGTGATCCAACTCATTTAAAAAAAAATCAAAAAGAAATCTTTATTAATTTAAGATGCTCAACACTTCAAGATTTCAGATGGCACAAAGACATGTTCTTATCAAAGGTCATGATTAGACCAGATGCCAATAGTCCATTTTGGAAAGAAAAATTTCTTTATGGACTTCCATCAACCTTCACTAAATCAATTAGACATAATCTTAGGCTTCAATACATGACATAATCCCATATGACAATCTCACCTATAGTGATTTAATTGCAAAAATAAATGAAGTTGCATTAACAATTTGCAATGATCTTAAACTTCGAACCCAATTAAAACATCAAAATTTAACAAAAAGAAAAGAACTAGGTGTCTTTTGTCAACAATATGGTTTCAAACCAATCAAAGCATCATCATCAAAATTAAAAAAATCAAGTCACAAATACACGAATAAAAAACATACATACTCAAAGCAACCCACATATTCAAAGACATCCCCCAAACCCCATCCTTACTACAAAATAAACAAAAAACCACAAACGAAACAACCATATACCAAACCACAAACAACCCAACGAACTTGTTTCAAATGTGGCAAAACAAGACATTTTGCAAGAGATTGCAAATTAGAAAGAAAAAAATCAAAGAATTACAAGTTTCAGAAGAACTCAAAAACATGCTTCACAAGATACTCATCAAATCTGAATCTGATTCGAATTACGATGATCCCAACATTACAATATTCAAACAACAAAATCTGATTCAAATGATCAAGTTAATATGTGTAACTACAATAAAGTTTGATGCATTAATGTAATCTAAAAAAAAAGTATTTTATTAGAATTTATTGGCAAAATAGACAACCCCAATTAAAATATGACTATTTAGTCAAAATCAAAGATTTAATAGGCAAACAAGAATCAACCTTCATAGACAAACCTTATTACAATCTCCAAAAAATCATTGACAGATTTAAGTCTCTAAATCAAAGTCTATAACCTTACAAGATCTAAAACAAGAAATCAACAATCTCAAAATAGAAATTTCTCAGTTAAAACAAAAAAAATCTACAAATATAGGAATTAATGTTCAACAATTTTCACAAACATGAAATCCCAGAATTTTCAAGAAAAAACTAAAAAGACAAAAAAATATTTTCACAAATCAAGTTTTGCAAAGGTATGTCATATCACCTTAATAATCAACAAAGAATTCAAAGTCAATACTATTGTACTAGTTGACTCAGGCTTAGATTTAAATTGTGTCTCTCAAAGATTAATTCCTTCAAAATTATTTGAACAAACAAATGACAAATTATACACTGCAAACAATCAATAATTACAAGTTAATAAATGCCCAAATTTACCATAAATAATTTTACATCAATGATTAGGAATTCATTGTTGTCAAGAATTTATGACAAGAAATTATTTTAGGAACTCATTTCTTGTCAACAATATATAAATTTCAAAAAATCTCAAATGAATAATTGCAAAGATTTTAGGTGAAGAAGTCTTCTTTCCATTCCTTCTACAATAAACATCCAACGATCTTACAATTTTGCAAGAACAATTAATCACCAAAAACCTTCAACAAAGTCCATATCTAATTCCCATCTAAAATTCTCAATCCTGTCTTGCCAGGTCAAATCAATTTATTTTAGATGAATTTTCAAAATTTATATTTTCAAAACAATTTTCAATTTCCAAAGGTTTTCAAAATTGCATCATTTAACAATATTTCCAAATTGTTAGTTTTGCAGCTCAATGGGACAATCTTAGTCGTTCAACACAAACATACTGTCAACAAGTCGGAGGAAATTCTTGTTGATGATGTATGGACATCCTTCAAAACCAACAATGAAATTCAAACGAAAGCCTCATAAAAAATGCTATGCCAATAATTATCCAAGGCCAAAGGCAAAAAGGCCTTTCAAATTTGACAAATCCAAGGTTCGGTCACTTGTGTCCAATAATGCAATAACCAGCTCATCTCAAAGCAAAGTGCATGCTCAGGCAACTTGCTTAGTCCAATAGCAATAACAATTCAAAAGTCAAAAGATGTTGATTATGTTGAATCCACCAAAATGATGTCTCATGAATGGACTAAGGATAATTGGTTAACATTTAATGAGCTCATCAATTGCAAAGCATTGGAAGAATCCAATGTAACGATTTTCACTAACTTTTATCTTTAAATGTTAATGCAGATCCAAAATCAAAAGCATATTTATTATGAAATGAGATTCGTTGGTAGAATTTTGTTAAATTCTCCAGAAGATCTTCGCTGGTGTCCTCCAATCCTAAAAACACAGTCAGAAATCTTGCGCAAATGTTGTATCAGGATAATGCTAAAATTAAAATTGGGATGGTTGCAACCCCACCCGAATGGATCAAAAAGGCAACAAAATCTTGTTTTCTCCAGGATATAAGATTTTTACTCTAAAAAATTTCAAGACTCAAATTTTAAAATTTTCGCATTAATATGAAGCTTTTCCTAATTTAGAGGTTCAACGAACTAAATCAATTATGCATTTCAGTATTCAAGCCAATCAGAACAAAAACATTCAAGTTCTTGCTGACGAATACATGACTTTAATTTCCAGTACCCGAAGCAACCCGTATGTTGTAGAAAGTACATTTTTCTATGAACATTTGATCAAGAACAAAAAATGGGACTTGACATTCCAAACAACCAAGTATCTCGAAGATTTGGAACATCAAAGATCGGTTCAATGTCATTAACAAAACCTCATCCATAGAAACCTTCAATTCGTTTGGTTTTACCAATCACAAAAGACAGCTCACCAATTTCAATAATAGACACGTCCATTTTCCACCCAATTTTCACAACACCATTATCAATCTATCACTTTCAATCAAAATGTTTTAGCTCAATGATCTAAATCAACAAAACATGTGAAAATTACCATAACCTTCCAATTCCACCAAACGCATTCTCCACCCAACCTCATTAATTCTACAACCAGCCAAAGTGTGTCATCTTCTTATGACCTTAAGTCAAATCCCACTATCTCAATAATTCATGAAGCAAACCCCACTATCCCAATAATTTCAAAGGTCACAATAATTTTTCTCCCCAACTATTAAAGCATCCAGTGCTTCGCCAAGGTTATAAAAACATCAAGTCTGTTCTGATTTGCTAAATGCATTCTATAATAGAAAACAACATATGGTCAGCCTTATGAAGGTCGCTTCAATGAAAAGAAAATTTCAACAAAAGCTGCTTCAATGAAAAGAAAATTTCAACAAAAGCTAGACCAATTCAAATGAGTGTAGAATTAATAGAATACTGTAAAGAAGAAATCAATATTTTAATTAGTAAAAAACTCATTAGAAAAACAAATCTCCACGGAGTTGCTCAGCTTTCTATGTTCAGAAAGCATCTGAGATAAAACGTGGAAAACCAAGATTAGTCATCAATTATAAACTTTTAAATGATGCACTTCAATGGATTAGATACTCAATTCCAAACAAAAGAGACTTAATCAACATATTAGCTCAAGCTACAATATTTTCAAAGTTTGATATCAAATCAGGATTTTGGAAAATTTAAATAACTCTAGAAGATCGACACAAAACTGTTTTCAATACCTTTTGGTCATTACGAATGGAAAATGATGCCATTTGGACTAGAAAATGCTCCATAAGAATTTCTAAACGTAATGAATGACATTTTCAATCCATACACAAAATTCTCAATTGTCTATGTAGATGACATATTAATCTTTTAAAAAACAATTGCAGAATACTTAAAACATTTAGGAAAATTCTTTCAAATTGTCAAGAACGATGGATTAGTGTTATCATCAACAAAGACACACTTATTATACACAAACATTAGGTTATTTAGTCATAGGATCCATAATGGCACAATTATCCTAATTGATCCTAATTGATCGATCAATTTTGATTTGTAGACAAAATTTTAGATGAAATCAAAGATTAAAATCAATTACAAAGATTTTTAGGAAGTCTCAATTATGAAGCTGATTCTTACAAAAATCTCATAATTTTAGTCAAGCCTCTTTATGTCAGACTTTGTAAAAATCCTCCGCCATAGTCAAATCTTCATACAAAAATTATTCGCCAAATCAAAGCAACTGTCAAAAGTTTACCTTGTTTAGGTATTCCCAATCCAATAGTCTTCAAAATAGTTGAAACTGATGCATCCAATAAAAATGTGGCGGTATATCCTTCAATAAAAGATTAATGACAAAGAACAATTGGTTCGTTTCCATTATGGTTTTTGGAACAAAACTCAATCAAACTATTCAACTGTAAAAAATGAGATTTTATCAATTGTTTTCTGCATCATGAAATTTCAAGATGATCTTTACAATCAACTGTTTTTATTATGTATTGATTGTCAATCAGCCAAAGAGATTTTGAAAAAGGATGTTCAAAACCTTGTATCAAGACAGATTTTTGCCAGATGGCAAACACTTTTGTCTGTTTTTTATTTCTTCATCAGCGAATTTCTTCACCAGAGAATTTCTTCATGGGAAAACAACCGAGCTTTCATATTTAGAAACTCATCCTTATCATTTTCACCCTTCTCTTTAAGGTGAAGAAATTCATTCAAACTGACTCATCAAAATTTTCACGCTACTATAGGCAATCTCAAAACAATAGCAATACAATGACTTCTTTTTCAAAACAAATGCCCAAATTATGGTCCGACTTGGTGAATGAAGATGAGTTTCCAAAGTTTCCTTGACTCCTCCATCATCTTCTGTTGATTCAATAAAAAACTCTTATGCAATGGTAATCAAGAATCAAAATAGGTTTGAACCCCTTCAAACCAATCCTTCAACTCCAAATACAATTCCAAAGCCTTTTTCCCAAATCAATCAAACTGCAAAACAAATCCAATCTCCTAAAAAAGTCAAACCTCTCAATATGTTTCAACTCCCACAATTGAACCAAATGACAATAGAGAAAAACTATAATGGTAATCCAAATGACAATCCTATCAAAATAGCCAATAACCTTCTCCCTAAAAAATCCCCATTCATTTATGATGATCCCCACAAAATTAGATATAGATTCAATTTTAGTTACTCATAACGAAGATAAAAATGATAAATCCAAAATTACCCATTCCAAATTTCAAATTTTCAAGGTTCTATCGTCAGAAGAATGAAACCAAAATCCCCGAACTCCCAGAGCATAACCTTTTTAATGAGACTTTCATTGCTGGTTTTGAAGGTTGTATATACATCATCAACAAGATATTTCTCTGACTTGTTGAGAGTATAGTTTGTGCTGAACAACTGAAATCGTCTCATTGAGTTGCAAAACTAACAATTTGGAAAATTTGTAAAATGATGCAATTTTGAAAACCTTTGGAAATTGAAAATTATTTTGAAAATATGGATTTTGAAATTTCTTGTAAAATAAATTGGTTTGACCTGGTAAAACAGGATTGAGAATTATAGATTGGAATTGGATATGGACTTTGATGATTCATTGTTCTTGCAAAATTGTAAGATCATTGGATGTTTCTTGTAGAAGGAATGGGAAGAAGAATTCTTCACCTAAAATCTTTGCAATTATTCCTTTGGCATTTGTTTGAAATGGACATATTGTTAACAAGAAAGGAGTTCCTAAAAAATTTATTGTCCTAAATTCTTGATAACGATGAATTCCTGATTGATGTGATACTTATTCTCTTTCCTTTTGCTTTAAAAACTTACTATAACATTTAACAAAGACTTTAAAAAACAAAACAAACCAATAACACTGTATGGTTCCTTTGAACACATTCGTAACAATCATAATCGAATGAAGTTCATATTTTGTGCTTCAACAATTTTGATGATACATCAAAATAGACCAATCATCATGGTCATACACGTGGCATGAATCCCCATCATGAGATTATAACGCCAATCTATTGGACCAGCTCATAAAGTCCAGAAGGATTGAAGCCAATAAATATAGTCCAAATTAGGCCCACCATTGAGGAGGCATAAGCAGGATCGGTATCCAGGCCCAGACGAATCAAAACCCAAATCCAAACTCAATACACGTTCTCTCATAAGGAAGAAGAACGTTACGCCAAGAAAGAGCCGTGGAGGGACCAACACCTCCATGAACTCATCTCTATTAAGGAGGAGACTGTTATAGAAACTTCTCCTTCCGTTGCGCCTCACATGCTTAAGTCACGCAAAAAGTTAACTACGACCATTATAAAAGGTAAAGGGAACATTCGACAGAGGTATGCAATTTTAACTGAGTTTTGTTCAGATTTACTTCCTTCTTCCAACATAATTATTGACTTAAGCATCAGATTGCCTTCGATTACCAAAAAGGAATTCAATAACTAATGGTGTACAACATTGGTCAACGTCTGTAGAATTTCAAAAGATTCATCTGAAGAATTTCAACCACGTGGGGCTCTGAAGAATATACGAGAAATTTTTTCTTCCTTCGAAATTCAAAAGTACAGGTTGCATTTTTACTCTGATGCATTGGAGTGCCTTCGGCCACCAAAATTTTGAGTCAACCTTTTTACTTAAGCATCAGTTCGAATGCATTACTTCAAATTTACTTCAAAAGTACAGGTTGCCTTTTTACTCCGATTCAAAAATTTACTCCGATGCATCACTTCGAATTTTCTCGTATATTCTTCAGACTCCGATCAATGTTGTACAGGTTGACTCAAAATTTCTCGTATATTCTTCAAAGCCCCACAAAAAAAAAGATAAAAACTATGAAGGAAGAAAAATTAATGGTGTACAACATTGGTATATTCTTAAGAGCCCCACGTGTTTATTAAAGGGTGTATCCATTATCAGAGAATTTTCTCGTATCATTTTCCATTCTTGTTAGCCAAAATCTTAGCCTCATTACAATATAATAAAGACTTAATTGATCTTAAGTAAAGGTTTGGTTCATAGATGTGGAGATTAAATAGACAAGAACAAAAGCGTATGATTCAACATTCTCAAAGTAATTGATATTCCTGTCCATGAGATCATATTCATTTCATTATTTTAAACGTCCGTTTTTCATGATGATTATATGTGAGATATTTGTGTTTCCATAATTTATTCTCTTTCTTACATATAAACCGAGTGATAACTAACCAATCTCCGAGTGATTCATTTCTGAGTGACAAGAGAGATTTGTAGTTGAAGCATATTATCCAAAGGTTATCTAGTTGTATATTTACAGACAAAAAAGAAAGTTATGTTGATAAGGCTATGCACACACACACTTCGAGTTGAGAATAATTGATGAAATTTATTTAACCTTTGAATACTATTAAATCATTCTTAGACTCGTTGATATATTATTCTGACTATGTTAATTGTTTTCTGAAACTTTTAACAGTTAGATTACTACTCCGAGGATAATAGATCGAGTGATCAAGTTACCATGTTTTGAAAATTTATTGAATCATAATGTTTGTGGGTAGCATTTCTAGAAACCCACACGAGACTATAACTCGTCCACTAGAGGTAATCTAGGGTTTAAAGCTTTATTGCATGTTTAAGGTAAATGCAACATGATTCCTTCAAAAGTGAGTTAGAGTTTTATTTTTATTGTTTTGCTCAAGGACTAGCAAAATATAGGTTTGGGGGTATTTGATATTCACATAATTATTACATAATATATCCCTTAATTTATATATGTTAGTGTTTCAATTAGTATATTTTATTCTAATTGTTTCATTTTCATGTTTTTGTAGGAATTTGAGCGTGAACGATGAAATCGCATAAAGGCGACAATTTGAGGAAATGATATATTAATTGGTCAATTCTAGTGGTGGTACAAATTAGAGGGTCACATATAAGCCTAGGTCCACCTAATTTAACATAAGCCCAAACCCAAAAAGCTAATCTAGAAACCCAAGCCCAACGTCTTTCGGAGAACCCAAGCCTAAGGAAATAAGAGAACCCTATTTAGGTTTTCCCCATTTTTAGAGAAAGCTCTCTTATCTCTGCTTTCAGGTTTCTTTCCTTGTTAGTGTTTCAATTAGTATATTTTATTCTAATTATTTCATTTTCATATTTTTGTAGGAATTTGAGCGTGAACAATGAAATCGCATAAAGGCGACAATTTAAGGAAATGATATATTAATTGGTCGATTCTAGTGGTGGTACAAATTAGAGGGTCACATATAAGCCTAGGTCCACCTAATTTAACATAAGCCCAAACCCAAAAAGCTAATCTAGAAACCCAAGCCCAACTCCTTTTGGAGAACCCAAGCCTAAGGAAATAACAGAACCCTATTTAGGTCTTCCCCATTTTTAGAGAAAGCTATCTTCTCTCTGTTTCCAGGTATCTTCTCTTCTTCTCTTTTCTAGCCACCACGCCAATCCACCCTGCCGGTGATCCTCGCTCGATAGGAGAACTGGCAGTGCTATCATCCCGCCATCACCACTTCACCTTGCCAACACCACCATAGCCGCAGTCTTCTTCTGTTCATCCCCTGTTTTCGTCCCCCTCAATTGCACAAATTGTTCCACCATCAGCCGCCACCACGCCTTCCTTCCTCACTCGCTCTTCCTCGCTCACTAGGGAGACGCCACATCCTGTTCCATCGTAGACATCATCACCTCCTCACCCTGTTTCGCACAACCACATCCGCCACTACCCTGTTCCACTTCGCGAAATAGCAACAACAGGTCACTCAGCCAGCCGTCACGACCTCCTCGCAGCCAAACTCCTCTCTCTCACGTCCTCCTCCATCTCTCTCTAATCCCTTTCCTCTGATCAACCACGGCGCACCAGCTCGCACACCACCACTACGACAGGAACAGAAACAGGGAGCACCGCCCCTGTTTCTCTCCATTTTTTGTTCTCTTTCGTGTCTCTCTCTGTTATTCCATCTTTCTTTCTTTTGCAGGTACCGGAGCCGGTCGGATGAAGAAGGAGCGAAGACGAGGCAGCGCAGCTCGCTTGAGAGGAAGACCAGAGGAACGAGCGATTTTTGACGGGAAACAATTGTTTTTCAAACAGTTTCACTATTCACACCCTGATTTCTGCTCTGTACCACCACAATGCATTTGCACGCTTTCTCGGGATGCGTGTTCATGCTGAGATGGATTCCACTGAGTTGTGACCACCACTACCTTGATCTTCTAGACCCCGCGCCGAGGCGAAGATGAAACCACAGGGTTTCCTAGAGTTTGTTGTATTTGAATTTATTGTTTTCTATATACTTGAACGTTAAACACATTTGATTTCTGAGTTTCAATAATTTGCTTTCACCGATTATATCCAGTTTAACTATCTAAACTAGTCGGTAGTTAGAAGTACCCTTTATTGATATTCTAAGCCTGCTTTAATCAATTAATCTGAATCTGTGATTGTGTGTGCCGTAAGATGACATGCAATGCTAGAGGTTTAGAATTAGTTAAAATAAAGTTGTGATTGTGTGTGCCGTAAGAAGACACACAATGCTATGGATTTGATGTCTCGGTCCACTATCATATCATCTTATCAGTTTAATCTTTAAGCGTTCAATTTCATTCTCTTAATTTAGTAATTTACATCTGCCGTAACCCCCAATTCTCAATTAATTTAAATAAGTCTTAGAATTCAACTATCTCGTCAATCCTCATGGGATCAACCCGTATTTTCCACTGTCTACTAGTTAGACAGCCGTGCACTTGCGGTATTACAAGTAGTGTTTATTAGCTTATTAATTTAGGTTAATAAAATCTCCATCAAGTTTTTGGCGCTGTTGCCGGGGATTGTAACGGTACAATCGAAATCTAAAGTTGTTTTTGCTAGTTTATAAATTAGGTTTAATTTTCTTTTTAGGAACAGTGTTATGAGTCACTTTCTTATTTGTTTTATTTGCTTGAGTTTGAATTAATTTTGCATTTATCTTGCGATTGGTGATGAAACTCTCAGAAATCGACTTCTACCCATTGTCGCAAGTAACTCGAAAGAGGTTCACGCTGGAGGTAACTTCTACCCACCGCATCTGCTCACGGTTTTTGTGTGATCACTTGTGTTTAGCTTGTTCTAGGTAGTATTGCATGCAAATTTGAATAGTGGTAGGATTGAGTTGAAACTTCCGTGCCCTCTCCCGCGGATAGGTTAATCACCATCTATTTTAGGGTTATGAACCTAGACCTTCACTATTTAAAATTTGTAGCAAGATAATTATCTAGGACAGGTGTGACGCTCATAGAAACCCTCTTTGGACGTTTGATAGCATAAAGTGGTCGAGTGAAGGAACATATCCCATCTGGGAACAATTCTTAAACTGACATTTCACTTTGAGCTAGAGAGTGGAAAAAGAGGTAAGAACAATTATGTAGTGGCGGATTGATAGGAAATTACTGTGCCTTTCCCACAGTTAGGTAAATTGAATTGAATTTCAGCCCGCATTCATTTTGTTTGTGCATCATTTAGGGGGTCCCGTTGTTTTTAATTTTTTTCAGAGTTAGGTCAACTTCATATAGCGGTTAGGCTTGCATTAAATAAATTTTAAAAAATAAAATAAAATTGAAGCCTGTTTAGGAGTGTTGACTTTGAACCTTCGTTATCCAGTAGTTTATGCATACCTGGGTGCGTGATTTTAAGAATAGACTTGTCTGACAAGAATTCGAGGAGTTCTGTGAAGTCCCCATTACCTATTTAGGATCATCACCCTTGTCCACTGAGATGGCTGAGGGGAAGACATTTGAGGATTACTTCGCCCCTCTTTCTAGTAATGTCTCGTCTTGCATTGTCTTACCTGAGACAAATGCAAACAGTTTTGAACTCAAACCATCCATTATTCATCTCTTGCCCACTTTTTATGGTTTTGAGAAAGAGGACCCTTATCTTCACGTCAAAGAATTTCTTGACATTTGTGCTACCCCTGAAGTACCAAAACTTTTCTGATGATTCGGTCCGTCTTAGGTTATTTCCCTTTTCTTTGAAAGATAAGGCGAAATTGTGGTTAAATGCATAAGAGACAAGATCCATCACATCATGGGATGCGTTGTCAAGAAGTTCTTGACAAAATACTTCCCCATTCATAAAACGAATGCCCTCCGACGAGATTTATCTAATTTTCAACAAAAAAGAGGGTGAACATTTCTATGAATGTTGGGAAAGGTTCAATGAGCTCATTGTCAGGTGTCCCAATCACGGATTCAAGAAGTGGCGGCTAGTTCAATACTTCCAAGACGGTTTAACCACTCAAAACCGTCGTATGATTGATGCTACCAGTGGTGGGTCATTAATGAAGATGAGTTTCAATGCGATATGGGAATTCTTTGAAACGCTTTCCAAAAATTCTCAGCAATGGGATTATTCGAGAAAGGAGTCTGATAGGCATAAGGGCGGTCTATATGAAGTTAGAGATACATCTGTTCAACCTCCTTTTGCCTCAAAGTTAGAGATGGTTGTTATGACCATGACTCAAAAGATAGATGCACTTTTGAATTTGAGTCAACCCGTACTTCCCGCAAACGCTTCATCTGAAGTTTGTGAAGCATGTTCGAGTCCTGGTCATTCAATAACTAATTGTGACTTGCAAAACGATTATCCTGCATACTATGCTGAGCAAGTCAACTCTTTTAATGCGATGCAACGACCTGGCAATAATCTGCAACCTAAATATTACAATTTAGGGTTAGCCAAACATCCAAGTCTCTCCTGGACCCATGGCCCACACCAAGGGGGACCTGTTGTTGTTGCTCAGGCTCCTCAAGCTTCTAGCCCTGTTAGGCCCGACCTTAACCAAGTTCCTCCATCCAACACATCAAGTTTAGAGGAAGCGATTAATCGATTTTTGCAGCGCTCAGAAAGTATAATTGAGCAGCATTCTAAGGACATAACTGTGTTGAAAGCCACGACTCAACACCAATCTCAAGCCCTCAATAGACTTGAGATAGCTGTGAGTAAGATTACTTAGTCCTTTTTGGAGAAAGAGTCAGGGGAATTTCCTAGTCAACCTGTTCCAAACCCAAAGGGTCAATTCACAGTTGGTAGTACATCTGAGTCACACCATGAAGATGTCCAATCTATTACTACCCTTTGGTGTGGAAAACAGGTTGACAATTGGGTACAAGTGCTTGATTGGAGTGTCGTTGCATCTCCGTCTAAGTCAACGCAGGTTGCATCTCCATCTGACAAAGAGGTTGATAAAGCCTCATCTTCTAAAGATGTGCCTCTTGACTCTGACCCCACTCAGGCATCTTATTTGCCCAGGGCACCGTTTCCATCACGGTTAGCTCCGGCAAAAAAAGGAACAAGTGTAAACAACGTAATGGAAAATTTTAAACAAGTTCACATAAATATCCCATGTGATAGATAAGGCATTGTTGGATTTAGGGGTGAGTGTTAATTTATTGTCATATTCTGTTTATGAGCAATTAGTTCTCGGTGGGTTAAAATCGACTAGAGTAACACTGCAATTGGCAGATCGGTTTGTCAGAGTCCCCCGTGGTGTTATATAGGATGTGATTATCAAGGTTGAAAAATTCTATTACCTTGTGGACTTTATAGTTCATGATACACAACCTGTTCACAATCCCTCTAGTCACATTCTAGTCATTTTGGGTTGACCATTTTTTGCTACATCCAATGCCATTATTAACTGCAGGAATATAATTATGAAATTGTCATTTGGCAACATGACCGTCAAACTCAACGTCTTTAATGTTAGTCAACAACCTCCCGAGCCCGAGGATGTTTGTGAAGTTGACATGATTGAGAGTTCGGTGGAGAATACCTTATTGCAGTCTGTATCAGATGATCCCTTAGCAGCATGTTTGACTCACTTCGGTTTAGACTTTGATATTGATGATTCCATTAGGGAAGTGGATGTTTTGCTTGATTCAGCCCCTATTATGGATCTGGGTTACACATGGAAGCCTAAAGTGGAACTCCTTCCACTCAGTGAGTCAAAACTGAACCCTTATGCTGATACTATTGGACTTTCTGACCCATTCCCTTTTCCGCCTGTTCATGATGACCCATTTGACATATGTCCTTCTAGTGACTTGTACATGAAGTTCGATCATCAGTATTCTTTGGAGAGAATACATCCCATAGGTAGTGTTGATTTCAAGTTTGGGGGTGTTGTTGAGCTGCTTAGCTCATCATCTTTGTGCAATTCATTTTGTTATGATGAGCCTGTACCACCTGATATATCTATAGACATACCTCTTTCCATCACTTTAATAGCGACTGACACTACCTATGTGAATCCCTTGTTCTTAAGGGATGATTTTAGTTTTGACCATCCTATTGTGCAACACATTCAATCTTCTGATTTGACACTAGACATAGGATGTCCCTTTTTAGGAGTAGGAAATAGTCATTTGCAGGATATTTATGTTGGTGACAACTTTCGGCTCCAGATTCCTATGACTTCTTTACGACAGCGAGTTCGTTTGCATTTTCTCTATGATTTTGCATGGTGTCTTTGTCATTTTAGGGATGTGTTAGTTTTTGTTGTGCCGCATGTGGGTGTTACTATATGTTGGGACGATCCTCAACTTTTTCGGTTGTTGCTATATGATCTAGTCAACATCGTGGACTAAGTGTTTAGGTTTGGGGGAGTGTTTGTTATATGTTCTTCCTCGTCATTTCATGGTACATCATTTATGAGGAAGAATATATGTCGGGCTGACGACGTTAAACCAAGCGCTCCTAGGAGGCAGTCTAGCTTTAGTTATGTCATTATGGTTAGTCTGGATTGATTTTCGAGTTCGTTCTAGTTGCATTTCACTCATACTCGTTGGCTCCGTGACAATTTTGACTTACAACTGATACATTAAATTTTTTTTTCTTTTCATTATTTCATTTGTATATCTTTTTGTGTCATGTATTATTTTTATCAATTTATTATGACGAGTCCACAGTTCTTATGTTTTTAGTGTTCATTGGTAGACGATTTCGTTGAAATTGGTAAAAACTTTCCCATGGTAATATCACTCTAACTCTCATCTTTTCTTTTTCCTGCATTTGTCATGATCATCATTTTATACATTGAGGACAATGTTTAGTTTAGGTTTGGGGGCGAGGTTTATGAGTTTTTCTGCATTTTTCAAAAATGTTGAACTAAAATGTATTTCACAATTGATTATTGTATTCTACTCAATCTCCATTGAATACATAGTTAATTATGATTGTGTGAAAATTTTTGGATTTGAAAATGCATTGAAAATCTAAGTTCCTTTCCAATGAAGAGGACGTGCTTTCAAGTATGTCTGAAAATGTTAAGAATGCATGCTTACACTTGTCACTTTTATATATCAATAGGAAAACATATGGTTTGATATTATCTTTAAGTTAAATATATTTCATGATATTTTTCGACTTGACCACTCTTGCACTATAAGCCGAGTTAGCATAATTTGAAGTTAATCAGTAAGATATTAATTAGAAAACCTTAGAATAATAGTGGAGACTTAACCCTTGTAAGTTTCGAGACATTTTATTTTTCTTGAAGGTTATTAAATAAACTCTGACTTTTCTTGAATCTGCATTATCTCGTTGATGATCTCATTATTATTGTTTCTTATATTGATTGCTTTGAGAATGTCGTTAAAATTGAATTATTATACTAGAACTTCTTGATTTATTTAGTTGAGATGTCATAATACCGACTGGAGCTAAAGAAGTGATAAAGGCAATTTTTTTCTTTGAATCGTTCTTTAGCCTTTTAGCCTACCTAATAATAAATATCCGTATGCAGCCTTTTGAGCCTTTAAATAAACTTTTTCTTTGCCAACCACATCTCCATTACCTACTCCAGTTAGGGAGTAATATCTCATACTATTTTTATCCTTACCCAATATCTCTGAGAATGTGTATGGTTGATATATTTTTGGAATGGGCAAATAAAAAGAGCTGAAAATAAATATTCCATGAATCATTGGGATTGAAATGTTTTATTGTGCAAAAGGGGAAAGCATGTCAAAAAATATATATATAAATGAAAAAAAGATTGATGCTTCGAAAAAATAAAGAAAAAAAATATGAAGAAAAATTTTGATGGAAGAAAAATTAATGGTGTACAACATTGGTATATTTTTCAAAGCCCCACGTATTTATTAAAGGGTGTATCCATTCTCAGAGAATTTTCTCGTATCCGTTTCCATTCTTGTTAGCCAAAATCTTAGCCTCATTACAACTTAATAAAAACCTAATTGATCTTAAGTAAAGGTCTGGTTCATAGATGTGGAGATTAAATAGACAAGAACTATTGCATATGATTCAACATTCTTAAAGTAATTGATATTCCTGTCCATGAGATCATATTCATTTCATTATTTTAAAAGTCTGTTTTTCATGATTATTATATGTGAGATATTTGTGTTTCCATAATTTATTCTCTTTCTTACATATAAACTGAGTGATAACTAACCAATCTTCGAGTGATTCATTTATGAGCGACAAGAGAGATTTGTAGTTGAAGCATATTATCCAAAGGTTATCTAGTTGTATATTTACTGAGAAAAAATAAAGTTACGTTGATAAGGCTATGCACACACACACTTCGAGTTGAGAATAATTGATGAAATTTATTGAACCTTTGGGTACTATTAAATCGTTGTTAGACTCGTTGATATATTATTTTGACAATGTTAATTGTTTTCTGAAACTTTTAACAATTAGATTACTACTCCGAGGATAATAGATCGAGTGATCAAGTTACCATGTTTTGAAAATTTATTGAATCATAATGTTTGTGGGTAGCATTTCTAGAAACCCACACGAGACTATAACTCGTCCACTAGTGGTAATCTTAAAGCCTTGTTGCACGTTTAAGGTAAGTGCAACCGATGATTCCTTCAAAAGTGAGTTATAATTTTATTTTTATTGTTTTGCTCGAGGACTCGCAAAATATAGGTTTGGGGGTATTTGATTTTCACGTAATTATTATATAATATATCTCTTAATTTATATATGTTAGTGTTTCAATTAATATATTTTATTATAATTATTTCATTTTCATGATTTTGTAGGAATTTGAGCGTGAACGATGAAATAGCATAAAGGCGACAATTTGAGGAAATGATATATTAATTGGTCGATTCTAGTAGTGGTACAAAGTAGAGGATCACATATAAACCTAGGTCCACCTAATTTAACCTAAGCCCAAGCCCAAGCCCAAAAAGCTAATCTAGAAACCCAAGCCCAACACCTTTTGGAGAACCCAACATAAGCTAATCTCTATGTTCTTCCATCTCTCTCTCTTTCTTTTGCAGGTACCGGAGCCGGTCGGATGAAGAAGGAGCGAAGACGAGGCAGCGCGGCTCACTGGAGAGGAAGACCAGAGGAACGCGCAATTTTTGGAGGGAAACAATTGTTTTTCAAACAGTTTCACTATTTGCACCCTGATTTCTGTTCTGTACCACAACAGTGCATTTGCACTCTTTCTCGGGATGCGTGTTTGTGCTAAGCTGGATTCCACTGATGTTGTTACCACCACCACCATGATCTTCTAGGTGAAGATGAAACCACAGGGTTTCTTAGAGTTTGTTATTTTTGAATTTATTGTTTTAGATATACTTGAACGTTAAACACATTTGATTTCTGAGTTTCAATAATTTGCTTTCACCGATTATATCCGGATTCACTATCTAGACTAGTCGATAGTTAGAAGTACTCTTTATTGATATTCAAAGCCCGCTTTAATCAATTAATCTGAATCTGTGATTGTGTGTGCCGTAAGATGACATGCAATGCTGGAGGTTTAGAATTAGTTAAAATAAACTTGTGATTGTGTGCTGTAAGAAGACACGCAATGCTAGGGGTTTATACCTTTGCTAAAATCAATTGTGAAGTAATTATGTTAATTCTTGAAAAAAATAATTTAGATTACACAAATCTCGAAGAACCTGTGGTGGATTCGATGTCTCGGTTCATTTTCATATGATCTTATCAGTTTAATCTTTAAGCATTCAAGTTCATTCTCTTAATTTAGTAATTTACATCTGTTGTAACCCCCAATTCTAAATTAATTTAAATAAATCTTAGAATTCGATTGTCTAGTCAATCCTCGTGGGATCGACCCGTATTTGCCACTGTCTACTAGTTAGACAGCCGTGCACTTGCGGTATTACAAGTAGGGTTTATTAACTTATTAATTAAGGTTAAGAAAATCTCCATCATGCAAGTAAAGGAAACAATCTACGTCTTGCATGGCATGGGAAAAGAAAATGAGCAATCTAATCGATCTAGAAAATGCATAGTCAGGGAAAAGATCAAATTCCAGAAACCATCCGCACAGCGTGCAAAGACAATGCAAATGACCCTAAGCTTCTCAAACAAGGACGCTGATGGAGTTAACTTCCCACACAATGATTTCAGTCACGATAGCAAAATGGAAAATTAAAAGGGCATTGATCGATACCGGTAGCTCGGTAAACCTATTATACCTAACAACTTTTCGAAGGATGCAATTTTCCACCGAGACGTTCTCACCAAGTGATCAGTCTATGGTAGGTTTTAGTGGGGAACAATGTAACCCACTAGAAATGATCCGACTATCAGTTGAAGTGGGAGAGCCAGGGAAGCAATGCGTGTTAATAACAAACTCTCTCTTCGTTGATGCTCCTGTCGCATACAACATGCTACTCGGGAGACCATGGATACACGAGATGGGTGCAATACCCTTTACTATGCACTAATGCATGAAGTATCACACCGATAATGACATTGGAAGAATAAAATGGGACTAACCTGTAGCCCAAGGTGTCATTTTGATGCTATAAAGACTCCTAACAAATAGCAATTACTGCAATGACTGGAAGAGTCTTTTCAGCGATTCAATGAAACAAGTTCGGATTCTCCAAACGACGATGTAGCTCCAACCAGTCCGTGAGATCGGCCCAACATTGGGAAACTAGAGGAACAAACGGTCGAGGTCTATTTGGACAATTAAACTAAAATGGTAGTCCGAATCGGCACAAAAATCCAACCTGAACTCACCATAAAGCTGATCCAACTGATGAAAGATAACCAAGATATTTTCGCATGGACAATGAAAGACATGGTGGGAATAAATCCATTTATCCTTTCCCACAAGTTGTAAGTGAATCCAGATAATAAACTAGTTAGACAAAGAAAGACCAGTGTCCCCAGAGCACAATCAAGCGATAAACGAATAAGTATACCGACTGCTCAGTGCATGAATGATAAAAGAAGCTCATTATCCGGATTGGCTGGCGAACATTGTACTTGTAAAGAAGAAGAAAGGAAAATGGAGGGTATGCGTGGATTACATTGACTTAAATAAAGAATGTCCCGAAGATAGCTTCCCACTTCCATGAATGCACCAAATAGTAGATGCAACTGCTGGACACGAGATGTTGAGCTTCATGGATGTATACTCCGGGTACAATCAACTACAAATGTACCCCCAACCAAGAAAAAACATATTTTATAACGAAAAAGGGGACATATTGTTATCGAGTAATGCCATTCGAGTTGAAGAATGAGGGAGCTACATATCAACGGCTAGTAAATAGGATGTTCAAATATCAAATCGACAAAACGATGAAAGTTTACATCGACTATTTGCTCATTTTATAGACCTCGAACAAGCTTTCGCCCAACTTTGAAAATACAAGATGAAGCTAAACCCAGAGAAATGCACTTTTGGAGTAGAGTCAGGAAAGTTCCTCGGGTATATGGTAATCAGCAAGGAATTGAAGCCACAATCACCAACATACATAAAAAGTGTTCAGAGTCTCAACGAGAGGATAGCAGTTCTAAACATATTTATTTCAAAATCATCGGACTAGTGTTTGTCTTTCTTCAAAATCTTGAAGGGGAACAAGACATTCAAATGGAATGATAAATGCAAAAGCCTTAAGACATACATGGGAAGTATGAAGCTGCTAACAAAACCAAACACAAGAGAAATGTTGTATCTATACCTATCTGTGTCCAATCACGCAGTGAGTTCAGCGCTGATACAAGAAGAAAAAGGGGTGTCGAAACCTGTGTACTACATCAGCAAAACACTCGCAGATGCAAAGATCAACTATCCGGCCCTTGATAAACTGGCGCTCGCTCTGATCATGTCATCAAGGAAATTGCGACCATACTTCCAAGCACACCTGATCACAGTCATGACCGAACAACCACTTTGGTCTGGGTTACACAAGCCAAATTTATCGGGAAGAATGGTAAAATGGGCAAACAGAGCTCGGACAATTTGACATTAGTTATGCCCCCAAAACTACTATCAAAGCTTAAGCATTAATGGATTTCATCATCAAGTTCACAGGAAGCAACAACTAACCCGAGGATAAGGATAACATAATAGAATAGCCTAAACTAATCCTTGAAGGATGGATCCTCCGTTGATATGGGGCATCTAACGAGGCAGGAAGCGGAGCCGGAATAGTCCTGTACAACTCGGAAGGTATTGCATTGGAAAATGAGATAAAATTCAGCTTTGAAGCCTCCAAAAACGAAACTGAATACAAAGTTTTGATAGCAGGACTGTAATTAGCAAAACACTTGGGAATAAGGGACATTAATGTTTTTTTATGAAATCCAGGCTGGTGGTCAATCAACTAAGCGGCAAGTAAAAGACGCTTGAATGAAAACCTACCACTAGAAAACCACAGAACTAATAGAAGGTTTTCGAAATGCCACCATCCAACAATGTGCACGAACAGAAAACAAAAGAGCAGACGAGCTAGCTAAATAAGCCCTGACAACAAAGGATAATGGTAATCCACTAATCATGACACAAGGTAGCTCCATACTGAAAAATCAATTAGAAGAAGCATGCGTAGTAAACCAAGGTGTTAACTGAATGACTCCAATCCTCCTTACATGTTAAATGGAGAACTCCTGACAGATAAGATGGAAGCCAGAAAACTACTGAATCGGCAGCAAGATATACAATGATCAATGAAAAATTATACAGGAGGTCTGCCACGAACTTATTATTGAGATGCCTTGCACCAGGAGATGCCGAATGAGTAGCCCTTGGTCGTTCACACAATGGGGAATGGATATCGTAGGGCCACTCCCAGTGTTGACAAAAAGAAGTTCCTCCTCGTAGCAGTAGATTACTTCACCAAATGGGTAGAAATAGAGCCCCTCACAAAGATAGGGGAAACACAGGTTGAGAAATTTCTCGAGAGAGACATTATATGCAAATTCAAGATCTCAAAAGTAATCGTTACGGACAATGGGAAGCAGTTTGAAGGCAAAAGGGTTAGGGAGTTATGTAAGAGCATGAATATCTAACAACACTTCTCCGCACCAGCTCACCCATAAGCAAACAAGCAAGCCGAAGTCACTAACAGAACAATTTTGGAGGCAATAAAAAAAAGACTCGAGGTAGCGAAAGGACTATGGACGTCTGAATTACCTGGTGTCCTTTGGGCATACAGGACAACAAAATGAACCCCAACAGGAGAAACCCCTTTCGCGCTCGCTTACGAGTTAGAAGCAATGGTACCAGTGGAAGTTAGAATGCCAACATTCCGAACTGAAGAATCCCGTGCTGAGGACAACGCCGAAACATTAAGAGTCGGGCTGGATCTCCTCGAAGAAAAATGAGAAGCAACCTCGATTAAAAACAGCAGCATACCAACAACGCATGACAGGGTACTATAACAAAAAGGTACAGATCCGAAACTTCAACGTCGGAAACTGGGTATTACGAAAAGTCCAACTAAACATGAAAGAGCCCAACCCAGAAAATCTTAACCCAAATTAGGAAGGACCCTATCGACTAACGAAAATTGGCCAGATCTACCACGAAGTAATAAAGTACCAGGAGATAGAAGCCAGACTTTTACATCGACTGTAACGTAAGATATCGTAATCCGAATGAGAAACAAGATTTTGTAAACCAAAGCTTCCATACGACTAGAACGTCGAATATCGAAGCCACCCACAAAAATTCGGACAACCGAAATCAAAAATCTCCCAGAAATGTCACGGGCAAAAGCTAAACAAGCTAGACATATGGAACACAAAAATGTGAAATAATAAATTTTCCATTTATCTTCTACAAACAAAAGAAAAAAAGAGATTACTGAAAGAAAAAAGAGAAAATACAACTAAGATGAATCACTGTCATGAACAACATCTTTAGCAAGCATAAGGTCTGCGGGCTTCTCAACATCCGGATCACCCATCGAATCCGAAACAACTTCCTCAACATTGTCGAACTTCTGCTCAACAAGGTTGCGGCAGGGGGACATATTCAAACCTTGCATCTCCAGGAAATCTAAAAAATCATGGCGACCCTCGATCACTCTCTGAAAGTCTGCGGCCTCCGCTGCCTTCAACTTCTCCTTAACAGTAGACAGCTAGGCTTGGGTAGATGCTAGCTCATTGTCAACATTGGCAAGTTTAGCAACAACCGCCGACTTTGTCTCAACAAACTCAGAATTCAGCTCAACGATGCTAGCGATATCAACCTTAAGCTTGGTAGAACACTCATTGGCGGAGTGAACAACCTCGTCATATTAGACCTTTCAATCAGATAACTCTTTCTCATCAATATCCATACAGGAACGCAACCTGCCCAATTCCACCTCGGAAGTCTCGAGGTTAGAAGCAAACACATCACATGTAGCCTTGAGTTCCCTCCCTCAGTGACTCCTGTGCAGAGGCCGAAACCCTTTCATGTTCCATGCACTACACCTTCAACAAATCCATTCGATGAAGAACATGGGAAAGAACCAAAATGTGTTTTGAAAGCTTTTGCTTGACATGAGCAGCTTGGTCACGAGACACCTTACAATTTGACCCCACGACGACCGCATAAGTAAGATGCTGGAGACCATCGTCAATATGATGACGTGGTTGTCGCACGAGCATAGGAGTTTTGTTAGCCAATAGCCCATGACATCCGCTAATAAGGTTGTGGGTAGTGTCTTGAACATCAACCTCGGAAGGCCAGAAGGTCTCACCAAGGACAGAAGGAGCAGGGCAATAAGCAGAAGGAACAACACGAGATCCCATAACTCCATCCACAACAAAAGAAACAATAAGCTTGTGAGCTCGAGAACGAGCAACAACTTGATCCTCTACTGACGGATCATAATCAAACACCCAGCTGAAGCATTTTATTCTCGATGATGAGCGAATCATCAATCGGAAGGCCGACAGAATCTGACAAGCCATAAGAAGCAACAAGCATTTTCTCATGGTCATAACTTGCTTCTTACTCACCTCAAGGACCTGGATTACCTCTTCATCCTCACGAGCAGAAGTATCATCACCCAAACCATGACCCTCCTTTTGAAGAGTGACAACATGAGAAGGGGGTCCTAACAGATTCAAGGACGGAAAAACAAGTTTTTTCCTCTTCGAGACACAGCCAAAACTTACGCCCGATGCTTTGGAGGGGCTAGGAGGCCTAGGAACTTTCCTTCTCTTAACAATTTGACCAGTGTTCCTAGGACCTCGAGCAGAAGCATAAAAGAGGGCTCCTACATTGCCAGAGCACACAACATTAAGCTCAGAAGCAATGCCTGCCTTATTTGGTGAAAGCAGATCGCCACAGACAATAGCGTCTGTAGTAAGAAAATCTTTTACCGATACTTGGGGAAGACTACAAAATTGACGATGGAAATCATGTTCTTCTAAAGATAGTGACAACTCAACATTTTTAGGCTTACGAAAAGATCGCAAAATCAGATCCCCGCGAAACCTAAAATGATTAGAAGAAAAAGAGTCGTAAAACCAGGACCTCAACCAACCCACTTACTCCTATTGCAAGTCCTCGAAACATGGAGGAGAACGCAAACAACAAGTGTAACTAGGGTCCACGCTAAACCCTACCAAGGAATGCAAAACCCTAACATTCATAGGGATGCGAGCAACAACAACCCTCGCCAAGGTCGAAGTCAGTACCTTCCAACCATTAGGAACAAGTTGGGCCAGAGCAATCCCAACCAAATCCAACTACTCCTAGACGATGGAAGGAGTCGAAAGCCTAAAACCAGATTGGAACATACCTGGATACAAAGCAATGTATCAAGACCGAGGATGACAAAGACTATCGTCATCTCCGGGGAAAACAATCTCCGAATTGTCGGACAACAAATAGTTATGACGGATGTTATCCAGAGTCACGCGCGTCACCCTCTTGGGCATGAAGAAAGCTTCACAAACGACAAGAGCATCACCACCCAAAACTCTAGAGTTAGACATGACCTTAGGATGAATGCGAAAAATCAAAAGGTTAACAACAACAAAATGGGAGGATGCAGAAAGAGGAAGAACATACACAAAGCTTCTGTTTTTTATAAGAATGGGCAATGAAAGGACTGCCCATGGAGAATGTGTAGGGTATGATAACTGCACGAAATCCCAGAAATTACGCCAAAATAAACAGGCGGATGGAACAACAGAGAGAAAACAACAGTGACAGATAGTAAAGGCACTAACCAAGCAATAATGTCGTAATAAAAAAAGCAAAATTGCCACACAGTTAGTGGATACTTGAATGTGCACACTAACTAAGGGGGGGAGTAGCTGATGATACATCAAAATAGATCGATCATCACGACCATTTATGTGGCATGAAGTCCCATCACGAGATTACAACGCTCGATCCATTGGGCCGACTCATAAAGTCCAGAAGGATTAAGGCCAATAAAAGAAGTCCATACTAGGCCCATCACTAAGGAGGCGTAAACATGATTCGAATCCAGGTCCAAACAAATCAAAGCCTCAATCCAAACCCAATACACGTTCTGTCATAAAGAAGAAGGACCTACGCCTCCACGAACGCATCTCCATTAAGGAGGAGACTGTTACAGAAACATCTCCTTCCTTTGCGTCTCACATGCTTAAGTCACCCAAAAAGTTAACTACGACCATTATAAAAGGTAAAGTTGAACATTCGATATAGGTATGCAATTTTAACTGAGTTTTGTCCAGATTTACATCTTTATTCCAACAGAGTTACTGACTTAAGCATCAAAGTGCCTTCGGTCACCAAAAGGTGGTCATTGGCAGTCTAACAATTGTTTTGCAGGTTAAACTCACAGGAGGACGATTTTTGCCCGCATCAAATTTCATTAGTGATTTTTTTTTCATTTTCCAATCTCGATAAATGCATTTTGTTAAAGAGTATAATTCAATTTTATTTGGAAAAACCTCAACAAATGAACTTGAAGTTTCGGGTATGTTTAGGTGTGAAACCGATTCTATTGTGATCCATTGCTTGCAAGAAGAGAAATGCAGATCTTTGATGAACCATAGAACCTTGCATTGATTGTTATCTTGGAGATGGATTCAAGTGTAGTTTCTTTCCTCAAGCTTTCTGAATTCATCCGAATGTAATTAAGCGTCATTAGGTTATACATCGATTTATAATGTAGTTTAGGGTAGGAAAAAGATAGAGAAGAAAAATACTCTCTAGCTCAGCAACAACTAGTGTATTATTGTTTTGTAATTATTTTTGTTTATATATAGTTGTTATTTTTTGGGTTATTTGCACTTCCCCCCATAATAAATAACTAATTCAGGGTCACCTCCAGAGTAAATCGATATTGCACTTTGCCTCCAAGACTAGCAGTCAACATGCTTTGATTGTCAAGACACGAGTTGCTTTCAAAATGGCCACATTTTGACAAAAATGCCTTTAAATAATCTAAGGGTTGAGATTCGAAGTTCAAAATTTGCAAATCTGAGGGCTAGATTCAAACTTCGTAGTAGGTGTTAAGATAATCGATGGGGAAAGGGAAATAGTGTTTGGCTTGAGCAAAAGGTATTCAAATTCAAAGCTTCCCATGAAATTTGAGTTCCTCACATGTTACTTCATTGTAGATCAAATGTATTAGAAGTGGGAAAACTTGAGCAAACCCAAGTTTTGAAGTAAGGGTTTCATCACATAATGGTTACACAAATCCTTAGATATGAGTTATTTTATCCATAAATTTCAATTTATAACATCATTATAGAGGTAAGTCAAGTTAGTTCTTTATAGTTGCAGGTCATCTTCAACCTCTCGCAGGTTGTTCTGTTTCAGGGGGCAATCTTAACTTCAAATATATTATATAGGGTTAAATTACTTCCAATATTTATTATATGGGGGGAAGTGTAATAAATTTTTAAAATTTTCCTTGTAGATCCCATGTTGTCATTCGCACAATCAAACAAGTGAGTAGGGGGTTTGAAATATGCAAGATTTTGAAGGAATACATGTAAATACATTGGATGTTCTTGACAAGCCAAGTTCATTGGATGTGTACATGTAAAACACAATGTAAATATATCCTTGCAACGAAGTTTGACATAGCACATTATAATCAAATGCCATAACATCTTGGCAAAAACCTAAAAGAACACAATGGTCATTCAAATGCAATACATCTTTGCAAAACTTGACATAGCACAATGCAAATCAAATGACACAACATCCTTGCAAAACCTGACATAGCACAATGGTCATTCAAATGCCTTAATATCCTTGCAAAACCTGATAGCACAATGTCAATCAACATCCTGACATAACACAAAACCAACCTAAAGTTACAAGCATTCAATATCATTTAGTACCAAACCAACATGAAATTACAAGTATTCAATACGGTACCAACCTGAACTACAATTCATTCAACATAACTTACAACAAGTGTATCATTAACATACCATACCAATAAGTCTAACAGCTATACATATGGCATACCAATCAATTGTATCATGCAATTCATCAGATAACAAAAAGTGATGTCATAAACAAACAAAATGTGATCACATGCAACACAATCTTAAAAAAATAATTTTCCACTAACTTATATGCTTGGTCCTCTTGGCTCCATAGTTCTCTTATTCCAAGTGCCTTGTCCCCTTACAAATTTAGTTTGTTCCTCCTGCCCCTACCATTGAATGTGTTCCCAACCTGTACCACTGGATTCACTGGTGGCCTCATTAGTGGGGGCCTAACTCCTTGTGCAAAGGGTTAAGTTGGGAACATGGATGTCTGAACGCATAGTTGGAGCAGTAGGCATGAAATTTTGGTTGTTGTTGAGGAGATGTGGGCATGTCCTTTGGAGGTTTGCTTCTTCATTTTCCATATCCACTACCAGTCTTTGCACCCGTTGGCTTGTTGTCCCTAACCCTTCCGAATCTAGTTTTCTTGGACTTCTTAGATGTCTCTCCATTGTCAGCAGTCTGCTCCTTAGGGGGTTTTTACAGGTTCTATTGTTGTGACCCTCCATTCCACACCTTTGGAAACTCTTGGCTTTCTTCTGAACAACTCCATCTTCATCATCATCCCTTCTTCTCTTTATCCTTGGTCTCACTAGAGTTTTTTTCACTTGAGGTTGCCATTAGTTATTCAATTCCTTGTACTTTACAACTAGCTTCTGAGCTCTAGGTACTAGCTTATTGATGTCCCAAGTACTACTTTTTACCCTTCTATCATACATAAGCTTCATGAGAAGCATGTGATAGTCATCAATGAACTTGCAAATTGGTTTGTCCCTTAGCTTAATAATTTGGTTGTTGAAGCTTGCACTGAAATTGTTTGTGATGTTCTCTAAGCATAGCCTATTGTCAAAATAGGACCTGCACCAATTCTTCACATCCCTATCAACTTGTCACTTATGAGCCCTTGAATTAACTTCCTCCATTTCTTTCAAATGGGAGACACATTCAATCTCTTTGTACGCCCTAGTAGCATTCCAACTTAGTTTCATCAAGAACTTCCCTCCAAAACCATACTTCTTGAAGTTCTTATAATGTCTGAAACAAAATCTATGATTTGAATCTAGAAAGAGTTGTTTGAGTGCTTCAATTAAGTCTTTCTGCTAGTCAGAGATAAAGGTCGGCTTCCCTGCATGCATCTTCAAGTGCATCTCAATTATACTCAAGAAGGTGTATCAAGTTTGATAGCATTCAGACTAACAAATGTAAATGGCCAATGGAAACAAATGTTTGTTTCCATCTAAGGCTGTAACTGACAAAAAACAATCTCATATTTGCTCTTGAGAAAACATCCATCTAGG
This sequence comes from Berberis thunbergii, assembly GCA_003290165.1. Taxonomy (NCBI): domain Eukaryota; kingdom Viridiplantae; phylum Streptophyta; class Magnoliopsida; order Ranunculales; family Berberidaceae; genus Berberis; species Berberis thunbergii. The sequence continues at coordinate 94,569 of QNQO01009279.1, read as the reverse complement.
GATGGCAGTGGGGCGAATTTTCACGGATATGGCAGATTTGGTTAAGGTTAAATGGAGGTTGGGGCGGATATGGATATCCAAACTGTATCCGTTTATTATTCGGGGCGGATACGGATTTGGCCATATTCGCCCCACGGATATCCGTTTATATAAATATTTTACTAAAATAACCTTAAGCCCTTAACAAAACCCTAACCCTAGACAATATCCCTCATCTCGCGCTTCTGCTCTCTGCACTCTCATCTCACTCTCTGCACCTTTGCACTCTCTTCTCGCCTCTCTGCACTCTGCTCTCTTCATCTCCCTCATCACTTCCCTATTTTTTTCATCTTCTTCTTTTCCACTGAATATTTTCCAAGTCCAACTTCTCCCATACAAAATCCCAAAGGCCACATCAGATAGATTTGAAAAAGCAGATCCTTGGTTCGATCTGAAGAAGCAGATCCTTGGTTTGATCAGAAGAAGCTGAAGAAACAGATCCTTGGTTCGATCTGAAGAAGCTGAAGAAGCAAATCTGAACTAAAGAAGCTAATCTGAAGAAGCTGATGTATCGCTTTGGTTCGATTGCAGATCTAAAGAAGCTGAAAAAGCAAATCTGAACTGAAGAAGCAGATCTGAAGAAGATGATGTATCGCTTTGGTTCGATCTTTGCTTTGGTTCATTCTTTCTTTCTGTAGATAGATCTGAAGAAGGAGATTTGAAGAAGCTTTGGTTTGGTTCGTAGCCAGATCTGAAGAAACATATCGTTCTTTCTTTCTATAGCCAAGTAGATATTTGTTTTGGTTCGATCTTTTTCAATTGATTTTGTATTATGTATGGTTATAGAATTGAAATCAATGGTAGAATTGATCTCAGAAAATGGTTCGAGAATTATATTTGGTTAGAGAATTGATCGATTATCAATTTGTAAATTAAGTTCATTCAACAATTTTTTTTATAAATTAAATGGTTAATTGGGGTGGGGCGGACATCCGCTTTGGTTTGGTTCGGTTCGTAGCCAATCAGTTCGGGGCGGGGATGGTTTTTTAACAAAATATATAAACGGATATATGGGGCGGATTCGGGGATCCGCAATCCCTGACGGAGCGGGGATGAATTTGTCCAAATCCACCCCAATCCGCCCCGTTGCCATCCCTACATCCATCCAACCCTATCAAAGGTTTATAACCATGCTGCCAACCAATGATACTAGCAGAGAATGTCAAACAAAAGCATGTCAACCTATCATCATCATTATTTCTTGATCATGTAGCAATGCTTTTTGGGTTTGCTGTCAACAACTCAATGCAACAAGAAGGGGCATTCTTGTAACTGTACGTCTTCATAACTGCCAATCACTTTAGCCATTAGTATCTCCTTTGCCCTCCAGCCTACATGGTAACTATTGTCAACAATGTGGTCCTTCCATGTCTGTTTAATAAGGGTTTTAGGTGTGAAATTTTGGAAATGTATATTAATCATAGACTCGCATTCGATTGCTACAAACCTACAATCCGCCATTGGGTTCTTCCCATTTTCAATCTCCACACGTGTATTTTTGCCCCATGGTCCTAACACTGATAGTGTGCTATCTTTGTTCAATGTTGCATAGCAATGACACTTGCAATTTTCATCTTTACACTTCACAAAAAGTTTGTTAGCATCATTCTTCTTAAATTGCATTACAAACCTGTTCTTTACCGGATAATTTCTCAACCAGAACCTAGCTATACCTACTGTGTCCTATTCCTTCCCAACTTCCAAGACCAAGTCCTCTTGTTGACTCTCATTATTATTCTCATCACCATAAACATTTTCAAATTCAATAAAAAAAACAACATACACACTTGGAGGTTTATGTGCATCCTGTTCATTTTCAGTGGTATGGCTAGAATGATACTCCTCTTCTACTAGAAGGTCGTCTAGTTGTACAAACTCATTTTCAGGGTGTTGGGTTTCATATGGAACTATTGGCTGGGCTTGGGCTTGTTCATGGGTTTGAGGTTCTTGTGCTTCACTTTCCAGTGGTTGTTCATGTACCTGTGGACCTTGTACATCAAGTAGCTCATTATCTAGCTCTTCTTCAGTCAACTCATCATATACCTTCCTCACACTTGTGGGATTCTTCACTCTTGTCTTCTTAGCTGACTTTTTCCTATTTTTTCTTTATTTACTACCTTGACCCTCTCCCTTGTTTTTTTCTTGAAACAATTACCATCTTCACCAACAAAATAAGACATATCATCTTCCACATTTATCCTTCTGAAAGAGTTCTTTGGAGAGTACCAATCATTAGGTGTATTCTTCCTTGGGGTTGGAGTCTTTCTTCTGGTCCAAGGCCTTTTGGCTCACGCCTTAGGTCTCAAATGAATTTTGTTAGGAGGGTTGGGTTGTGTGATAGGGGCAGGGTCTACATCAACAATAGGTGGGGTTGAATGGGTTCGGGGTCCATTAAACTAATCACAGGTGTATTGGTTTGATGAACTTGTGCTGCCACTTTAACCTCAACAAAAACATGCATGGGTCCAAAAATACATTATGTCTTGATCATTGCTTTTATCCATCCTCACCCCATTCCCCATAAAGGTATGTATTGTCCCAAGGGTTGAGGCATGCTTATGTGTGTTGGGCATAGCTTCCAGGATACTCTTGTTTAACTTGTCCTAATTAAGATAATCACCATTCACTCCTATAAAATCTAAACATGTCTCATTTTTGTAATCACTCATCACATACTAGGGATCTCTGCCTTACTACTTCATTTTCCATCATAATGGACCACTAAGTTCCAGACCTCCAGTTCTTGCCCCCATTTTCTATTGTTGCAATGACACCAATTAATCAAAAGGGTGAATATTATATGATGAATACTATAGGAAACAAGCAAAACCATGCAATCTAACATTAATAATAAACTGAAAAAAAAAAAAACACAAATAACATTATGCAAACATCCATGGACATACATATGTGCACTCACTCCATCAAGAATCCACCGAGCATTACCCTAATAAACATTGTATCATAGTTTCACAGTGAACACTGTGATTGATCCATGAAAGCACCAACCAATGTCAACAGTATTCCACCAGCAAAATTTTGGTTTTATAGTGAATATTGTGACTGATCCATGGAAGCGCCAACTTGTATCAACACTAAACCAAAATTATTTTTTTTCACTTTCAGAGTAAACATTGTGATTGATGCAAGCACCAACCAAATATACAGTGGGGAAACCCTATTTTGTGTGAATGAACAAAATCCTAACAAAATGATACCATTGACAAATTCATTCACACATGCATTACATATTGAAGCACCAAAATGAGAACCCTAAAATAGCAAAAAACACTTACAATATCGCGCCAAACAACAGGAAGATGTTTCACGTCCTCATCAGTGTCTGAAGGAGTGAAATCTCACCTTAGATCTGGTTCTTCATCGCTTCGAAGCTCACTAAAGTCACTGAAATCATTGAACAAACTGTAATCATCCCAATGTATGCTCGAAGCAGTGCTCCCATCATTGCTGCTACTGCTACTGATGACAACGACGCTTAATACAATCTTCTTCCCCGTCTTCAAGTTTAGTTCAAAATAGTACAACAAAGAGCATAGAAGGAAAAGAGGAAAGCGAACCAGAGAGACTGAAAATGGAGGGATTTTTCCCTTCACTATCCATCTCTACAAGGGTACGATCAGTCAGATGTAATCCTTGGCCATCCACGTGTGTGGTTCAGGTAACGGACCGTTGGGATGAACATGCTATCACATCGTGAGTGAGATGCACGTGAGGGGTATTTTCGTCTTCCAAAATATGCGGAATGATGGCACGTGAGGTGTTTGACAATTTAGGCACGTTGACTGCTAGTCTTGGTGGCAAAGTGCAATACCAATTTATTCTAGGGTAACCATGAATTAGCTATTTATTATAGAAGGAAAATGCGAATGACATTTTTTAATTCATCTTAAGAATCAAAATGGTTTTTTAGTGATTCTTCAAGAATTTGGATAAAACCCTTATGCATGACTGCTTCAGGCATCATTTAGCTAAAAAAAAAGGTCTATTGAGTTAGTTGAAGAATTTTGAAGTTTCATTTTTAATCTTATTTCCGACTAGTGTTGGAGCACTCTTTAACTAGATTTTGAAGTACAAAATTTTGGTTAAGTTCACTTTGGATGGGTGATTGGACCAATCACTCTTGTATTGTGAACTGAACATCTTGAATTTTGAATGAAGAGGAGGAAGACATTTCCTTTATTAAGTGACAAAATGAGAGTAAAATTTGTTCCATTAGAGGTGTTTGATGAAATGCTTAAGAGATATATGTGTCGCACATCGACTAACGTCATTGTGGATTTCCATGAATGTGGTTTATGAATTTTTGATGATAGGTAGTCTGCAATTATTTTCTTGGAGTTTCATTATTTATATGACTAGGTTTTCAATCATCAGACACTTGGTAGTTGGTGGAAAATAACTGTTAGATTGTGTTTGTTGAATGGTACATGTTTGTCAAATTTGCTTACTAGATGTGTTATACATGTTTTCTAATCCCTCAGTTTTATTATGAATCTATCATGTCTAGAGAAGAAAAAAAAGAATGAAGCTCGGAGAAAAAGGCGCAAAATTCAAATTTTAAATTTTCAATGGCAAAATTGTAGTTTTTATATTAGTTAGTTAAGGGGGGGGAGAAGCTACGACGTGTCAAGCTTTTATTTGTTCTTTTCAAAATTTTGTTACAACTCTATTGTTAAATAGAGACGAAAAGGGCAAGAATCCTATTGAGTTTTATAAAGTAAATTGAGGTATCTTATTCTGAAGAACTTGAGAAGTGAAATTATTTCCTTGGTCTGATTCAATACAAACTCTCAAATTTTCCATCTTGTTAGTCAATTGTTAGTCACGACTGTGACAATTGGTATCAGAGCAAGCTTGCTATCCTTAGATTGGATGATTCATGGAGACGAGCAAAAGAGATGGAGGCGATCTTAAAGGAAACTAAGAAGAATCAAATGGAGACAATAGACAAAATAGAACTCATGAAGGCTGAGTTGAAAAGGCTAGCTATGGCAAGTGAAGCACATGAGAAGTGCATGGAACAATTGTTCCAAATGTTACCGAGTACTCGCAAGGAAGCTCTTCATCTTCTTCACAGATTAGTGGATCTATAAAACCGCACAGAGGAACTTTTCTCCATGTTCCATTGGAAAGTCATGGTACATTTTCTTGCCTACCTAAGTTAGAGTTTCCTTAATTTGATGGTTCAAACCCACGTTTATGGATTAAGAAGTGTGAAAGATATTTTTCATTCTACCAAGTTTTGGAAGAAAACAAAGTGGCCATAACATCCATCCACCCAATGGTAAAACAAACTTCTAGCTCCTTGATTACCATGACTGCAATGAAAATCTCGGCTGGTCAGTGTTTATACATAACCTATGTGAGTGATATGAATAATCAGTCCTAGGTAACATTGTTGGATCATTCAACGAACTGAAACAAGATACCATTGTAGAGGACTACTCTGACAAATTTGAGGAACTAAAATCCCTGATGCTAACTCATAACAAACGCATCGATTCAACTTATTTTGTGTTAAGCTCCTTGAATGGCCTCAAACCTGAAATTTTGGCCTTAGTTCAGATGTTTAAACCCACAAATGTTAGCCAAGCTTTTACAATGGTCAGAATGCATTATCTTCTCTTGGACACAACCACTCCACATCTAGAAATCCTAACTATTATATTGTCCAACCTAGACAAGGGAATCAATCTCCGACACCACCAGCTAGTTTCAAATCACAGTTTTAGTCAAGTACACTCAACCCTACTTCTAATACAACCACCCACCCTACCATTCAATTCAAACATACCTACCCTTCATCCAACCAAACTCCTATCATTATTTTTTCTTCCATACCTCCTATTAAGAGATTAACCCAGCTCAAATGAAAGTAAGGTGTGAGAAAGGATTATATTATAATTGCGATGAACAGTATGAACCAGGGCACTTGTGTGAACAACAACACTTGTACATGTTAGTGCCAAAAGAAGAGCTGAATGTGGAAGACACTAGTAACTCTGTAGAGGCTGAAGCTTTGATTCAAAAGATACAAACTGATATGGAAGTGTCACTACATGCTATACATGACAACTTTGTAGTCAATACCATACTAAAGGGATTACTAAAGAAGAAGGTCATTTCCATCTTGATAAGAAGTACACATTCCTTTGTGGATCCTAAAGTGATCAACGAGACAAATTGGCCAACCATATTGACACCACCAAATGGTGATCAAGGTAGCAAATGGTCAACAACTACTTAGTAATGCAGTCTATCAGAGTCTTCAGTTGACTATGCATGGGATAACTTTTGAAGGGATGGTGAGAGCATTACCTCTGATTTTTATGACATGGTTTTGGGAGGGGACTGGTTAAATCCATTTGGGGACATTATCATTAACTTGCAGAATCTCCCAACTACCCTGAACATTAAAGGGAAACCAGTAACTTTGCAAGGGACCTCCAATGAGAGTTCTCTGTACCTAATGGAATCAGCTAAGTTGTTCAAAAGAATTCTTCCTGTGTTTTTGGTCAATTATTATCCATTACCAATGCTACCACAAAGAAACCGGACACACACCCACTTCTCACTAAACTCCTATTTGACTTTCAAGTCATTTTTCAAATACCAACTACCTTATCCCCCCCCCCCCCCCCTATTAGATCCTTGGATCATAAAATTCCTCTCAAACCAAATGCTTCACCTCCCTATCAAAACCCATACAAGATACCATATATGCAAAAAACAGTGATTTAACAATTGATTCCAAGAAATTCTTAGGCTGACCTAATTCAACATTCCCATAGCCCCTTTGTAGCTCCTATACTTCTAGAAAAAAAGAAGGAAGACACTTGGAGATTTTGTGTGGATTAGAGAAGATTAAATGAAATCACAAGCAAGGACATATTTCCAATGCCCTTGATAGATGAACTTCATTGGGCCACAGTCTTTTCCAAGCTAGACCTCAGATCTGGTTATCACCAAATCATAGTTCACCACCTGACATTCATAAGAATGCATTTAAGACCCACCATGGCCATTTTGAGTTCAAGGTTATGCCATTTGGCTTAATCAATGCCCCATCCTCATTTCAAGCCTTAATGAATCTCATTTTTCAACCCTACTTACAGAAATTTATACTTGTGTTCTTTGATGACATCCTAGTTTATGGCTCATCCTTATCTCACCACTTATCTCACTTATACACTACCTTCTCTACTATAAGACAACACTAGTTATATGCAAATTGTCCAAGTATTCATTAATTCAATCTAGGTTAGAATACTTAGGCCACATTATTAAAATTTCAGGACGAAGGAAATTCTTCTTAGTTTCTTGGTTTTAGTTCCTCAGCTTAGACAATGGAGTACCTGTGACGGATGAAATCACAGGTTCATGATTCAAACCCTGCTGGCGGCATTTGGGGGTGGGAGGAGTTAAGGGATTAAAAAAATAATTTTATGTTCATAATTTCTTAAAACTCAATTGGTGTTGCTTCATTTTGTAGGAAAATGGACTTTCTTGGGTTATCTATAATGGTGGTTTTTACCATGTTGAGAAGTGTTCATGGAACTAGTGGGTGAAATAATGCCCATGTTACTTTCTATGGAGGTGGTCATGCTTTAGGCACAATAAGTAATTCTTCAAACAAAAATCCATATTTTTATCACTTTGTTGAACAACCATTTTAAGATCTTCTTGTTCTAAAATTTTGAGGATTTTTTTTCTTTTTTTCGGCAGAGGGGGATTGTGGGTATATAAATGTTTTTAGCGAAGGCTATGGAATTTACACTGCTGCATTGAGTAAAACACTCTTCAAAGATGGGAAAACTTGTGGGGCTTGTTATGAGATAAAATGTGTGAATGACCCGAATGGTGTCTCCCTGGATCTATTACGATCACTGCTACCAATTTGTGCCCACCAAATCCTAATCTCCCTAGCAATAATGGAGGGTGGTGCAATGAACCCCTTAAGCACTTTGATCTTTTTCAACCTGTTTATGAAAAGATTGCCAAGTATAAGTCTGGAATAATCCCCGTTGAATACAGAAGGTAAAAAAAAAAAAAAAAATCAAAATTTACAATACCCATTTCTCTTATTTTTCCTGAAAATGAAAAAAAATATCAATTTATAAAATACCCATTCCTCTAATTTTTTCTTAAGAAAATGTTCTTATTAAATACCCATATCTCTGATATTTCTAATTTTTATTATTTTTGTATTGTTGCAGGGTGGTATGCAGGAAGAAGGAAGGGATCAGATTCACCATGGTTCCTATCAACCAAGACTATCTAATCCTCATGGGCAGGACATGTTGTGGTAGCCTCCGTAAAAAGGTTGAAAACTAGTTGGCTATCCATGTCAAGAAACTGGGGCCAAAATTGGCATACTCAACCTAATATGAAAGACCAATCTATGTCCATCAAGGTGACCACAAGCAATGGACACTCTGTGATATCGAAAAATGTGATTCCTTCAAACTGGCAATTTTGGAAAACATACACTAGAAACCAGTTCAAGAGCAACCCACCCAAACACCATTGATTCTAAATTTAGCCTAGATTTGATAGTCTTTTTTAGACTGATTTTAGTGGTTTAGGGGATCTTTTTTTTAGGGAGTTTAGCAAGTATAATTAACAAGGGTTCCTATATATTTTGATGGAGCTCTTTAGTAGGGAAAAAAAAGAGTTTTTGGGTGGGAGTGTGGGGAGCTAAATTTGGCTGAAGTGAACTTGAGAAATGTTATTCGCCCACCCAAAGTAGTTTTTCTTTCTTTTTGTAGTTCTTGTTATTATCATGAAAATGGAAAGTTTTGGATGATCAATTTGTGGTTTTGTGAGTGTTTATGTGTGAATGGAGTTTCTGAGTTTCAATTATCCAGTAAACTCAGACTCATTCTCTAAATTTTCTGAAATGATTTCTCCATACAAAGTCTGCATTTTTTTCTCCAACTCCCTTGATCCCTCATTCTCCGTATTGCTACATTTTACTTCTTTACACCACTCCTTTCTTCTCCTTATGGTTCCATCTTATCCATTTCGTTTCTGTTTTTATCCTCCGCTTTTTCTTTTATTCCTTTCTGCTTTCTCTTCGGTATATTTTTCACCCAATTTCTCTTTCTCATCTTTGTTGTTTCCTCATCATCCATACTCCTCCTCTGCACACTCTCTCTCTCACTCTTTGCCTTTCCACAGTAATATCTGCTTTGCTACTTACTATTTTCTTCATGTTTATGTCTTTGTAGGTCTCCGGCGTACTATGATCCAGGTTTAATATGCGAGAGATTCTAAATGTCGAGGGAAAGGGCGAGGAAATCAGCGAGGGAAATGATCTAGCGAGGTGAGAGCCGTTCATTTCCCTCGAGATCCGTGTGTTAACTTTTTCACGCGGATCTCGAGGAAAATGAACGGCTCTCACCTCGCCAGATCATTTCCCTCGCTGATTTCCTCGCCCTTTCCCTCGACATTTAGAATTTCTCTATGAATTCTAAATGTCGAGGGAAAGGGTGAGGAAAACAGCGAGGTAAAAGAGGTGGCGGGGGGTGAACCGTTCACCCCCCTCGAGATGCGCGCGCGGCACATATCTCGAGGGGGGTGAACGGTTCACCCCCCGCCACCTTCTTTACCTCGCTGTTTTCCTCGCCCTTTCCCTCGACGCATAGCAAAGCTCATATGCATTTGTGTCAAACCTCTTCCCTATGCATTTGTGTCAAACCTCTTCCCAACTAGTTCAAACCTCAGTTCTACTATAGTTTCTTCCATGGTTCATTTTCCTTGCATTCTAACTCTAATCCTATCAATCATTTCATCACTTCACATCAGCCCCCACTTACTTTAATGCGTAATCATAAATATTTCTGGAGCTTTTCTAGCTGGCCTGGGTTTCCAGCTTGGGTTGACTGCCTGGGTGGGTGAATTTACACTTTTACCCCCTCCTTTTTAAACACTTTTTTTAAAAAGGTCGTTAAAAAGGGGTGGCAAAGGTGTAAATTCGCCCCCCAAGCAGTCAACCCAGGCTGAAAACCCAGGCCATTTAGAATTTCTGTCCTCATTGATGTTATATCTCTGATACGAAATCAATTAAATTTTTTTTGGCAAACCCTGCATCCTTATTTAATCCAACCTCTTGTATCGTCCAACCTCATCATTGTTTTAGAGCATTGATAATGGAAATTACAAACAATTTTCTTGAACCCAATCCAATGCTACCCACTGAACACCATTTAATTCAAACACCTACCTCTTCCCCTCCTCCTCAATCTACACTCGCTCCCCCTCAGTTTCTTGTACCTGTATTCACTTTTCATCCATTGTTCGCCTTTCACAACATCAACCATCAACCATCAACCAACCAACCTCAGCCCTCGCTCAGTGTTGTCCCTTACTTTCTCCCCACTATCCACTTCCATGTACTCTTCGGACAACCATCATCAAATTATCACCATGCAATTTCCACATTCACCTCCCTCACCTCTTCCTCTTTCGAATACACATGCTCCTAACCACGTCCCCATGCAACCACCACAAAGCTCCAATTTACCTTCCCAACACCATCACTGCTCTAACCAACTCGGTCCTCACGACTCCCTTATCATACAACTGTCCAATCCATTTGAAAATACCATTATGTGATGCAAGATAATGAAGGTTTAGAAGACCCTTATCTAAGGTAGTAGCGTAGTACTTCCATGCACAAGTACACGATATGTTATAATCCTTTATTAGCTGTGTTTCAGGTTTAGAGTGTTTTGGATAGCGATAGTGGAGTTTCTTTAGGGGGTAACCTCGTTAAAGAGTTTCTTGGTTAGGGTTATCTTTCTTTTGTTTGTTTTAATTTTTAAATTATCATAGTGTTATTGTTGAATGTTTATGTTGTTATTGAATTTTTTACATCACGAGCTTTGGAGAAACAGATAATCTTCCGTGAATATAAGGATTTTTGTTTTCTAAAAAATCTGAGCGTAGCAGTTGTAAGTAGCAACCGAATCATTTTTCTTCACTCCGGTAAACATAGATCTTTGAGGGAGAAGAATTATCTCAGAGACAAGAGGTCAACATGGCTAATGGATCTACAATACGACGTCCTTGGGTTCATGTATCTTTACCTGCTACTGGTTCCATGCAACAAGCTCCTCACCAACATGTCCATCAGTTTGACCTAAATGCAATAGAGGAGGGGGAACGAGTTGAATCACTATTAATCGAGTGCAACTCGGCCTAAACTCACAACGAACAACACTCTCTGCCCCAACCAACAACACTCATTAATACTAGCACCACTTCAATTCAATATCAGCAAACCCGACACTCCATTATGCCTCCCAATCTAATCAATTGCAGATCTCCCTCACCTGTCTCACATTCACGTCAAAATCTAAACTCCCAGTCTCCCGATCCTATCCAACCACATCTCACCCAGGTGTCGAATTCACTTCACTCATTGCACCCAACTCAAATCCCCATAAAAAAAGATCACACAGTTACTTAATCGGCAACTAAGCCGTCAGGAGGTACCCAGCTAGATGTGAATATTGTTGGTGAATCCAACCAAAGAGACTTACAGCCCATGGGCTCCCAGGGTTCCAAATATCCTACTCCCATAAGATATTCTCAGATTCTGGCCCATGGGCCTCATTACCCAACAATCACAACATCTTCTACAATCCCGAGTCAGGGGCATCATCTTCTTCTAGAAAGCAACCAACCACACTTGACTCGATATCAAGCTTTCATCTCAGCACGTCGAGGTCAATGACATAACATATCTTCAACCCCCTCAAATTTTAAAATAGTTTTAGTATATATGCTTTAGTCTTAAAAAAATTGATTATATAATGTCGAATACAATATGATAATTGTTCATACAAATGTATCTTTGTTGGTGTAGTGGTTTGAGGTTTATCATTTTTACTAAAAGACCCGAGTTCGATACTCTTTGAGTGCATTTTTATTTTATTTTCAATGCAATTTTTTTTAGTAATTGCAAACATTAAAAAATGTTTAGTTTAATAAAAATTTATTAACATTAAAGAAATGAATTGTTTTTCACAAGTGGTATAAAACCTCCAACAAAAAATATTTAAAATTAATATCTAAAAGAATGACTATAGAATTTAATGAAAATATATACCATTAGCCAATTCGTACAAAATTTGAGCCTCATATAAACAATTTTATAGAAAAAAATTGTATTATGATCATATTAGGTTCGCAATTTTCAAATTTCTTTTAGCTACACCTAGATACTTATCCTAATTATTTTGTGATATTAGTTATATATTTTAGTTATTATGCTCATTTGTTTCTTGCTAAGGTTATTGATAGTGACCTTATTTTGGCATAAAATTGAACCACTGAATTCAATTTGGTATATGCAATGCATTTTTTATAGCTGTATTTTTTTTATTAGTTACTAGCTTAGGTAGAAATTTTTTTTTTACTTTACCATTGATAACTACTATTATCAACTAATAAGTATTTTTCATTCCGCCCCCCCTCAACTAAAATCTTGGGTCCGCCCCTGACGCCAACAGTAAATGTGATTCAGGATTCATTTATATCAAACCCACCATCATTGGATCATGGTGCAATTCTTGATGATACGGCGAAAGGAACAGTGGTCGCTAGCCTGTTTGCTCAACTCCCCTCCTCTCATGGATTTAGTGCAGATATTGGGTCTACTCTTCCACATAATCTTTGCTCCAATGTTTCTCTTCAACCTCATATAGACGTTGCAGCCCATCCCCGTACCACGCGTAGGAAAACTATATTCAGAATGAGAGCTAAGTGTTTAAACAAAGGATTCATGGCACAAGACAACCTACCACAGTGTGCTAGTACAGGTAACCAGCCTGTAAGCAGATCAACAGGTAATCTTCCAATAGCTAGGAGAACTACAAGAGGAAAAGGAAAAGGGAAACGCAAGATTGAAGTAGTTCAGGGCTCCATCCAGGAAGGTGGCTTCCTTACCTTGGGCAAGCGTCCAATGTTAGGTATTTCCTTCAGAGAGGTGAACCTATCTAATCAACAAGACAGTAGTCCCTCTTGGACAAGGTTTGCGGTTCCAATAAATGCTATACCTGCTGAAACAAATCTCCTTTTTGTTCCTATAGTTCAGAACAGTGATGATCTCCCTCACCCAACACCACCAGGCCTGCCCACACTCATTGGTGCAGAAATCATGCATCGCACCATGGCCTGCTTCTCTCAATCCAGCCCATATGGTTCTTCTAGCCAATCAAATACCAATATTGACACCACATTCAAGGAAGGGGCGACCGCCTCTAAAGGGTCGCTCAAGTTGCCATAATACTCAGTTGGAATGCAAGGGGCATAAGATCACCCTGTGCATTCCCTACCTTGTGGGCCCTATCCTAAACCAATCCCCAACATTTATTCATTTCTGAGACAAAAGCATTTTCACCTACAATGGATCGTATACGTTGGAGGCTAGGCTACAAACATTAAGGCTGAACAAAAAACCGATCATACCGATCTAAACCGAACCAATTGGTTTGGTTTAAATTCGGTTCGGATCGATTTCGATTTTAAAAAAATCAAAACCGAAGTGGTTTGTTCAGTTTTCGGTTTTTATGTGATTTTAACCGACCAAATATATATAATAAATAATATATATTTTTATATATAAATAATAAAATAAGTTTAAAATAGTCGGTCAGTTCGGTTTTTGTTTGATTTTAGTCGGTTCGGTTTCGGATTGGTTTTGTTATTGGTCGGTATCGGAACATTGATCCGAACATTAAAGAGACTATGCAGAATTTTGACAAACTACAAAATTCGTTCCCCTCAGCCAATAATGCTATTGTGATCTCGGTTCTGGAAGATAGGCTTGAGGAACTCCACCATCAGGATGAAATCTTCTGTAGAAATAAATCAGGAGAGTCTTGGCTTAAAGATGTTAACAAAAATACCATATTATTTCATCTCTCCTGCCTGGTTTGTCGAAAAAGAAATAATATTCTTCATCTCCATGATCAGGACAACAATTGGCAGATGACCCATTCTTCGGTAAGCCAGATCTTTAATGGTTACTTTAACACCATTTTTCAATCCTCTCATCCGAATCCTAATCAGGATATCATGTCCCTGTTCACGTCTGTCATCTCAGACTTGGATAATGAGAGTCTCCTTAAGATCCCAGATGAAGAGGAAATTAAATCAACCATATTTGGCATTGGCAGCCACAAAGCCCCGAGCCTAGATGGTTTCCCCATTTTTTTTCAGCATTATTGGGATAGTGAAAAAAGATGTGATGGTGGTTACAAATTTCTTCACTACCTGTACAATGGATCCCAAACTTAATGAAACCTTCTTAGCCTTGATCCCTAAGGTTTCAAATCTCACCACTCCCGACAAATTCCAATCCATCGGCCTTTGCAATGTGATTTACAAAGTCATTTCTAAAATCCTTGCAAATAGGTTAAAACCTCTTCTTGACAATATCATATCCCCTAACCAAGGCATTTTTCTTAAAGGTCAATCCATTTCGGATAATGTCAACATTGCCCATGAAACCTTCTTCCAGATGAAACACTGCCGTTGGAAGAAACAAGGATGGAAGACTATTAAAATTCATATAGCCAAGGCTTATGATAAAGTGAAGTGGTATTTCCTTTTTCAACTTCTTAAACAACTCGGTTTTGCCGAAAATTGGATCCTCTTAATCAAACAGTGTATTTCAACCCCTTCCATTAGAGTCCTTCTTAACGGGTCCCCTCTTCCACCCATCAAACCCTCTAAAGGCATTCGCCAAGGTGACACTCTCTCCCCTTATCTCTTTATCCTAGTGGTAGAAGCCCTTTTCACGTATGCTCGCGCAAGATGAACCCAACAATACCTTGAAGGGTATTCACCTTCGTCGCCACTCCCCTTCCATCAGCCACCTACTTTATGTTGGTGATCTCATGCTCTTCTGCAAACCATCCCTTGCGAAGGCGCATTCTGTCAAAGATCTTTTATCAGATTACTATGAGGTCTTGAGCCAAGCAGTAGACTATGATAAGTCTTTGGTTTACTACATCTCCAATGTGCACCCAAACATATCAAAATGATTAATAGAATACTGGGCTCTAAGCTGTATAAAACTAAAGATGAGTACCTTAGCTCACCTCTGCTTCATTCTAAAAAGAAAGCCTTTTCAGTTCCTTATAGAAAAAATCAATTCTAAATTATCCTCTTGGAAGGCCAAGGTTTATCATAGGCAGGTAGAACTGTGATGATTAAGGCAGTTGTTCACTCCATCCCAATGTACACTATGCAAACCTTCCTCCTCCAGTGCTCGATCACTACCCAAATTGATATTCTGGCCTACAATTTCTGGTGGAATGGTACGGATGAGGGCAAAACTAAACACCTTTGTACCTGGCATAAAATCACCATTCCACACCATTTGGGCGACCTAAATATTCGGCCCGTCAGACACAAAAACCTGCCCTTAAAAGCCAAGTCTATTTGGCATGCAATTGCAAACCCTCTGAACCCTTACAATGTGCAACTGAAAGCTATTTATTTTCGGAACAAAAATATCTTTCAGTTGTCCAAACCTCTTTCCATTGCCTCTTTTACTTGGAGAGGAAACTTGTCTTCCCTCATCAGAATGAAAAGCCACCTTCTTTGGCAGATCCGATCAAGTAATGAGATAAATCTATGGCAATACTGCTGGGTGAAACTGGGACCTCTGGTAGATTGCATCTTTCTAACTTCACAGGCCACCTCCCTCACCAAAGTAAGGGACCTTTGGACCTATCATGCGGTCATACCCCACTTTGGAACTCTGAACTTATCTTTTCTCTCTTTCCACTTCTGGTGGCCAGAGACATCCTTGATATTATCATTCGCCCATCCCCCTCTCCAGATATTCTGATCTGGAAGTTTGAGAAAAGAAGATTATTTTCGGTCAGCAGTGCTACCAAAGCCTTTGTCCCCAGATTTGGAACCAACCACTTCCAACCTTGGTAGTAACACCTCCCCCCTAAAATATCAAGAGAGTTATGGAGAATAAAAGCCCCAGCCAATGTTATTCGCTTGCTGTGGAAAGTCTTCCAAAACATTGTGCCTACTATGTCTAACCTGACTCGTATCCATATGCCTATTGAAGATTGTTGCATCTTCTGTTATAATCACCATGAGGATGTAGTACATATCTTCTTTCTTTGTCCCGCGGTTCAAAGACTCTGGCTCATTTCCCCTCTCCCAATTAATTGAAGCTTTGCCAATGTCGACAGTCAAACCACCCTTGCCTTTCTCAATTTTTTGTGGGATTCTGCCTCAGCCCAAACTCTTATCCGTGAGGAGTTTCTTTCACAGTTCACGGTTGTTATCCATGCAATTTGGCAGGCTCACAATAACTTCATCTTTAAGAAAGGAAAGTTTTCTATTCACCATTTCATCAAGTCTACCAATCACATTTGGTTGGCGTGGCGTAAATAATGGTTTCTTCCTCCTTGGGCCAATGTTGATAAGGGAGAGCCCACTTCCCTTTACCATGTTCTAGAAAATGCTACCATTGCTAACCCGTCACATCCCTCTTCTCACTGTCCCAATAGCCCACCTCCTTATCCACATTCAGAACCTCAATGTTCCAGACTCCACATCATTCATCGACAACTCCTAGTAGTCAATTCACATAGGCTCAATTCTTTGGCTAGGGATCCCAGACCTGTCCCCACCTATCTTTCCTCTGATATGATTGTGGCGACTTATGATGCTTGCTTCTTTGCCTCCTCACAACATGAAGCTTTTGGTGTCTTGGCGGTGGATGCTTTTGGTAGGGTGCGTGCTACACTGGCAGACGCAATTCCTAGATGAGTCATAGATAGTACTATGGCCAAATGCTTTGATGTTGAAGCTGCTCTTTTGCTTGTCCAAGTGAAACAGTGGCCAACTGGGATGATTTTGGGTGACTCCGGTGCTTTACACTCTATTTTGCACACTGATTTGGGAGACTAGTAGATAGACATACGGTGGATGTGACAACCCATTGTGTATAGTGTTCAGACTTTTCTTTCAAATATTTCTGATTGGGTTTGTAAATATATTCCCCGAGAACTTAATGGTGAAGCACATGTTTTGGCTTCAACTATAGAACAACAACTATGTACTCATACTTAATATTTATATTACTATGTGATTTGGTTCATAAAAAATATTGTTGCACGCCCCATGTTGACAAACCAATAACTTTATCCTATAGTTATATTCAGATGTAAGATCTCATGCCTTTTAATGTTGTAACATATGGGCCTCTCATAAGTAGTGTACAACCATGGTAATGACCAGCTGTGTGCAGAGGGTATTCAAGAGAAGCATCGCTTTGGGGCTTAACATAATTATCGATTTTTTGGGCCCTAAAATTTGAGTTATTTCTGTATTTTTCTTGTTTTTTTTATTGGAACATTAGTTGTTGATAAGTTTCTGGTTTGGTTTTTCACTAGTCTTGGATTAAAACCTTGCCAAAGACAATACTTAATTTTTTTTATCGTAGGCCCCAAATATGTAAAAGGCTTTAACATAAGGGCCCAATTTATTGCGTTCGCTTGGGGCCTCTAAAATCCCAAGACCAGCCCTGCCTGTGTGTGAATATTGATCACATGCTTAACATTAAATGGCGGAATAACACCATGTGGAAACAAAACATAGAAGGTAAACAAACAAACTAATCAATATCCCCCAACATTTATGTTGCCCTTGTTTCAATGTTGAAGAAACTAAGTATTGATACAAGAACACAACAGTTACCCTTCTCACAAATAGCTCCTTTGCCACCACCCATGGTGAAATCCCAACTTAGATGTCTGCAAATCCTTATCTGAAACAACAAACTAAGTTGCAAATGTTTGGTTCTATTTCAAGGGCACGCCGTTCAATACACTTCATTTGTTGGGAACCATTTAACAACGCCGATTATCAAGGGATATTTTAATCATTGAGTTATTTCCTTAATAGTAGTCAATGTGGAGTACGCATGGGGGCAGCAAAGTCATCAACTGGGGGTATTACTGAATTCAATTAAAAAGGGTACTAATTGCAAATATCCAATCAATTTTATTTAAATACTTTTTTTTTGGGGGGGGGGAGGGGATTCCAAAAAAGGGAAATTTTTTTTGTGAAACATTATAAACCTGAAAAAATTGGGGACCCTGCTAAAAAAAAGTTAACAAGCAAAAGTTGTCTCGCATGAATAAGGTAGCGAAGCAAGACTCGATATAACTCCTTAGAATTTAACATTTTGGTGCTATCACTAATAACTTGTTATATTGTGAAACAAAACTAGGTACCATTGCTTTTCTTAACACAACCACTATCCTCCACATTTTTTTGTACTGCTTAAATGAAATGTTTGCATTTTTCACTCAGTGCATCTTTTAAACTCAAACACTTCTCCTCGCATTCTTCTTCAATGGAAAAAGGCTTTTGCAAATACTCAATGTCCTTGCATTAGAGCTTTTGGCCTATTTTGCACTTGGGGGTTCAACTAAAATTTAGGGCCTTCCTAGATGATGGGTGTGGTGGAGTTGGGATTTACAACATCTATAAGTAATTCCAAGAGTTTGATTGAAGAATTTAATTAACTAAATTGATAGCGAGATGATGGGTTTAAAAATAGGGTCATTTTTGCATTTTGCCCCCTATTATTAATGGCTTTTTTAACTTTACCCCCCAATAATAAATTCATATTGCATCCCAAGGCTATCAGTCAACGTGTCTTGACCATCTGTTTTCAAAGCAAATTTTCAAAATACCCTTGAGAAATCAAAGATGAGATTGAATCTTTCGTATCTCAAACATCTCATCTAAAGGAAAATCCTAAGGCCAACTGAAATCATAATCGTATCTCGAGAAAAATTCAACAGTTGATTTTTAAAAAATTGCATCTTAAACAGCACATCTCAAAGAAAATATAACGATCCAAATTTAATCGTACACACATCTTTAGGCAACTCTTACGGTCCAAATTTAATTGTGTGCGCATCTCAAGGTAAATCTAACAATCCTACATGCATCTCAAAAAAAGTCTGGAGTGACCTTGTATTAGCTTATTTTTATAAGGGGCATACTGCAAATTACCCAAAAAAACTTCACTCTTTCCACCTCTTCCACTTCTTACTCATTTGTTTCGCTGCCCCGCCGCCACCTCCTCCCCTTCTTCTTCCTTTGTCTCGCAGCCTCGCCATCACCCCCCTTTATCCTCCCTTATTTTCCTCCTTCATCCTCTTCCTTCCCTTCTTCCTCTTATGTCTCGCAGCCTCGCCACCACCTCCCCCTTCATCCTCCCTCCTCTTCCTCATTCATTCTCCTCCCTCTTCCTTCCACCCCCTTCCTTTTTTGTTTCACAACCCCTCCTAACCTTCTTCCTCCCCCTTTGTTTCACAGCCCCTCCTCCTCATTTCTTATCTTATTCTTCCTCTATCGATGATGGCGGGGCTGTGAAACAGAGGAGGAAGAAGTGGAAATTTTTTGGGTAATTTGTAGTATGCTCCTTGTAATAAATAGCTAAAAAAGGTCACCCCAGGATTTCTCAAGATGCATGCACAGTTAAATTCAGACCTATCAAATTTCGTCGAGATGTGTGCACAAATAAATTTGAAATGACAGACTTTCCTAAAAATGCATATTGGATTGTTAGATTTACCTCGAGATGTGCACATAATTAAATTTAGACCGATAGATTTACCTAGAGATGTGTGTACAATTAAATTTGTACCGTTAGATTTTCTCGAGATGAGTTGTTTAAGATGCAATTTTTTAAAATAAACTGTTGGATTTTCCTCGAGATATGATTACAATTTCAGTTGGGCATTAGGATTTTTCTCGAGATGAGATGTTCGAGATACGAAAGACATCTCAGGCTTTGATTTCTCAGGGGTATTTTGAAAACAGATGGTCAAGACACGTTGACTACTAGTCTTGGGGGGTAAATGCAAGACGATTTATTATGGAGGATAAAGCTCAAAAAGCCATTAATAATAGGGGGCAAAATGCAAATGACCCGTAAAAATATTGGATATGTATACTTTGTGATTCCTTACATTTAACATTACAATTTTTCAAAAACTATATGTGCTTCCTCGTGATGCAAATCACAATTTGATATTTAATAAATTTTCAAAAACTAAATGTGCTTCCTAATACAATTCATAATTTGCATACAGAACTCCACATACTAAGCTCAACTTTATTTAACTCTCCAAAAAATTCTATTAGCGAAAAAAACTCTTTAAGAAATTCAATTACAACGAAAAGACTCTTTTTAAACCAACATAATATCCTAAACAAAAATAAAAATGAAATCATACTATAAATTAAGTAAAAATAACTTAATTCCTACCTAATAGAAAATAGCAACTTCCAAAACAATTAAAATTGTAAACATAATTTAACTTTCCCAATAATATTAAACTCCTAATTTCTAGAATTTAAACATCCTAATTATTGTAATCTCCTTATGCTCTTAAAAACTCGACTCTTGACAAGTTGAATACTTGATAAATACCACGAAAATGTTGCATGTTATGAACCAACTCAAATAATTTTTAGACCTTGTGTTGCAATCTTCCATCTAACTTAGCAAATATTTCATATTCTTCTTTTGATTGAAGAAAATGTCATATAAATTTAAAATACTTAATTTTCTCAATTGGGACTTTTAAAGGATCTCACAATAATAGGATACCTTAGACTTTGGAGTCAATAAATCATAATATTTAGGTCATGGTCTCAAACCGTCAGTTGAACATCTAGTCCTTCATTAAGTTAAAAGATGTTATTTCCCTGACTCATATGAACATGTTAATGTGTTGGAGTAGACCGGGGTTAACCAAGTTTCAAAAGCCTAGTTGACTGGGTTGTGGCAAAATTTAAAATTAATTTTTTTTTTTTGCACATCCAATCACTTGGTCTTGGTCTCCAACTAATATTGATTTTACTTGTGAATTTGACCGACCCATTGATGATTTGACTTGACTTTTTGCTTTGATACTGTCTTTGGTCATTGTAGCTTTGACATGGAATTAGTGAGTTAACTATGTCTTCTTGTCATTGAATTTGTTTTTTAACCTTGGACTTTCATAAGTTAAGTGACCTTTAAATGATCTTCTTAAAATCTACGACCCAATTCTCAAACACTCAGATATATAATTTACAATTTATCATATATCTTTACAAGAATCATGAAAGTTTTGACATAATTCACAAATACATTTTAGAGTGTAATTTGTCAAAACCCCAATATAAACGATCCAATCATACTCAACAAATACTACGGTTGTATTTATTTCTTCCACTAAAACCTAATTTTTTGTATACGCATCATAATACTAGATTGAGTGAAACTCATCCCCCCTCCAAAATCATATTTTTCAAATCTCATCTCCATCTTAACTATTAATATATCTTTTTTCTTAATTCAAGTGACAAAAGGTGTCAAGGATACACTTTGCACCCCAAAACAAATAGTAAAAGTTGTCAACATTCAAAATTTACATTCATTTTGACATTGATTGTCATGATATGTTTTCATTTAGTCAAGGGGTCTTTTCATTATATAATTTTTTGAAAAGTCAAAAAATGTGAACCAATAAAAACACGCAACGTCATCAATGTCAAAATGAATATAGATTTTGAAAGTTAAAGTATAATGACTCTAACGTGTTCACAAGATGATATGGAGGGCGAAGTGGGCTTCAATCCTAGCCCGTATGTGCGAGTCATCTGTAATTGGAAAGATAAGGGTTTGTCTTGTTCGCCTTCATTCTAAACTAGGAGCCACCGCTGTCTCTACCTACATGAGAGTTCTATATTGTCCAAAAAACCCAAATCCGACCCAAACTTCGCCGTGAACAAACCCACATTCATCGAAACCACACCAATCAATCCCTACAACTTTTTTCAATTTTTGTCAATCACTCACGTGATTCACACGTGAGATATCACTCGTATCCCTCAACTGAAATTGGGGGGCCTCCTTCCACCAAATTTCCTAAGATAATGTTGAACAAATGTCACACCAAAAATCTGGCCAGATTCATTCCCACTCAGAAATCTCCCCAAAACCCAATCTTGAGAGCTGCTTTGCATTCTGAGGACTACTTGTGACTCACACAACACAACGGCTTCGTTCTGTCAGAAAGCAGCAATGGCGAGTGCAAGAATGCTATCATCATCATCTGTTGCAGTATCAAGAGGAGGAAGAGGAACCCATGTCGCCACTTCTGTTCTTCTTGCACCCAAACACCTCCCATTCAATCTCAACCCCCATAATATCTTCTTCACCAAAACAATCAGACAGTCTAACAACAAGACCACTGGGAGATTGTTCTCTTCTTCTTCATCATCAGTTGTTAGAGCTCTATACAAGCCCCAGTATCAGATCAAGGAGGAAGGCCAACCAGAAACCCTAGACTATAGGGCCTTCTTGGTGGATAATGAATCAGGGAAAAAGGTCTCACCTTGGCATGACATCCCATTGCAATTGGGTGATGGGGCTTTCAATTTCATTGTTGAAATCCCAAAGGAGACCAGTGCTAAGATGGAAGTTGCCACTGATGAGCCATCCACACCCATTAAACAGGATACTAAGAAGGGGAAGCTTCGATACTATCCGTAAGAATACTCGAACCCCATTTGTGTTTTTTCCTTGTTATTTTATTCTGTGTTGTTGATTCCTTGATGGGTTTTTGTTCCTGATTGTTATAGCTTTGTGAATATGGTTTTTTAAGTTTGACATTTGATTTTTCTTTGTAAGGAAGTAGCTTTTAAGTACTACTTAAAAAGGAGAGGAGGGAACTTTCATAAGAGATATTCAATGTCTAATAAGAGAAATTAACTGACAATGAATTTATGAATTTCGCTTATTGTCAAACAAGTCTGGGTTGAGCATCCGAAGGTCGAAGCTTCTCAATGTCATAGACATAATCATCTCAATTCGAGATGCATGATCCAAAGCTTAATGCTTGACACCCCATTTAAGATCCAGTGCTCTAGAGACCCTTGGCGATAAAAAGGAAAACTGCAAAACATTGCAGCACTTGCTTATTATTTGTTTTGATTTTTCATATTTTGAGCTAGATAATGACTCTCAAGTCTTTACATTCTGAAGTATTTCATTGTGACCTGTAGCTACAACATCAACTGGAACTATGGATTACTTCCGCAGACATGGGAAGATCCATCTCTTGCAAATGACGAAGTTGAAGGAGCACTTGGAGATAATGATCCAGGTATGCGTTCTTCATGATTTGCGCTTTGGGCTTATTAATTGTGTTACCCTACATTTTATGCTCTACATTGTTTTTTTCTTATGAAACGCTGATAGTTGTTCTCTTTGACGTTATCAATAACTTCCAGTTGATGTTGTTGAGATTGGAGATGCCCAGGGAAAAATTGGTCAGGTTCTCAAGGTTAAGCCTTTGGCAGCATTTGCTATGATTGATGAAGGGGAGCTCGACTGGAAAATAGTTGCCATTTCGTTGGATGATCCAAGAGCATCACTAGTGAATGATATTGATGATGTTGAGAACATTTTCCGGTATGCCCTCTTTTTGTGGTATTACCAGGCTCTCATTATTTATTTATTTATTGATTTATTATTAATTTATTATAACGTAAGATGGATTCGCTGTAACGAAGAGTCTATACGGTCCATTTATCACATTCTGTTTATCATATAATCCAATCCTTAATACTTAGTATCATGCTTTTCTATGAAGTGCACTAAACATTCCCATTTTCATGTGAGCATAGGAAATTTTACCAATAGCTTTTTATTTCAACTGATGTCACTTTGTATTTTTTATATTGTAGTGTACAATCAATACAGTTTGCAAGGTGCAACATTTCCTTGTTTCCAATAATTGTTATTTAGTAGCAAAATAAAATCAAAGTGTGGTACAACACTAGCTAAGAGAGATACAGATTGCTCAACTAAACAATTACTAACATCCTTTGGGGCCAGTCATGAGCATGCTTGTTTAGATACTTATCTACGTATGAAATTGACATAACAGTAATGAAGAGACTGGAGACATTTTGCATTATTTATAGTTCTTATTTGAAAACTCATAAAACATTGGAAAATCTACTTGGGAGCATCTAGTTAACTTCAAAATCTTCCTGGAAAATTCACATTCTTCCAATCTCATTCATCCACCAATTTGGAGTCTTCCGCTGTTGTTCTCACATTTCAGCCAAATTTTGAATCAGAAGGCTCTTTATATCTCTGTAAGAGTACAACCAGAGTGATCAAAGGCAAGAGCTGCAGGCGATTTCTTGGTAGGAATTCAGTATGCACCAAACAGAACTAATCCACTCTTCTTTAAGTGCCTTTTTTTGGATCAATTTGTTCATTAAGATATCCTGACAAACAAAAGGTTTATTGAGTATGAAGGATCACAATGGAGACTTGAGAATATGATGTTCTGGCTTCCGGACTATCACTAGAATAAGAATAGCTATTTTGATGATTTCTCCTTTAACCCGCATTCTTTGTTTCCTACTTTCGAGGATTCTCTTTTTGTCTGAGGATATGGTCCTACTTTAAATATAGTTTATTGGTCCATTCTTAGAGCTGGCTTCAAGCCCACCAGCTGATACCTCCTGGCCCACTTCCATTCAAAAGAAGTCAAGTCTAGACTCAAAAAATTAGACTCCCCAGCACTGTTCTCAAACTCATCAGAGAGCCTGTCAAGTTAGCTTCCAGACTGCACTCACTCTTGTGTGTTTGTCTAAAGGAGACCCAGACTTTACAGAACTTATGGTTAAAAGCTGCATCATTCTCCCAGCTACCAGTTTCTCAATGTCTTCCTCACAGAAACCCCAGTTCTGATTGTAACTAAAGTCACTTGCATCACTCGCAGGAGAACCTTACTGCCCTCTTCCATGTATTTGTTTTGCATATATAAGTATATAATAAAGCCTTTCAACTACTTTTCCCAAGAGGTAGGAGATTCTTTTGAAGTGGAACCAATGAAGGGAAGAAACTTCATCAACTTCCAAGTTAATGAGGAGTTCGTGGATTCAACCAGGGCTGAGCATTTCAGACCGAAAACTCAGATCGAACCGAGAACCGGACCGATCAGGTCAGTCAGGTCCGGTTTTTCAAGTTTTATTTTAAAAATGGTCCCAAACCCAGCCCAGCCCGAAGTGCTCGATCCGATTCTCGGTTCACATTTTCTGAACCCACCGATTACCCGGCCTGGATCGATACTAAAAAAATAATTAACATATTAATATAAATACCATTTTTCTCTAGGTTTAGGGTTTCATTCACAATCCACTCCTTCTATGCCCCCTTCATCTGTTCCTCCTCTTCCAGACCTCATTTCATCCTCCTCCTCCAGACCTCATCTCATCCTCCTCCTCCAATACTCATCTCCGCCTCCTCTCCCCTCTGCAACTTACTTGCATGGCAGTGTGTGGCAACATGATCATGTTGAGATCATCGACAAAGATCAAAATTACCATAGAGATCTTGCAATATAAGCAATGAATTGAGCAGCAATCGATCGGTCTGAGCAAAATGCCTACCCCTAATGTATTATCGAAGAGAAAACTAAGATTTTTAAAGGCGGTTTTGCTTTGAAGAGAGATCGAGGAGAAAAGGAGAGAGTCTCTTCTTAGGGTTGCACTCCGACGAATCATTCTGTTGGTGTGTAGAAGCAGTGACTGCCGTTCATTTTTTTGGTTGTTTTGATTCAGTTTTGATTTATTGCAGATCAGATGTTTGATTTTATATGTCACTATTGTAATGTCTTTATCAATTCTTCAACTTGATGAAAGATCCCTTTTTATAGAAAATTATTTGTTAATACTTAGAGAAATAGATCTCTGTAGAAAATTATTTGATGTATTAATGTATGTTGTACTATTTAGATTGCTGTTATTGTGGAGTTAGTGGGGGTTGTTTAGTTTAGATGAAACTTTTCTACTAATTTATTATTTAATTTGATCTATGATTTTCTAACCAAATTGATCTAGAGATCTGGGGTGCACCCATTATCTACTTCTTTGATGGTTTTTGATCTAAGCATCTTACCCAATATCTCTTATGGAGGTGTTCTTACGGTAGATGAACAAAACGGAAAATGAAATATGGTTGAAGTTAACTTGATTTATTTGGTTGCTTGAAAAGTTGATGTTGGGGGGTTTGTTGATTAGGGATGTTGGTGGTTTTGTATGTGAGAAAAGGTTAGCAGAGGTGATGAAGAATCACTGAAGAAGATTGTACATATCATGGGCTACACTAGCCAATCAATGACCATTGAAATGGGCTGAAAAACAAGGCCCAAAAAAATTTAATTTTTCAGGAACCTAGATTGACCTGGCCCGAAATGTTGGTTAACCGAGACCCTGGTTAACCAACCTTACTCGGCCCGGTTTCGGTTTCTGAAAAATCATTTTTTTGGTCCGATCCGGTTTTCGGTTTTGTCATTTCGGTTCGGTTAACCGGACCGGCCCAGCCCTAGATTCAATCATTCAAGAAAATGGATAGCTCTGCTTGAATGTGGCTATGATGATACAACAAAGTCAAATAGCTTGTTTCCAGTAATGATCAAAGTCAAATGTAATGGGGATGAGATAGGAGTTCAAATGATGCAACTATGCCATATGAAACTAGCCTATAGTGGAGCATTTTAATAGTGCAATGAAACTTCTTAAAAGGAGATAAAATGTGACATTGGGAGGGGGATTGGACAAAATTTAGTGTTGCTATATATTGTAGAGAGGTCCCTCTATTAAGTTAGTTTCTCGGAATTTGTTCAAGTATGATTTTATAATTTGAAAATTGAGAGTTGTACCTGAGTAGACTTATGACTGATGTAATAACCTTGATAAGGCATTGGGCATCAATTTAGCCACTTTTAGGAGAAGATTTGATCATTTTCATGTAAATTGAGATAGGATAAATTAGAAAGCTCTAAATCTCATTTATCGTATCTTGCTCTCTTTATACTTTAATCAATTTTATTCATCTTCAAGGAGATGTTAAGGAGGAGAAATTTGATCATCATGGAAGCTATTAAGAAACCTATTTTAGGTATGAAGTGACACATGGAGTTGCCTCACTTATGCTCTCAACCATGAAGAGTTTCACCACCTTTGAGAACTTTCAGTGGTTTCCACTCCTTTAGTTTAAAAGGTGTACTTCCGATGGTTTGCTTTTTCGTGCGGGAAGTTGTTTCGAGCTGTCTTGCAACCTAGGATGGATTGGCTAGAAAAGGTGAATGTGTATGATATATACATTTCTTATATTTGGTGCAACCTAGCTCAAAAGGCGTGGAATTCCTTCCTTGCCCTTTTTGAGGTGAGCAGTCCTACTTCCAAAGCTTCGCGACTTATGTGTTACGTCTATGTAATGTTATATGGTTCATCAATAAATATTTTCCTTCAAAAAACAAATACTAATGAACGGATTAAAAAAAGGAAAAAAAAAAAGAAGCTAAAATATAAAATTGTGCGTACACTATTAATACTATTTGCCCTATATACAGTAAAGAATGCGATAGTCACACTTCCATAGTACATATCATAATTACCTTTGAATGTTGTCTTCGTAGCTACTAAACTTTGGTTACTCTTATCATATAAAGTGATGGATGTCCTAAGCAACTTATATCATTGTTTGATACTCATTTGGGTACTTGTACATTTCTCATCAAATCTAGGCATGTTATTTCACTGGTCTAATTTGGAAATATTCTTCAGGGTACTCTCACTGCAATAAGGGACTGGTTTAGAGACTACAAGATCCCAGATGGGAAGCCTGCCAATAAGTTCGGTCTTGGAAACAAGGCAGCAAACAAGGTATGCCCCAACTTTAATCTTTCCGCCTTTCAATTGTGTATGATGCATGCATTCAACTCTCGTTCCCAGTCAAAGGTAGTGGGTTTGCAAAGAGATTGTTTATCTCATCCAGTGATGGAAATCTCTTATGAAGGCTACCCCATTGGAGAACTTGTAGCTTATAGGGACTGAGCTCCTTGTCACTGATTTTCTTAGTGCAAAAGAGTTTGTATTCCTCTGGTCTAAGTCCATTTTGTTGGAACTATATTATGAACTTTGGGATTTCTATAGAGAGGAAATGAAGTGAAGATGACACTCAGAGCTTGGTTGTTACCGGCTTTGGTTGAGAATAGGAAGGAAGAAGGGACGAGAATTGGGTTTTTTCTTTTATAATTTTATTAAAAAAAATTTCATTAACCGTAGGATTGGCATCCAGAGATGGAAACACGTGTCACTTTAACCATTCCCACTAACTTAGTTCAGTTTTTTTTAATAAATTTTTATTTAAGTACCAATCAATAATGGACAACGTGGTCTTAAGACTCACATTCAAAGCTGGACAAACTTGAAACCCGAACTCAAAACATGATACAACCTATATGACCAAAATTCTAAATAAGCCAAATATATACACATAAATGTTTGTTCTTTTCATCTAAATATATCTTTAATATTTTTTATGAACAGGATTATGCTCTAAAAGTTATCACCGAGACCAATGAGTCCTGGGCTAAGCTTGTGAAGAGATCAGTTCCTAACGGAGAGTTGTCACTTGTGTAAATGAGGTTTCATTAAAGTCAGGACTGTCAAAGTGCTGCTATCTTGTCGGTGATGACTCGGTAATTTAGTTGTTGGAAACAAAAATGATTGTATTTAATCATTGAGCTTATTTTTTATCAACTTAAATGTGAACATTAAAAGTAGTCTCTGTGATGAAGTTTAAGGGATTTTGGTGAGGATACTCCTTATTTATTTTTTTCTTTAGTTTGTTCATGATGTGTAGTTTGAGACTTGAGAATTCAGTAACTATTAGTTACTGTGAGATCTGAAAGAGTGGAGTATATCTCCCTCCTTTGGCTCAGTGGGATGCCCCGACCAAGCTTGTCTTTTCTGTATCATATTGATGTGTAACGTAGCAGGTAAAGATACCATGCAAATTTATGTTACTTTTGCCTATGTGCGTAAATCTTTTTTTATGATTATTGTTGTTATAATACAATATCATTTGTTATTCGAACAAAGTGGAATAAAATGAATATGAAACTTCGCTCCAAGAAGATGAGGATTGCCACCAGAACCGCAAAACTAGTCTCCCTCCTCTCATTTCCAAAATGTTTAGGCAAATTTCACCTGATTTTCTGTGGCAAACATATGTTAACAATTTTGCATTTCAAGTCTTTCCAAAGAGAAATGATTCACAAGCTTTAGCATGTGATAATATTGGTAAGCTCTGTTTCACAACAATTGGATTAAATCATAGCATTTCAATATCAACTGCCTCATAGATTTTCCTATTTGTTCTCTTTCTTGAATCACTCTCACAGACTTCCTTTCTAAAGCCAACTAATATGTAATAGGAAAGAATTCAAAGCTCAGTAATATTCTCTCATCCTTTCTTCCTTCACGCCAAGCTATCTCCATGCCCCAAAAAATAAATATGCTTTACGCTCGAAGCTTTCTCTGTGAAAGAAAATAAAAAAAAAATCACCTACTACGTAGTTATGATCACTATGCAAGCTCGCTCTCAACTTGAAAGTGTTCTTCCAGCGTAAAGTTTCGGTGTTTTCCTTTGTAAGCGTGGAGAGAACTATGGCGTTAAGAATTGGGGAAGAGAGTAAGCAAATTTTTATGAGATTAGGATTCTCTCTTATACCTATTAGTTTAGTTGGTTTTATTAAGGAAGTTTATGAGAGAGAATCAAGGAAGAGAATAAATAGGAAAATCTATTAGTAGTTAATACTCAGATCACGTGATTTAATGCAATGGTTTTGAGGAAGAGCTTATCAACATTCACAAGCTAGAGCTTGTGATTTCATTTCTCCTTTTTAATTATCAAAATTCTTTGTTAATCGTGAGATTAGGAACTGCAAATCATCGCTTCTGACATGCTTAATGATGTGTCCAAATTTGGTCTCCCAAAGATCCGACATACAAAACAAGGTTGGATTGTCAAAGACCACTTTTTTGGATAGCGTATAATTCAGTGAAAGTTGTATACCTTTGTTGAATGTTCCATTTACCTTATATAATGTCCGTTATTAATTTTATGTGTGACTTAAGCATGTAAAGCGTGATGAGGGGAAACGTTCGCTGTAACGGTTTTCTTCTTTTATCGAGGTACGTCCTTGAGGGAGTGATTCCCGCCACGACTTGTTTACTTTGTAACGTTTCTCTTCTCTTAAAGGGAGAGGTTCGTTGGGCCTAAATTCAGACCAGTCTAGTATGAAGGCTCATTTTTTCGGCCTTTTTGATGACTAGGCTTGTATTTTGGGCCTCTTGGATCAGACCTAGACTAAAGTGTTCGTTCCTCGTGATAGATTTTTTTGCCACGTGTGCGGTCGTAATCAAATGCTTATTTGATGTATCATCAGATACTCCCTTACTTAGTTGGCATGCTTGCGTGGCCACTAACTCTACAACGGTTGGATTTTCGACTTCATCATTACGATGCATAATGTCGTTAACAGATGTTGATTCGGTTGCTATTCTGATGTCTCATTCGCCTGTTCGTTTTGGCCCAAAATTTGGAATTTCGTGCAACCATCATATCTCGTATGTCTTTCCATTAATAGTATTTTCATTGCCAAGCCTATAAAAAGGGGTATGGGATTTGCGTTTTTTTTCTTTACGCTCTCTCCATTATCATAGCTTGTTTTTATCTCATTATTCGTTTTCTTTTTTGCACAATTCCTTCCTAACATGATGCTGAGTGGGGATGTACTTGACTCATGTGAGGAACTTTTCTCGCTTAAGCAGGCGACGCAGGGGACCTTGGACAGTGTTCGTCGGGAGTTTTCACTGTCGTCCAACCTGGAGATTATTTTACTTAGGGTCGATGACAATCCTTGTTGTCTGAGGCTTGGCTACATTGCATTGTATCCTGGCATGTTCAAGTCTGGTCTTCGACTTCCTGCTCCAGGGATCTTTTGGTCGTATTTGGACTTTTTGAGCATTGCTCCTGCTCAAATGGCCCCCAATTGTTAGAGGGTGATTGTTTCAACTAGAGGTGGGCATTTAAGACCCAAAAACTGGCCCGGCCCAGGAATCGGACCGAACGGGCCGGTCTGGTCCGGTATTTATTATTTGTTTTAATTGTCGGTCCCAAAGCTCGGCCTGGCTCAAAATGTTTGGTCCAATTGTCGGTTGTCATTCCCAAAATATAAATAGTGTATTTTTCTTCTCTAGGGTTTTATACTTCTATTGACAAAGACACAGATAAAGACTCACTCTGCCTCCTCTTCTTCTTCGCAAAATCAGAAAATTTCCTCTCCGCATCCTTCCTCTTGCGATTCTTCTCCGAGCAAATTTCTCCTCCTCCTCTCGGCCTTCCTTTCAGCTCTTGCATCGGAGTGTGGCAGCATGTTTGACGAAAAAGCTTTTGCAAATATTCACTCCACTATCAAAGCTTTTACAGAGATTTACTCCACTGTTGAAGCTCTTGCAAACAACCCAATCCTTCATCTCCTTCTCATTTCTTCCACTTCACTTCATTAACTCTTTCTTTGCCTTTGATTTTATGCTTCGCTCATTGTCTTGTGTCAAAAGAAAAAAGAAAAAAAACTCTAAAAAGAGTTGTCTAAAAGCAACCAAACTTCAATTGCACACTATACAATATTAAAAAAGGGTTTATTTTTAGTTTGACATTCATTAGTTTATACCTATTAAAGTTTGATTCTCGTTTCAAAAACTAATTGAATCTAACACTCGTTTTTTTACAAAAGCGTTAAGTCCATCTCATTGATCAGTCAAGACTAATTTTTGGACCATTTTGCCCTTACCTTGGTTTTTTTTTTAATTGAGTCTAATTTTAAAAAATTAGACTCAATTAAAAAAAAGATCAACAAAACTTAGATGCCAATAAATAAATCCTTGATGAATATGTTTTTAGCTCTACTGGCATGCAAATGAATAGGATTGAAATAGAATGACAAGGAAGAGTGGAGGTGATTATCATAGAACTAGAGGACCAAAATGCTAATGAGAATGCAACACATACTACGGCAATTACAATTAATATAATTTTACTTAAATAACTCGAGGACCAATTTCTATTTTGACTGGCAATTTAGATTTAGAACTTAAAGTTAGTTAGTTAATATAGTTTTACTTAAATAAGATCGTGCATAAAAAAAGTTGATAACAAAATTGAGGTTGTTTATTAATTATTATTATAACTAGGATCTTAATGTTTAGATCTACACATAGCACAATGAGTCTAATCTTTGATGTTTCGAATTTTAGGGTTCAAAAATTAGATTCATTTGAAAGAAAAAAACCCAAGGTAAGGGCAAAATGGTTCAAAAATTAGTCTTGACCGGTCAATGACGTGGACTTAACGATTCCGTAAAAAAATGAGTGTTAAACTCAATTAGTTTTCAAAACGAGGGCCAAACTCTAATATGTATAAACTGATAAGTGTCAAACTTAACAAAACTAAAAAAAAAAAAAAACTCAAAAGTGGGTTCAAGCAATTCCTTGTAGTCTTGTAGTTATGGTTTTCTTCATCTGATCAGCCTACCCCTTTCAACCCTTTATCACATTAAGTCAATGCTTGTTTGTAATAATCACTCCAAACCTCCCCACAACACCTAATAATCTCTGTAAAAGTTCAAAGATTGTGAAAGCTTTCATAAAAAAAAGATGATTTCATGGTTAATTGTGAAAGCTTGCAGGAAAGACATGGATGGAAGAAGAAACAGACCTTGTGCTTAGGTCGTGGCTGCAAACACGCACTGAGTTGGGCTGAAAAACGTTGGGCTTAAAACAATTTGGCTGAAAAAATTGGACTGAAAATTTTGGGATTGACCAAGATCGACCCGGACTGGCTCAAAATTTCGGTTAATTAGAAGCCTAGTTAACCGGGGTCACCCTGGCCAGGCTCAAATCTTAAACTCTAGGCTTTAAAAATTCGGTCTGGTTCTCGATTTGGGCCGTACAGTCTGGTTAACTGACCCAGCCCACCCCTAGTTTCAACCGCGGTGAGAGCCATTCTGTCTGGTATTCCTCTGGACCATAAGATTTTGCACGCTGTGATGAAGCTAACGGTGAGCAATAATCGTATTTGCTTTCTCCATTCTCTTGTTTGTTTTGGGAAGCTTAGGGATGATTATAGAGGCTGGGCAAGGCCCTGGTTTTATTCGTCCATTAGTTCTAGATATTTCAAGCTTCACAACCGGCACATTATGCGATCATTCCAGGAGCCCAAGAAGTGGAAGGAGTCGTACTTGATTGCAGAGGAGCATGCGATCCGTGATCGGTTTCTCTCACTTCCTGTAGTCGCTGTGGAGACTTTCCTTGCCCCGGATGTTGTTGAGCATAGTGGCTTGTACACTATGATACGCAGAACGTGCGACATTTACTGAGACTCAAGTTGATGAAGTAATTATTGCTCGTGTTGGCCACATCATCGTTTCTGACGAGGGGGAGGAATGTGTTATTCCTGTTATTGATGATGCTAGCATTTATGGGAAAGTGAGTTCCGTTAGGAGAGTTATGGATTTCAATGTTGCTGGTGGTGCTAGCTTGACCACTAGAAAAAGGACACTCCATAGGCCTGCCAGCCTGTCGAAGCAGCTAGCGATTAGTTCTGGCCATGTTCCAAAGAGGGAGTTGTTTGCTAGTTCAGTTCAGGGGGCTAGTTAGACTACTCATCATCTAAGATCGTTTGGAAAGGGTGATGGAGCCCACCTTGCTACTCAAGAGGTTGAGGAAATAAATCAAACTCTGGAGAGGAGAAAATAAGAGGTCCCTCGTCTGTTGGACGAGCATGAGAAGAGCCTCATCTCTACTTGTGGTGTGCCTGATTTTGCCTAGTGGTCTGATGATAATCCTCGTGTCATAAATAATCAGATGTTGCAGCTTGCTATCGAGCGGTCTCGTGATCCAACTAGCATGAAGACCATAGCTGACTTCGAGTACAACCCTTTGTTTGATGATGAGGACATTGATCGTGGTCAAAGTTCTAAGTCTCCTCATCATTCTCCTAATCGCGCTGCTGATGTAGTGGAGTTGTTTGCTTCTTCTCATGTTCATTCCATTCCTGCCCCTACTCATCCCACTCCCGCTACTGCTGCCTTGAAGAACTATTGCAAGAGTGGTACATCTGTTATTACTACTACTATGACCGTCCGGCTGGCTACTATAGGCGGGGCTTCAGTTATTTCGGATCCCACTATCCTTCATCCATATATTGACTAGAAGGAACCTAACCCTGAAGATATCCATATTAGATCAGCTGAAAAGTTTAGTTGGTT
Source organism: Berberis thunbergii (assembly GCA_003290165.1). Classification (NCBI taxonomy): domain Eukaryota; kingdom Viridiplantae; phylum Streptophyta; class Magnoliopsida; order Ranunculales; family Berberidaceae; genus Berberis; species Berberis thunbergii. Next base: position 60,253 of record QNQO01009279.1, on the reverse strand, counting down.
CTCCAAGATAGACGTGCAGGACAGTGCGCGTAATCTCATTGTCGAGTGGTATAGGCGGTTGGTTGAGAGAGCTCCAATGCTCGTGCATCAACTTGGTGACCATCTCGACCATGGTCTTAAGCAGATAATAGAGCAGATGAATCACCTCACTTATGCTGGGGTAATGGGGTCAGATTATAAGGCTACTCGTGATCAAGTGGCAATCATGGAGAGGAAGATGGTGGGGCAGGCATTGGTGCTTTCCCACGTTTTTCGTCGGTCTGATGTGTTGAAGGCACAATATGCAGAACAAGAGAAGGTAGCTGAGACTACTTGGCTTTCATTGAAGGAAATAGAGGATGTTCGGGATAAATTTGCTTCTGAACTTGAGACCTCGGAGGTGGAGTTGAATAAGCTCCGTGATGGTTGGATGTTATTGAGAAGGAGTCGTCCAGTGAAAAAGTTGGTCGCGACAAGCCAACGCGTTTTGTCGATGAGCATTCTACTAATCGTAAGGTCGCTGAGGAGCGATTGGTGCAGTAGACCTCCGAGTTTGCTATTGCTAAGTCGAAAGCTTCTGCGAGGCTTACCACTTTTGAGGGAGAACTTGTGTCGACCAAGAATGAGCTTGCGGCGGTCACGAATAGATTGAAGGCTGCAGAAGCAAAAGACTTGAAAATGATCGTTGATGGTCAGATTGGTCTCATCATTTTATGGAATCGAAGGAGGGTCTCGTTATGTCGAGATACTATAGTTTGGCTGACCAAGTCTTTGAAGACGATGATGATGAGGAATATGTTCAGGATCTGCTAAGTGATCCGGTTGGTGAATAACAATCGTCTCCTTCTCCATCCGAACTTGTGCCATCATCTGCCCCTGTTATTGAAAAAGAGTCTTCATATCTTTCTAGAGACCAAAGACACCATCTCCTCCTACTGACAGTGTTGATGGCATGAATGCTCAACCTCCTCCGGCCACTCAAGAGCAACAACAATGCCAGCAATCACGAGAAGGAAAAGCAAACAGTAAGCCAGAGAAGGAAACCAAGCATTTCATAAACGTACCAAGTTTGAAAATCTTGCCTTGAAAGCTCTTCCTCTCCAATTGCAGTAAGGTAACTTTTTAAGAAGTCTTACCCTTGACAAAGCAAGAAAAAGGCTGCGCGACCCATACTACCGCGTTTCTCATTTGAATGCTTCAACTGATCCCTCTTTAGTCAATGTATCTTCCTCTTCAGATGTAACAAAGTTGAAAATGAATGAAAATCTCATTTTATCATACTTGTATTCTTTTTGTTTCCTTGTATTTTTGTAGTGATCATTTTTTGATCTCGTATTCGTAGCCTGACTGACGTCTAGACTGACTTCATTATCCATTTGCAATCAATAACTTTAATCCAACTTTATCATTCATATTTTGTATATCTTTTCATCTAACTTAGTAGTTTAGACTTAGCTGAATTTCTACTTTTAAACTTGCTTCTGACATTTCTGATGGAATTCTGACTTGTTAGATGTATTTCGTGGTCTGATTTTGTGATCGGATTTGAGACTTTAACTAAGTCTTATTTAGTCGTCTTGACTTCTTTAGGTACACATGTTAGTCAGGCCAGAAGTGTTACGAGTAAGTGCGACTTATACATCCAAACTTTTATAAGTACACTTCTTAGTCTGACATGTTAGTTGGGCCAAAAGATTTACGATTAAGTCTGACTTATATATCCATACTTGTATAAGTACACTTCATCGTCCGACATGTTAGTCGGGCTAGAAGATTCACGAGTAAGTCTCACTTATGCGTTCAGACTTTTATAAGTATACTTCGTGGTTCGACATGTTAGTCGGGTCAAACTTATGCGTCCATACTTCTATAAGTACAATTCGTGGTCCTACATGTTATTCGGGCCAGGAGATTTACTAGTAAGTTTGACTTATATGTCTAGACTTTTTAAATTTGCTTCATGGTTGAGCAGACCAAAAGTTTTATGGGTATGTCTGACTTATTTGTCCTAACTCCTTTTCTAAACTTTCTTCATGGCCCTACATATTGGTTGCCAGAGGTTTTATGAGTAGATTCTTGGTCTGACTTTGATGTCCTGACTGAATTAGATTGCTTGAACACGAGATGAAGGGTGTTTGGAATTTGGAAGATTCCATGGTCGTGGTAGTTGTTCACCCTTTGAATCTTCCAACTAGTATGTTCCTGGTTTGCTGATTTTCTCCACTTTGTATGACCCTTCCCAGCTCGGATTTAGTTTACCCGCACTTGGTTCTTTTGGATTCAGTTGGATTTTTTGGAGTACCCAGTCGCCAATGCTGAATGTTCGGGGCTTCACATTTTTGTTGTAGTAACTTGCCATCCGTTGTTGGTAGGCTGCTACTTTGATCGAGGCTTTTTCTCGTTTCTCATAAAAAAGGTCTAGTTTGACTCGTAGTGATTCATTGTTATCCTCTGTTCAGAACTATTCGGTTATGTATGTTGGCATTCCAATTTCTACTAATACCATTGCCTCTGATTTGTATGCTAGGGTAAATGGTGTTTCTCCGGTCGAAGTTCTCTTCATTGTTCTATAGGCCCAGAGGACGGCTGGCAATTTGGACACCCACAATATTTTTTCATGCTTCAAGCTTCTTTTTGATTGCTTATAGGATTGTTCTGTTGGTCACCTCTGCTTGATCATTTGCTTTTGGGTGGGCGGGTGCTAAGAAGTTTTGTTTGATACTTAAGTTTTCGCACGACTTTTTGACTTTCTTGCCTTCAAATTGCTTTCCATTGTCAGTGACGATCACTCTGGGAATTCCAAATCTGCATATTATATCCTTCCAGAGAAAGTTTTCAATTTGAGCTTCTATTATCTTCGTCAACGGCTCCATTTTACCCATTTGGTGACGTAATCTATTGCTACGAGGAGGAATTTCTTTTTGCGAACACTGGAAGTGGTCCCACGAAGTCAATTCCCTATTGTGCAAACGACTATGGACTGCTCATCGAGATTAGGTTTTGGCCTGGCATATGAGAGTATGGAGTGAATCTTTGACATTTGTCACAAGTGCGAACGATTTTGTTTGCATCCTTTTGCATTGTTGGTCAGTAGTATCCAAATGTTAAGGCTTTATGGTCTAGTGCCCTTATTCCTGAATGGTTCCCGCATATGCCAACGTGAATTTCTCATAGAATATAACTGGCATCGTTGGGTGAAAGGCATCTTGGCAGCTGAAGTAGTTGATTTATGCTCTCCTTCCTCGCTGCTTACCTAGACCTACATAGGTAGCAAATGTGAGCCAAGGACCACCGTGTGGTGGCCAATGGCATTCCGATGCTTAAGTTAGATAAGGATTAGGAAAGACTTAAAACTGTAAACTAGGTTATATTGCGTACCTTTAGTTCATCAAACTTATCTCTCTTTTATAGTGAATGAGTCCTCGTTGGGCTAGGCTTTTGGTGGGGTAGTTTAGGGAAAGTGATCTTGCTGTTGAGATCCTTTCCTGATTGGGAACTGTCCATGTGGGATAGTTTCCCTGCACTACTCGTGCTGCTAGATCCGCAGAAAAGGTTTCCCTTTCTGAGTGTTGTCCATGCAAGGAAGTTTTCTTGTTTGACTTATACTCTAAAATATGTTTCCTCGTCAGATCCAATGTGTTGTTGCTTGTCTTGGGTAGATTTCTCAGATACTTGCCTTAAAGGCCTTACGAGTATTGGGCTTGACCACGTGATGTATGGGCTTATTTGCTCGTTGCAACTCATACCCGACTATAAGGGCTTACTATTGTTTGGGCCTTGCAGCTGGATTGAGCATGCAACTGGGCCTGCTTCGTTTTGTAGACGAGATTATCATGGACATGTATGGTGTTGATCTGATAATGGTTTGGTGTATCATCAATTGCTCCCCCGAGTTAGTGGGTCATCTAATTGATCCACTAAATCGCTTTGATAGACTCTATACATTTGTGATGATTGAACCTGAAACGTTGTCTCGATCGGTGCACGTCATTAAATGAACTCGTGACCATTCAGTAAGAAGAGAGAGCGTGACTGCCTGGTGCTTATATAAGTCGTCGCTTTTGTGAGAGTCTCTTTACCTTGCATCTCTCTTACGTCCTCGATTTTCTTTGTGTTATTGGTTGCAAATCTCTCTTTGTTTTTTTGAAAATTAAAACTTTCTCTACATGGCAGATAACGTTGAACTTGCCGCTGGGCAGAACAAGTTTTATGTTTGCCATTTTTTTACCTAGAACAGAAGGGGTTGGATAAGCTTTGTGAGGACTATGAGGTTCCTGAAGGTTTGCAGCTTGTCCCGTTGAATGCTACTCATAATCCATTAACGCCTCTGCAAGGGTTTATTGCTTGCACAGAGGCATGTTCCAAGCAGGGCTTCACTTTCCAGTTTTGGAAGATATTTGGCATTTTCTTGCTCATTTTTGTATTCCTCCAGCTCAAATGGCGCCTGACGGATTCAAGATTTTGATCACTGTCCTTATATAATGTTCGTTATTAATTTACTGCGTGACTTAAGCATATAGGGTGTGATGAGGGGAAACGCTCTCTGTAACAGTTTCCTTTTTTATTGAGGTATGTCCTTTGGGGAGTCATTCCCGGCACGACTTGTTTCCTCTGTAATGTCTGTCCACTCTTAAAGGGAGAAATCCGTTTGGCCTAAATTCAGGTCCTTGATTACGGTCTATTATGAAGGCTCATTTTCATGCCCTTTTGTTGACTGGGCTTGTATTTTCGGGCCTCTCAGATTGGGCCTAGACTAAAGTGTTTGTTCTAGTGATAGATGTATTTAGCCACGTGTACAGTCGTGATCGAATACTTATTTGATGTATCCTCACTTACTAGGAGAAAGTCAATATGCTTTCAGTTCAACCAAAAATGTTAATGACAGTAATAGCTTGGATACTATTCTTGAAGTCTAAAAAGTTTGTAACTGTAGTATTTGTGTTCACAAATGGTATGTGCTTGTATTTCGATGTTATGGCTGTTAAGAGTGTAGATCGATCAAGCATAACTAAAGTGCTAGATTTGGAATTCTTTTGGGACATTTTCAAGCCCAAAATACTTATGCTTATAGATTTGTCTCAATTAAAGAACTCATTTTTTTCTTTCAAAAAACCTCCAAAGTGGAGGGGCACCGTTGGAATGCCAGACCGTTATTACTTGTCAAAAAAATGAGTTACAGTCAATACGGGCGTACATGACGACTTTACCCGTGACATAACCAAAACAAATTGGGCCGCAACCGAAAACCAAAAAACATAAAAGCAAAGCCAAACTATAACCAATGCTGGCAATGAATGATCTGGTCCGACGTATCCACCACCGAGAGGGCCAGGGTAGTATCCCAAAAAACCCAAAACTTGCCGCCAAACGTGTTGAGCGAGGCAAAGCCACCAAGGTGGAGCTTGTTGCCAATCTCCATAGATCTACTAGTATCAATCATAGGCTCCGCAATCATAAGAACTCTGACTCTATGATCCACAACCATATTTTTTAACATCCTCCCCGTGGCCTTATTACCAATCCCACGAGCATTCCAAAACATAAAATTTTCCATCATCTTAAGCGCGGGAGAAAAATTTACCCCTCTTTGTCGTACGACGCTTGGTTCATAGAGTAGCCTTGGTTCTAGCCTCCCTGGGATGGGGTGCCAAAAGGATTGCTCTCCATGTCTGTAAACTTTTTTTTAATTGGTTTAAACATCAAGGTTAAGAAAAATTCCAATGGTAAGACATCAAAAAGTCTTTCCGATGAGTGATACCACCCAATATACATCCTAAATATATTGCTATACATGGTCTCATAGCTTATGAAAAGTTGTGCATACCTACATCTTTTAAAAATGTTGTGACCAAGTGGCAAAACCCATAACATCTCCAATAGGCTTTTCTGTGAAATGGTTGCTAAACTTATTTATATAATTTTTTTGTTTTTGTGGCACCAATGCATGCCTATACCATATCTTTTCACCCCCAATAGGCATTCGGAAGAGGGTTGCTAAACTGAAGATGAAAAGTCTATGCGCCTTTACAAAGAACAAGTTATTCTCAGCATGAGCGCAGATCAATCACCTGATATAAGGCACACCCATCTTCTTCACTTCATCACATTTGCAAAAAACCAACAGAGTGTTGCGTTCTTCCATATGTGAAGTTTCAACCCAACCGCAAACCATCGTTGTGTCCATGTTTGTGGTCGAAATGTTTTGATTTTTTATTTTTCTTCCCAAGAAACCACTCGTTCAAACCCATTTAAATTTTCTAAATTGACTTCCATTTTGCACCGTTACTATTCATGCACACACCAAGTGTTTGACAAATTGTCTTATCAAGAAGATGAAATGCCTTATTGGCTACCGAAAGAGCTCTTCTTTCCTAGTTCTAGTTCTGATTCATGTGACAACGATGACGTTCTTGATTTGCTATTGGAAAAGTGTGAGATGCACGAAAATTACATGTTTTTGCTACAAACGAATGCTTTGTCAATGAGGTGCTTGAATCACTTGAATGTTCAGCTGGGAAAAGTGTTTCTACGATGATTACTTTAGTAGAAATTTTGTTTATGATGATGATTCTTCAAGCGATGGTTTCGAATGCACTTGTCATTGTTTTATCGCATTCAGAATGCAATTGTTCAAAACAATGCTTATTTCACTCAGGGAGCTCAATGCACTGGTGAAATAGGCCTATTCGATCTTCAGAAGATTATATTTGAATTGCACATGCTTGCAAATGATACTTCTTGGGATGGTACCGATGAGTACTTAAAAGTTGTAGAAATAACAACATTTTCGATTGTCTTTTGAATTTTTGTAAGATTGTCATTGATGTGTTTTTAGTGGAATATCTTTGTGGAACGACCCATGAAGATATGGTGCAATTGCTCGCTGAAAATGAATAATGAGGATTTCTTGGAATGTTAGGGAGCATTAATTGCATGCATTGGAAATTGATAAATTGCCCAACTGCTTGTAAATGTACTTTTTCGGGTCACAAGCGTCATTCTAATGTGATTCTTGAGGCGATTGCATCTCACGACTTGTGGATATGACATGCTTTCTTTGGTATACCTAGATCATTCAATGATATCAATGTCACTGATAGTTCAACCGTATTTGATAGACTTTTCAAGGGTAAGAAACCGCCAGTATAAGTCACTATCAACTAAAACATCTACAATGTGACTTATTTTCTTGGTGATGGTATCTATCCTAAACTTTCAACCATACTGCAAATAATCTCACCCCTTGTCAACGAGAAAGAAAGGTTGTATGTTAAGCTCCAAGAAGGAGTTAAGAAACATGTGGACATAACATTTGTGGTATTAAAAGCAAGATAGGTAATTATTATCAGCCTGCCGAAACTTAGAACAAGAGATAGATGCATGATATTTATATACCGAGCAATGTCCCATTAGCTAAGCCTACCCATGGTGTTGAATCAGGATCTCAATAAGGTGAGTGTATTTAACTTTATTTTAAACTTCGAGATTCGAATCTTTAGTATCAATTGAAACACAATCTTGTTCAACACATTTGGGATAATTTTAGTAATCAATGACTTTGACAAATTGAGAAATCAGTATTTGCTTGTTATTTTAATGGTCATACTTTGTTTTCTTTAATTTCACCAACTGAATTGTCTTTTGTATTTTTAAATGATGTTTGTTTTATTTCAATGTAATTTTTATTTGTTTTATATCAATCGAATGCATAGAACTTTAAGTAATTAAAAACCTTCATAGCTCATTGAATAATAAACATTTTAGGTTTGATTTTCTGATTAAATGTTACAACAACTAGTGATTAATGTCCTCCTTCATAGAAGCCAACCATGCACAACATTGGTCATCTACAATGTTGGAATTTAAGCTCATTACCTGCATCTTGGTATTCGCCATTTCATTACGTGCTCACATCTCCTGAGTTCTTGCACGTTGTGCATTCACTCGAGATCATTTCGCTAATAAGAATATTTTCATTTTTTGAACTTCTAACAACTTTGCCCAATCTTCTATATTTTTTCTCCTCTTCTTGGTCCTTAGTCTAGGACCTGCCTCCTCTCGGACTCGTAGTCTACGACGTTGCTGCACTGCGCCATAACTTCATTTATTTGAGAGAAGATGCCAGCTTGTGTTAAATTTCTCTATGTTCTATTGCTATTTTATGCTTGCCTTTGTCTTGTTTCCAACTTTAGGCATATCATTCTGCTCTCAGTTGATTGTCGTGTTTCCTTTGTACATTTTTCCCACGAGGACATAACGGTTTTTCATCACCATCGATAATCTTTAATTCTTCACTATCAAAATCTAGCCCCATTGTATGAACGTTTTTCAATTGACAAGTCGATCCTAGCTTTTGATGCAGACATTTTGCCCCCACTACCTGTAGAAGATGGAGTATTAAGTTCGGGAAAGCGCATTTCTGCCCGTTTTGGAAGTATTGGTTGTAATAGTCTCTAACTTGCTTCCACAGTTTTTCCTTTCTCGATCTACACCATCAACAACATCTTTCGATGTTCTTATAAATAAACGACATAAAGTAACATATTATTTGTAAATAAATATTTTCCCTTTTCAATTTATAGACGACCCATCATTATCTATGTCTTCCTCTACGAGATGCGTTTAAAAAATGTAATAGTATTTTTCAATTAAAAGAAGCAAATACCCCTAGAACTATTCATTGGTCTTTGGTTTTATATGTAATTATTAAGATTAGGGAGGGCAAAATGGAAAAGTAAAATTAGAGTTGATGACATACATTTACTGTTCAATTGGAGAAGATGAGTTATATAGTCCAGATAATTTTAAAGATTGGGGTTGAGAATTATCTAAAAAAATTTGAAATTGGCGAAATAGTATTAGTTTCATTTCCAAAATAATTTTTAAGGTTTGATGACGAGTCGTCACCCACACCTACATTCAAATTAGGGATGTGAGATCGATTATCCATGAGAAATAATTTTTAAAAATGTACATTTCTCCGAATTCAAATTTAATTACTGCTATGTTTGAAAAAAAAAATTGTGACTAACAATTGAAACTATTCTCTAAAATTGGAGAAGAATAGATGGTTGTTGTAACGACCCGATTCACAAAGTAAGATATTGTCGGCTTTCAGCCCAACTAGCCCGCACGGCTTTAAAAGACCTCTTATTATGAGGATCCAACCTCGCACATATATAACACATCACCATCCCGCACCCAGGCGATGTGGGACTATGATCTCCCCTTGGTAGCTAGTCCAACCCCTCTTGGGATCCACAGGCCTGTTGGGACCATTGGGCTCCAACCCTCACCCTCTTCCTCAGGACCGCCCACACAAGGGTCTCACAGTCCACCCCCCCCCCCCTTAGGGCCCAACGTCCTCATTGGCCACACATACCCAACGTCCACGTCGGCACACTTCCGGTTGGGTTAGGCTCTGATACATTCTGTAACGACCCGATCTGCACAGTAAGATTTTGTCTGCTTTGGGCCCAACCGGCCCGCACGACTTTAAAATGCCTCTTACTATGGGGATCCAACCTCACACATATATAGCACATCACCATCCCGCACCCAGGCGATGTGGGGCTATGATCTCCCCTTGGTAGCTAGTCCAACCCCTCTTGGGATCCACATGCCTAATGGGCCTATTGGACTCCAACCTTCACCCTCACCCTCCCCCTCAGGTCCGCCCACACAAGGGTCTCACAGTTGTGTTATGAAGAATTATTATAGCAACCATATGGTATTTATAGAGAGCAGGAGGGAAGCACAATCAAATTTCTCACCCACAAAATATGGTCGTTCTGGCCAAATTAAGGGTGCTCTAGCAAAATTATGGTCGTTCTGGCCAATCTGAGCAATTAATTTCACGATGGCTATATGCCACGCTTGAGCTCCACGCTTCTATCACAAGTGCGGTGTTAGAAAAAGGTACTCATTTGTTGGGCAATCAACAATGTATGCCTGTATAATTTAGCAACCCAAATATAAACAAAAAATGCCTATTGCATGACTTTTGGGTCTATTTTTGATACATATTCAAGTAGTAGCCCATAGAAATGCTTGTTGGAGTTGCTCTCAATAGCTTAGAGTTCAAGACATAGATGATAGCATTTGCATATTATTTATTTGTAATTTTCAATCAATTTTATTCAATTTTCTTTTTCTTATAAGACAAAACATTTCAATTTACTATTAATGATACATTGATAAGATATCATCATGACCATACACATGGCAAAGATTGCCCATCACGAAAACCAAATATTTCAAGACCAGGCCAACTTACAAAGCCCAAAAAGGGCGGATCAAGCCTAAGAGCCCAAACACGGTTCATAGAACAAATCATAGTCAGACTCTACAGGAGATCTACTACTGGACCGTTGCTAAGGTGTCTCTCGCCTAACGATGCTGACTATGTTCTATGAGAGATTCATCATGGTCTATGGGGGAACCACCCAGGAGGAAAAAATTAGCCCATAAAGCTTTGACATTGGGATACTATTGGCCGACATTGTAAACCGATGCAAATAAACTCATTCGCACTTGTGACAAATGCCAAAGATTTTCCCCATATACTCACATGCTAGGCCAAATCTAATCCCAATGAGTAGTCCATGGCCATTCGCACAATGGGAGATGGACATCGTGGGACTGCTTCCAATGTTCGACAGGAAGAAATTCTTCATTGTAGCGATAGACTACTTCACTAAGTGGGTAGAAGTGGAGTCAGTAGCAAAGATATGAAAAGCTCAAGTCGAAAAGTTTATCTGTAAAGACATAATATGTAGATTCGAAGTCCCAAGAGTAATTGTCACAGACAATGGGATGCAATTCAAAGGTAAGAAGGTTAAGAAGTGCGAAAACTTGAGCATCCAACAACACTTCTAAGTACTTGCCCATCCACAGGCAAATGGGCAAGCCGAGGTCACAAACAAAATTATCCTAGAGGCGATCAGAAGGAAGCTCGAAGCATCAAAAGGATCATGGGTGTCCAAACTGCCAGACATCTTTTGGGCTTATAGAACAACGAAAAGGACCCCAACAGGGGAAACTCTGTTTACCCTCATATACGAGTTTGAAGCAATATACCCATAGAAATTGGTATGCCAACATTCAAAACCGAAGAGTTTCGAGCAAAGGATAACAATGAAGTATTGAGAGTCAGATTAGATCTCTTCGAAGAAAAATGAAAAAAGGCTTCTATCAAAATAACAGCCTACCAACAATGGATGACTAGCTACTATAACAAAAACTAAAGCCTCGCACATTCAATGTTGGTGATTGGGTACTACGAAAAAATTTAACTCAACACAAAGGAACCAGGCGCGGAAAAACTGAATCAGAATTGGGAAGGACCATTCAAAGAGGTAAAAATCAACAGACCTAGAACATATTAGTTGGAACATAGGGAGGGTGAACAACTACAACGATCGTGGAATGTAGAGCATATGAAAAAATATTATCAATAAAACTTCAAAGTTTACACCCTTCATTTCGCGTTTAAGCGATAAAATCCAGTCGGACCGACAAAATCAAACTTACAATTTACTCGAGCAAACATATAGCACGACCAAAGTATCGGGCTACGAGTAAAGTTAAAATATGTATTAGGATAAACTAGTCAGACATAAACATAAAACTTCTGGTTTGATCAACCACGAAGTAATAAGTACCTGGACATATGAGCCATACTTTTTCCTTTGTCGGTTAAAACGTATGACATCAAAATGCATTTGAAAATCTAGACATACAAAATCGGATTTGATAAAAAAAAAAACTTCCGCACGACTAATATGTCAAACCACAAAGCATACTTGGGAAAATTCAGACAAACAAGTCAAAATTCAATTAGGAATGTCAAAAACAAAAACAAATAAGTCTAACAAGTTAGACGAAAAGACATACTGAATACAAACGACAATGATAAATAAAGCAAACACTTTTATTGATTATCTACTTCATTACATTAAGAGAAGTTACACAGGTCGCAACAATCAAGAAGACGCATCTGGAGGAGGTCGAATATTCGTATCAGCAACAATATCACTTAATGGCATGGGCTCAGACGAACGAGGAGATGACGGTTCCCCGTCAACAGGATCACTCCGTAATTCCGGAATGGGTTCCTCTTCGTCTTCGAAGACCTGCTCAACAAAACAATGATACATCAATAAATCCAAACCTTGCGACTCCATAAATTCAAGGAAGGACGACCATCGATAACTCTTTTCCAGACTGCTGCTTCTGCAATCTTCAATTTATCAGTAATTGCTGCAAGCTCAGTTTGGGTCGACACAAGTTCACTATCAACAACAGTAAGCCTAGCAGAATATGCCGATTTAGCAGTAGCAAACTCAGTATTCAACTGAGCAACTCGCTCCTTGGATGCCTTTAGATTGGCAGAGTATTCTACAGCACAACGATTGGCCCCGTCACGATCAACTCTTCCTTTAAACAGCTCCTTCACAACAATACTCAACCGGGAATGCAGTTTGTTCAACTCCACCTCAGAAGTCTTGAGTTCGAAAATGAACTTATTCTGAACAGCCTCAACTTCCTTCAATGAAGCACGAGCAATTTCAGCTGCTTTCTCATATCCCGCACACTACGCCCTCAAATAATCAAATTTACCAAGGATATAAGAAAGCACAAAAGCCTGCCTCGCCATCTTCTTCTTGACAAGAGCCACCTGATCTCGCGTGGCCTTATAATCTGACCCTGTCACAACTGCATAAGTGAGGTGACTCATCCCTTCCATGAGGTGCTTGAGACCTTCATCGAGGTGATTACATAGCGGATGCACATGCATAAGAGCCCTCTGGACTAACCGCCCATGCTAATCGACAATGAGATTACAAGCGCTATCTTGCACGTCAACTTCAAAAGACCAGTTGAACTTCTTAAAAGCAACAACAGTAGGATAGGTAGCAGGGAGAGTAGTAGGAAACTCCAAGGTACCCACAACGATAGAAGAAATGGGAGGCTTAGAACTCCGACCACGAGCAATAACCTGATCGTCCAATGAAGGGTCAAACTCAAAATTGTCCAAGGTCTTTGTGTTGTTCCAATTATTAGACAACTCAACACCAATCTAGAACATCTTGTTGTCAATAACACGTGAATCGTCAACAGACAAATTGGCAAAATCGGGAACGCCATACGAAGAAACAAGACTCTTCTCACGATTATCCAAAGGACGCAACACCTCCTTTTTCTCATCTCGAGAGTTTGATTTATTTCTACAGACTCTCAAGCAGTAGAATCAACAACACCGCCACCACCCTTTGTGGAATATATCGGATGAAGGGGAGCCCTGGTAGTACCATGAACTGAACTAATAATTTTCTTCTTCTTTGGGACATGACCAGGACTAATCGCCAACAACTTAGATGGACTACCAGGCCTAGGAACCTTCCTTTTTCTAATGCTCGAGTCAACATTAACAACACCTCTAGCAATAACAAGAGCATCGCGATCCGTATGCTTCTTAACAGAGCTCTTTCCCAATCAATGCTCACATTACCAGCGCTGGAGGAGTACGCTCCTGCCCATCATCAGAAATGACGACATTACCAGTATGTGCAGCAATAACTTCCAAAACACGAGTCGTCATAAGCGTTGCACGATCCACCTCACTTATGCAGTTGTAAGGAAAACTTATACTTAGGCTTGGGGAAACTTATTAAATCGATCACGAAACTCTTGCTCCTCCACAGACAACAACAATTCGTTCCTCTTGGGTTCTCGGAACGATTGCAAATATGTAGATTTTGTAATTTTAAATAATCAAAAGAAATGGACATGTAAAACTAAGGCCTCGACCGACCCCTATACTCGTCCTTATGATTTTTAAAACAAAATGGACCACAGACTAAACCCCACCACAGAGTGCAAAACCCTGATATTCATAGGAATCTTGGATAAAACGACCCTCGCTAAGGTTGCAATCATTACCTTCCAGCCATTAGGAACCATTTGAACATGAGTGAGGCCCAAGAAATCTGGATACTCCCAAAATATTTCTGGAGCTGGAAGCCTAAGACCCGCCTGAAACATGCCAGAGTATAACGCAATGTAGCCAGGTGTTGGACGACAGAGTCTGTCATAATCTTCAGACAGGATGATCTCGAGGTCAACTGGTAATGAATAATTCTAGCAAAGACTATCCAAAGTCGTTTGCATCATTCGCTTGGGTAAGAAGAAAACTTCACAAGTAGCAAACACATCATCACTTAGAACCCTGAAGCTAGACATCATTATGAGACAAAAACGAAAGAGAGAAAAATCAAAGCCTGGGAATGAAGAAAACATAAAGAAGGAAATATTGTCTTCACCTCTATTTTTATAAAGTTGAGCAACGAAATGACTGCTCATGGGAAAATGTACGAGACACGATGGCTGCACAAAATTCCAAAAATCATGCCGAAACGAACATGCGGATGAGACATCGGAGAAACAAACATAGCAACGACTGTTAACGACATTAAATGTGCCGCGATGATGAAATTGAAAATCCATCCGCCACACCAGCATACCCACTAACTAAGGGGGGATTAGCTGATGATACATCAAATAAGACTATAATCATGACCATACATGTGTCAGAGATTGCCCATCACGAGGACCAAATATTTCAAGATCATGCCAACTCACAAAGCTCAAAAAGGGCAGATCCAGTCGTAAAACCCAAACAAGGTCCATCAGAACAAATCATAGTTAGAGGCCCAATAAAGTTATCCCTTAAAGAAAATGAACATTACAGAGAAAAAGAGTCGTGGAGGGAGTTATTGATAGGGGCATAATTAGGCTATTTTTAGTACCATATTTCTATATATATTTTTAGCTATTACTTGTTAATTATGGTACTAATTGCCATTTTCATATTTGTGTAGGTTTCCAATTACAATATTTTAAAATAGAAGCAAATTGGATATTTAGGAATACAAATTGCACAAGGAAATCACACAAGCAAGGAAACCACACCAACAAGGAAACCACAGAAAGAAGAAAACAAGAATAAAATGGGAACGATACCTGGCTTTGAGAGATCATCCATCCACAGCCGCCATTGTCCTTAACGCATCCATCTACCGCCTTAATCACCGCCAGCAGCTCAACATCGTCACCCATCTTCACCGACTTCATCTCTCTATCGCCTGACTCCCTTATCGCCATCACCATCAGAACCTCATCGCACAGAAACCCTCGTCTCAGTCCTCTATCTCGATGTCCCTGATTGTCGCCATCCATCCACATCCTCCACAACAAACCCTAAACCAAATCAAAACCCATTCTCGCAGATCCCTCCTCCTCGCGATAGCCCTTCGTCGTCCTATCTTCACTCAAGCAGTCGACCTCCTCCCTGATTATCGCCACTCGCCTGATCTTCCTCTTTCTCGCCTTCATCACCATCCCCCTCACTCACATCCTCTTTTCACTGGAGCAGAGACTGAAGAAGTGGAGAAGTAAAATAGCGCAACAATTTTTGGCGTCGTTGTCGGGGATTAGAAAAGTTGTGGATTACTTAATTAGCTTTTATTTATTTTTATTTTTATTATTTTTTCTTTCTTTCTTTATCTCAGGTACTAGTTCATGTGCAATAGGAGATCCAGCAAAAACTTAGTAGAATACGATTCAGAGTCTGAGAAAACATTTAGAAGACGAAGAAGAGAAACAAAAAAGCCACAAACATCTAGTTCTGAATCTGAATCTGAATCTGAAGAGTTCGACATGGGAGATAATATATCTATTAAAGAACTTTTGGCATCCACCTTGGACAATGCCGCACCCTTGTGCATTCAGTATTCATTAGCCGCGCAGGGCAAGACTGAGTCATTCAAGATGAAATCCAGCCTACTTCATCATATTCTGAAGTATCATAGTCTTTCTATGGAGCATCCAAATAAACATTTAAAGGACTTTGAAGTTGTATACTCTAGTATGACGCCAATAAATGTGGATGAAAACATCTTAAAGTTGAGAGCGTTCCCCTTTTCTTTGGCTGATAGGACTAAGGATTGGCTCTATGAACTACCTTCCGGAACAATATATTCTTGGGAGAGCATGAAGAAGGTGTTTCTAGAAGAAATTCTTCCCAACTTCCAAAATTATCTTGTTGACGAAGAAAATCAGTGGCCTACAGCAAGGTCCAGGAGAATCATATTCGTCTTACTATGAGCGCTTGAAAACTCTCATAGCATCATGCCCCCAACATCAGATGAAGGAGGAGCTCCTGATTCAATACTTTTATGAGGGATTGCTTCCTCTTGAGCGACAAATGTTAGATGCAGCAGCAGGAGGAGCTTTGTTTGATAAAACTCCAGTAGCTACAAAGACTTTGATTGGAAACCGAGCTTTAAATGCCCAACAGTATGAAGGAATTGGAGAACCGTCACGCCAAGTCAATAAAGTAAGTACTAATTCTAGTTTGGAAGCTCAAATGGCTAATCTTACCTCACTTGTGACTCAAGCTCTAGGGAAGCCAAATGTGCTAGGAGTTGCATAAGTTTGCGGTGTGTGTACTAAGTTAGGACATCCATCTTATTACTGTCCTCAACTGATTTAGAATGGCGGTTGGGAGAATGTCAATGCAATAGCTTTTCAAGGGCAGAATCACTATAGGAATAATCCTTATTCGAACACCTACAATGAAGGTTGGAGAAATCACCCAAGTTTTTGATGGAGAAATTTAGAACAACCTCAACAACAGACTTCGAATCAGCCACCCCCTGGTTTCGCCCAAAGGCAACCAGAACCACCTCAGCACAATTCAGGAATGCCTCTTAATTATGATGAGATTTTGAAATCGTTGACTATTTCTCAGCAGAACCAATCAAAGGATATAGCAGATTTGAAACTACAAATGGGACAGATAGCTGAGTTTAATGAACAAATTCGCGAGCAAGGAAAACTTCCTAGTTCTACCATTCCAAATCCGAAAGGTGGGGTTGAAACCGCAAAAGCAATTACATTGAGGAGTGGTAGGAAAATTGAGAATGATCCAATAGTCCCTGAACATAGTCGAAATAAGAAAGCTGAGTTACAGAAGGATGATCCAGCCATCATTGAAACACCATAACTCCAAGGTAAAATGGTGAGCATTCCAAATTCAGTTTTTGCTAATCTTGTTCCACCTTTTGTGCCTTTTCGAGGTAGGTTTGCCAAATCTAGGAAAGATGAACAGGATAAGGAAATTTTGGAAACCTTCCGTAAAGTCCAAGTCAATATTTCGTTTCTTGATGCTATTAAGCAAGTGCCTAAGTATGCAAAATTTTTGAAGGAGCTTTGCACAACAAAGAGACAACTTCGAGACGGAGAGGTAGTTAAGGTAAGTGAGAATGTCTCTGCAGTTCTTCAAAGGAAATTGCCACCGAAGTGTAAGGATCCAGGTAGTTTCACTATTCCTTGTGTTATCGGTAATACTAAAATTGAAAATGCAATGTTAGACTTAGGTGCTTCAATTAATGTTATGCCATATTCTATTTATCGCTCTATGAATCTTGGGAAGCTAAAAAATGATGGTGTTATTATTCAATTGGCTGACCGTTCTAATGCATATCCTCGAGGTTTGTTGGAAGATGTGTTGGTGCAAGTTAACCATTTGATATTCCCAGCAGATTTCTATGTGCTTGAGATGGAAGATTCAAAATTTTCAGCACATTTGCCTCTTCTTTTAGGGCGCCCCTTCATGAAAACTGCGAAGACAAATATTGATGTGCATGCGAGGAAACTAACCATGGAATTTTATGGTGATGTGATTGGCTTCAACATTTTTGAAGCCACGAGATATCCTGTTAAAAATCATTCTTGTTTTTCTATTAACGTGAATGAAAATTTGTCCCAGAAATTGTTAGACCTCAGAAACGAGGATGAACATACTTGAGACCAACATCACTACTGCCGTTGGATATGAGAGCAATGGAGTTCCCTATGACACAAAGAAGCAGAAGAAATTTCAGTTGAATGAGCTTGAAAAGATTCAGGATGAGACCTATGATAGTAAAGGCAATTATAAGGAGAATACCATAGTTTTTCATAATCAGATGATCCATGGAAATACTTTTGTCATTGGAATGAAAGTCTTGCTTTTCCAATCATGTCTTAGAACTGGTAAGTTACGTTTTGAATGGGTTGGTCATTTTATTGTCACTAATGTTTTTCCCCATGGTGCTATACAAATTAAGAGTGTCACAACTGGGAAAGAGTTTAAAGTGAAACATCATCGACTTAAGCCCTATTATAAGTCATGTGTGGAGCATGACGTGGAGGACGTATCACTCCATGTTCCCACTTATTCTTAGGATTAATTGGAGATATCGTCAGGCTGCACGACGTTAAGACAAACGCTTTTTGGGAGGCAACCTAATCAGATTTGCTTTCTTTATCTATTTATTTCCTTTTTGCTTTTGTTTTTCCGCCTTTAAATATTTCATTACATGTGCTATAATCTATTAACATTGAGGACAATGTTA
Organism: Berberis thunbergii; assembly: GCA_003290165.1. Lineage (NCBI taxonomy): Eukaryota > Viridiplantae > Streptophyta > Magnoliopsida > Ranunculales > Berberidaceae > Berberis > Berberis thunbergii. Next base: position 41,813 of record QNQO01009279.1, on the reverse strand, counting down.
GGTTTAAGTGTGGGGGAAACAAAACATTGTTTTATTTTGAAAAAAAAAAGTGTCAATCCCTTAAAAAAAACAAAAAACAAAAAAAAATTGTTGGTTTTTATTTTCTTTGTTGGTATTAGTGTCATAAAAATAAAAAATAAAAAATAAAATTATAGTTGTTTTGAGTCTTAGGATACTTTCCAACACAATGATGAGATTTGATTTTTAATTGCATGACTTTAAGGTGATTTATGAACATGATTTAAGATCTAATATTATTCTTTAGTTAATGCTTATTTATGGTTATCATATGCAAATTTACATGTAATCAACTTAGCCGTTGGTACTCATAGCATGCGTAGTTGAATTTAACTCATTATAACCCATATGTGAGTTTTAAGCCTATTGTTCCTTTGATTTTGAGAGTTTTTTGTTAGGTCATATTTTATTTCTTTTGTCAATAATGATTTGTTGCATGATCTCAATTTTTTTTGCTTTGGTTGCTACTTGGATTGCTTTCAAAATTAAGAATTAAACACTAGAACTTGTATTAATTTCGTTCAAAGCATCATATTGAATTGCATGACATGTTTGACATGATAAAGGCACCTAGTTTCCACCATTGCCAAATAAGCTCGATCCATAATATATTTCCTTTAGGTTAACTCCATTGAGCCTGTTATTAAGCCTTTTGTTTCATTACCCTAATTTTCTATCCCTAACCTAATAAGAAGAGTGGAACATAATTTGATTTGCAAAGACTTTATTGTGGTTCAAGGTATGTTGAAAAACAAATGTGGGGGAAGACCCTTGTGGTAAACAGTTCAAGAAGAAAGAGTTCAAAAAAAAAAAAAAATGAAAAAAAAAGTTACAAAAGGGATACAAGTCTTTATCTATATCCATTCAGTATTACAGTACCATACAGATAGTTCAATTCTTTTCAGTAGATGCAAAATAATTGTTGAAACTCTTCATTATCAATGGGCCACCTCGTCATTTTCCCACTTATGTCTTAAACCATATGATTCTTTGCTAATGTCTCTAATCTTATTACATGTTTTCGCCCTTTCTTCAAGCCCTTTGAAAATTTCATATCCGTTCTTTCTCTTCCCTTGACCTCTAGCCCCATTACAACCTGAATTAAGACTTTTTGATTGAGTGTGTCTTGCAATGTCACGATGTGGAGATTCGAATGAGGTATGAGCATATGATGTCCATAGTTCTGGCATTCAAGTAGTAGCATTCTTTCCATGAGATCATATATCTAAAAAAAAAAAGTTCAGTCAGAAAATGCCATTCTTTCTTTTTATATCATATGTGAGCTATTTGTTTCCCTTTTACATCAATCCTCTCACATATAACTAGAATATGAAGAATGATTTTACCAAACATTCAGTGAAAAAGAAAAGAGTGCATCCAGTGAGATTTTTGGGTTAATTCTTCTTGGCACGCGCTTGAGTTTCACAGTCACTTGGATTGATTTAATTGTAAATTTTTATATCATTACTATGAACGTGTATTAATTTTCGAATGATGTGAATTTAATCTTGTGTTTACAAAGAATCTTAACATGCCATGATTCGTCGAAAATCTCTGAGACAAATGTTGGAAAGTATAAATTGAGTCATTTGAGTCTTTTATTTTTGTTTCTTGGATTTGCTCGAGGACTAGCAAAAAATAAGTGTGGGGGAATTTGATAGGGGCATAATTAGGCTATTTTTAGTACCATATTTCTATATATATTTTTAGCTATTACTTGTTAATTATGGTATTAATTGTTATTTTTATGTTTGTGTAGGTTTTCAATTACAATATTTTAAAATAGAAGCAAATTGGCAATTTAGGAATACTAATTGCATAAGGAAATCACAAAAGCAAGGAAACCACACCAACAAGGAAACCACAGAAAGAAGAAAACAAGAATAAAAGGGGGACGATACCTGGCTTTAAGAGATCATCCATCCACAATCGCCATCTTCCTGAACGCATCCATCTACCACAAGCAGCCCAACATCGTCACCCATCCTCATCGTCTTCATCTCTCTTTCACCTGACTCCCTTATCGCCATCACCATTAGAACCTCCTCGCACGGAAACCCTCGTCTCAGTCATCTTTCTCGATGTCCCTGATTGTTGCCATCCATCCACAACCTCCACAACAAACCCTAAACCAAATCAAAACCCATTCTCACAGATCCCTCCTCCTCGTGACAACCCTTCGTCGTCCTATCTTCACTCAAGCAGTCGACCTCCTCCCTGATTATCGCCACTCGCTTGATCTTCCTCTATTTCGCCTTCATCACCATCCCCCTCACTCACATCCTCTTCTCTGGAGCAGAAACTGAAGAAGCGGAGAAGTAAGAAAATTCGAAAGAGCACATCGTGAAGTGAGGAAGGAGAAAGAAGAGATTGCGCTATTTGCACCCCATATTCCACTATCTACCACCACGGATTAGGCTATAGTGTTTTGTTTCATATCTTAACTCTTTTACTTATTTTAGTTTGATTATTGATTATGGATTACTGTTTGAACATAATTAATATGTCTAGCTAAATTCCTCTTAGTTAGGGGTGGATTCGAAGCCCCGAACATGTGATTTATAAATTAATTGAATTTAATCTTCCTTGCTATTAGTGATTGTGTTTTGCTTAACTGCTTTATAGAGAATTTTTCATTGTATGTTTGTTGAGGTGGCCAACTTAGTAAACATGTTAGGATCTAGGGCTAGAGTATTAGAGAGTTTCACATAATTGTTAAAATTCTGTATTCACAAGTTGCAAATAACAATGAACGTTGGTAAGGTTAAGTAAAAACCTAGGCAAGAACAAGATGCTGATCATACTTGTAATTGCCTAGTCAATGTTCATATTTTTCACAAAGCTTAATGATCTTAGATAGTTATTTAACTTGCGATTCATGTTTAGACAACATGATAAGAATAGTTTGAAAGCGACACTTAGTTTAATTCAACGAACTTGGGAAAATAATAAGATTAATGCAGTGCGGTCACGGTTAGTCTCGAGCATTGTCTCTCACAAGTTAGCAAGTGATTATTGAATATTGATTTATAAACATACGTTTGGTGTGTGGAGATAAACCCTTAGCTAATTTCTCATCTTTGCCATCCCTTTAGTTTTATTATCTTTATAATAATTTTCGTAGTTATTTTAATACTTTAATTTAGAAAATCAAATCCCCTTTTATTTAATTAATTAGATTGTTAGTTGTCTTTTAGTTATTATTAGTGTTAATTGACAAACCCTCTAATCCTCGGTCTAGAACGATCCCTACTTATTCTATACTACAATCACAAAACAGGGTATTAAGTTGTGTGCTACTAAAATAGCGCATCAATTATCCTCCAAGACGCATCTTCATAAAGAGGAGACTGTTACAAAGAACGTCTCCCTCCGATGAGCCTCACATACTTAAGTCGGGCAAAAAATTAACGACCATTATATAAAGTAAAATGAACATTAGACAAATATATGCAATTTTAACTGAGTTCTGTCCAGATTAATCTCTATTTCCAATTGTTGTTTCTGACTTTAGCATCTGAGTACCTTCGACCAATAAATAGATAGTCTTTGACAATCTAACATTTGTTTTGATGGTCAAATTTACAGAAAATCATATTTAAGAAGTATCATCTATCATGAATATGAGAATCAAATTCTTTGAAAGAGGGAGGAGTGTGATGGAAATTGTATAAAAATCTCAACAACTGAACTTGGGTCACTTATTTACGATGTTGGATGCATGATACATGTTTCCCAGCTCCACAATCAGCTGGACTGTCTGAGTGGCCTGGCTGTTCATGGACCGAATCAGACCGAATCCAAAAAATGGAAGCACCAAAGAAGCTCGGAGCAATCTTGTAGGTCCCCAATTTCATAATTTAAAATTCGCAAGGATTACGTATTAACATCCCATGTGGTGTAATTTAATGAGGCAAGGTGACACTTGTGTCGATTGCATTGAAGACACAAGTAGGTCCCTGTTCATAATAGATCATATCGAGTGAGTAAATGATGGGATAAGCAAAACAATACAGTTGATTGTTTCCATACATTATCATCAAGTTACCTTCATCATCAATAAAAACCAAGCAGCAGCAGAACAGAATCACCTTTCATCTTCAGTTTTTGTGTGCATATCATTCATGCATGCATTCATCTCATCTCCAACAACTTTTGAGTGCATCTGCACATTCTCTAAACAAGTGGCTGTTGGTGTTGTTGCATTTGAACTTTTAAACAAGAAATTATTACCAAATGTATTAGGGTTGTGCATCTCATTTCGCGATTCCATCTTATCTAGTTTCGATTTTTTTGAATAGTTTTGGGATTGATTAAATTCATCCCGATCCCATCCCGATCTAGAGTGGGATGAGATCAGAATGAGGATTTTCAATCCCACCTATTCCGACCAATCCCGAACTTATTTATTTAATAATAATTATTATTAATTTTAATTAAAATACTCTTCTAAATTAAAGTTTATGATGTATTGAAATTAAATCAATGTAAGATGAAATTCTATATGAAATCTAAATGAATTGAATCATTAATTTTAAATGAAATTTAATATTTATTTGCCTTCCCAAAAAAGTTTAATATTTATTTATTTAATATCTATTATTATTTATGATATAAGTTATATGTATATAAAGTTGGCATTATTGGTGTGTGAGTAATATGAGATAAATTTTTTTTTTGTTATTTTTTATTGGATGACTATTTAGTACGTGTTCATCTGAGATGGGACGAGGTCGAAATGAGATCTATCTCATCCCATCTCGTCCCGTTTCGATCCTGAACGAACGAGATGGGTCTATCTCGTCCCATCCCGTTCCGTGCCCACCCCTAAAATGTACTATCCAATCTAATGTTTTGATTTTTGTTTGTAAAAAATCTGATTCAAAATGATGACTAGCTTTAAGTGAAACATCAGCAATCATTTAAAAAAAAAAATCCACCATGCAATGTTTGTAATATATTTAAATAGAGTTGCATGAGCTGGTATGTATTGCAAAAGTGTTTTGAATTATGGAATAAAAAGCGATATTATCAAAGTAACTCTCAGGAATTAAAAAACCAAGCAGATCCCATATTTTCATTTTGTTCATATGAAATCCAAAACAATTTTTTGATTTAAAAGTTGAAGCACAACCAGTCACAAAAAGTGATAGTTGCGTACTTTCTTTTGTTTCTATTATTTAACGAGGAGTTTGGAACCATAACGCGAAGGCTAGCACCAACTTTTAAAGATTAATTTTTCCAAAAAAATTAGAACACCCAAATACATGCTTAAGTCACCTCCAGCTACACTATTCTTGACAAAAGAATAAAAATTAAAAAAATATATATTTAAAAAAAAAATGATAATATTGCAAGTATGATAGGAGTGAGAGGTAATTAGTGGGTTGGGTCACAGTCACAGACACAGTCACAGTCCCAGCTGAATAGATTTGCATATTTGCCATAACCAAAGTAGTCGCTTTCAAGAATTGGTTTGCTGAAAAGGTGAGAAAGTGAATTCAGTAAACCAAGATCTCATTTTGTTCATCATCTCGTCTGGTCGTCAATCGCTCACTCTTCTTCTTCTTCTTCTTCCAAAACATGAAAATGGAAAACACAACTTCAATAATCCCTAAACTCAATACACTAGTTTATCTAACGGTCCTCGTTTTCCGTATTTCAGAAAATTAATTAAATATTGATTGTCCTGCTCTCCACTACACAACTTGATTCTCGCTGAAACTGGCGATTCGAGACTCTGTCGAGTAGAGTCGACAGACACAGAATCTTTTTCTTTCTTTCTTTCTTTCGTTTTTGTCTAGTTGGAGCCGTGAAGCTTTTCTGAATCTCTGCAACTCTTCAACAACAACAAAACCTAAACAGCAAATTTACTGAAATACTTGAGAGCAATGTGTGCGTTTTGTTTTGTTTAGTTTTGTAGTAGCTGTGGAAGATGAGAAACTGATGTGATCGATCGTCTAACTTTTGATTTTGTGGATTTGATTTCAAGAAATTCGGGTTGGCATTTGTGCGTTTTGTTTTGTTTAGTTTTGTAGTAGCTGTGGAAGATGAGAAACTGATGTGATCGATCGTCTAACTTTTGATTTTGTGGATTTGATTTCAAGAAATTCGGGTTGGCATTTGGAGTTTTGATCAAGACAACTGTTACATATTTGAGATTTTGTTGTTTGGAGGTCACATTTTGAATGAGTTTTAGGGTTTATGAGTTAGTAGCAATTCGAATTTGAAGAAAGAAAGAAAAAAAAGACATTTGGTTGAAATTTTGTAGAGCTGGCTCAGGTAGTTGATCAAGGATGCCAAGCATTAGAGCTCCATCTAAGAAACAAACCGCCACCCTCTCGGTCAGTGTTTTTTAATACACAATTTGAGCTGGATATATTGCTTTTGTTGTCGGCAACCGACTTTTTTTTTTACTGGTTTTTCTTATTTTTTGTTGTTGTTGTTTGAATTGTTGGTTGTAGGTAATTGTGAAATGTAGGCCGCTAAATGAGAAAGAGCGGCTGAGGAATCGGGACATTTTGCGAGTGAACAATGACAAGGTGATATGATTGTTCTTTGTAGGTGTGTTTTCAATTTGATTATTAAGTGTGTAGAATAGAGTTGAGCTGAATGATGATTAACTTTGATGTGTAGGAGGTGGTTGTTTTGGATCCTGATTTGTTTAAGGACTACCTTGATCGTGTTCAAAACCGATCCAAAGAGAAGAAGTATTTCTTCGATCATGCGTTTGGTCCCAATTCCACAAACATGGTAGGTTTTGAGATCAATAGTTTTCCGTTTCAACTACATTGTTATTGATCAGGTTGACGTGTTATGTTTACTTTATTACACATTTTACATTCTCTGCGTTGTTCCTTGTTTTGACTTTCGATTATGATCATTGTTACTTTAAGTGAACTACTAGGACTTTGAGTCATTCTAATCTACACCGTAGTAGTTACCTTGGAGGCTCAACTTTGTCAGTATTGCTTGAAGATTTAAGTACATTGTCCCTGGGCATGCAAGTCAGATTAAATGAACCTATTGTATGAGACTAGGATGCGATTTTCATCTGGCGATGATAGTCGTTGTTTCTGGCAGTGTAGTCCAGAAACATATTTTCTTGTGGGACTTTGTGGCATTTAACAAACTTGTTATATGTCTACCTCTTTTTCTTTTTCATACATCATCTTCCAATGTTTTGAGAGCGCTTTAGATTGCCAAAAACCTTGTTCCCTTTTATTCCATCAGGAGTTTTGCTATTATTTTCCAATTAGTCTTTAAAAAAAAAAATCACGTGCTAGTATATTCTATTGACACCAAATGCCACACTGCTCCAAAATATCCAAGACAACATTGTAAGGACATTTCTCTGTAATTTTAGTGGCTATTATGAGATTTTGGACTGGAGACCCTTATATAACATAGCAGCTCCATGATGTTTATGAAACTCTACCACCAATGTTTTCTGGTGTGCATCTGTCAAATTCTGTATAGCAACCTGAAACTCCTCCACTTTTGTTTCTATTCTTCAAATTCAATAGTAAGGGGATAATATCCTTACACAATCCTTTTAGGCTGATAGAATGATGTTTCAACACACAACCCTATAGGTTTAAGGTTATTATAGATTTTAAAAAATGACTACCACCTGTTAATATTAGATTCAAATAACTCATAAATCATGAATAAAAATGAAATTTGAAGAAAATACAATTGTTTTCAGCTTTGGTATGTTGCATATGTGCCCAAAACTATACAGTACAAGTAGATCATATACCATTCATTGAAACCGTTTTTTATCCATCATAGCTTTAAAGGGGGGAAAAAGGTCACTTCAAACAATTCTCTAACTGACTTTTTGCTGCTTATATCCATTATGGTTCATATTACCTAACAAAGCATCACCATGAACAAATTACAGGATGTTTACAAGACAGCAGGTGTATCTTCTAAAATTGCTGGGGTCATTCAAGGTCTCAATGCAACAGTTTTTGCATATGGCTCAACTGGAAGGTAGTACCAAATTTTTGACTAGTCAAACTTGGTGTTTTTAAGTGTTATAACTCAAGGGGAGGGGATAAGGAAAAAGTCCTTTTAAAAAAACACATTTTTGATTCATCAATTTGAAATACTTGCAAGTTAAACTTTCTGATCCTACTCTATCTAAAGAACAAATGATGTCCTACATCAATTTGTTACGTTGGATTATAGGATAATCTATGTTCTAGCTTGCTAAAGCATTGGATATCTCTTGTAAGATACTGTCATTATTGATTCAAAAAATTTATGCATTTATTACATTCGGTTGTAGGATAAGCTATGTTCTAGCTTGCCAATAGCTTTGAATATCTCTCGTAAAACGTTTTGATTGTTGATTTGACATTTCCCTTATAATATCTTGTAAAATTGTCAGTATCAGTGTAATGACCCACTCTTGCACAATCTCCATGTGTCATTTGATCCTGTTGTAAAGTTGTGGTTCGGTCATCACTTTCCCATCAAATATTCTCCTATTTCTCTCCTTGCACACTGCCCAGAAAATAGTATGAACCCCCAATCCGAAAACCATTTACCCACCATTGATATACTACAGAGTTTCCAATCCTTAACACTATCTGTAATGTTCCCTGTGATCTGCTTCGGTAATCTGAATTCCCAAAACAGTAGGTTCCAAATTTACTTGGTGAGCAGTAATCTGAATAGTGATGCCATTAACTTAAAGTTATGCACAACGAGATTCTTTCCTTGAACCACTGCCCAAAGGAAGAAACAGAGGTGACGGAGATTCTTTACCCAAATCTTCTTGATACTGTTTGCTACGTGTTGGTTGCCAAATGTGAGGGAGCTTCTTTACCCAAACTTTACTTATTTCTACATGGTTCCTTATTGCTTGCCCAAACAAGATTGTTCGCACGATTTTTATTTTTTAATTCCTCGTGTATTTCTCTTTGCCAGTGGTAAAACATACACAATGGTTGGGACCAAACGCGACCCTGGACTTATGGTTCTCAGTTTGCATACAATTTTTGATCTTATACAAAAAGACAATAGCTCTGATACCTTTGAAGTTACTTGTTCCTACCTGGAGGTCTACAATGAAGTAGGGTACCTGTTTTTTCTAACTAGGTTAATTAGTTATTTTTCTTAGAACTTCAGTTTGTAGAACGAAATGATAATAGCTGATTCTGTTTTTCTCTTAGGTTATCTATGATTTGCTTGAAAAGTCATCGGGGCATTTAGAGCTCAGAGAGGACCCTGAGCGAGGGACAATTGTTTCTGGACTGAGATGTATCAAGGTTCCTCCATAGACTTGCATATGGTTCTGTTGGCACATATTATTTTTTTTGAATTTGATAGATGAACATATAAGTCTTTTGCTCGTGTTGGTATCGATATGTTGACTTTGTTCTCTTTGTGCAACCTTGTATGCTACCACTCATGTGACAAACAAGTTATAAATTCTTTTCATTTTTGAATTTTATATAGGTGGTGGATATATTCCCCATATATAATTGACATATATATTTTTTTGAAAGGCGAGCGTGCCGCCGGTGGGTATAGAACCCAAGACGTGTGGGTTAAACCACCACAGCCTTAACCAACTAACTAGGCTACCATTGGCATAATTGACATACTTTACATCAGCATCCTTTTCTTATAAAAAAAATCCTCTATGTCGTTATGAAAGGCTAAAAAGTACAACAAATGTGAAAATTGAAGCTCTCCAACTTCTAAATTGAATTTCATATATCAGGATACATATGCTTGAGAAGTTGACGTTTTGGAAGAAAAACATGAACTTAATTATGTAAATAAATCTTCATTTTATATTTGAGGATTTATTGATTGTTTTATAAGACTATTGGTACATCTTCTGAAGTTCATATTCTTATGGACATAAACCTTTGTACATCAGGTACATTCAGCTGACAAGATTCTAGAGCTCTTAAATTTGGGGAATAGTAGACGAAAAATAGAAAGTACTGAGGCAAATGCAGCATCTTCACGGTAATGAATACTGCTTTTAGTAGCTGCATGATGCTTAAATTTTGTTTTTGGAGAATAGCATAATAAGGAATTGTTTCATTTCCTCGGTGATGCAAGTCCACTTAATAATTTTCACTTGAATGGCTTCCTAAGCAATTTGTCATAAATCCTAGCACAATCATCATCTCAACTTGGGTTGCGCTTCTTTCTACCATAGATAATGTAAAATACTATGGGCTTTCTATTTCAATTTGTTGCAGACATCAATTCACTCATTGGCTGTCTTTTTGTGCTCATCTTTGCCCCCTCTTTTATCGGTGACAGGGACTTATTGCTCTGTCATTACTTCTTAATCAATCTATTTCCTTCATACACAATTTTTTTGATTTTTCCAATTATATTAAGTGGCTTATATCTGGTAATTAGTCATAGTGTATGCCACAAAATATTCATTTCGTGCTCCTTTATGCCAAGTTCTGATTTTATCTACTCTGCACTATTCCTCCTTAATTACTCTGTTTCCTCCTCACATAAAAATTTTGAGTTTCCAATTATGTTACATCTATAGTGATAAAAATACAACTACTAATTGATATTCTCCTGTGCTGTGTGACTCACTAGTTAGGTTTCATATCTGTCTTTATGATACTGTCATATTGATATGGCATACTGTTTTCGATTTTTTTCATGCATTCCTTTTTTTTTTTTTTTTTTTTTTTTTGTATTTTTAATTTTAAAAATAACAGTTTAAGAAGGTATGGACCACCTTTTGTTCCCTTCTTACACTATTTAACTCAAAACGATATCTCTTCTTTGCTAAAGCTCGCATGCTGTTTTGGAGATTGCGGTGAAACGAAAGCAGAGAAACCAATATCGGAATCAAGTTCTTTGTGGGAAACTTGCACTAGTTGATCTTGCTGGCAGGTAGCTAATTACTTAAACAAACTAATGGCGCCTTCTCAAGATGGTTAAGTTATTTATGAAGAGTGCTGACATACAAGGTTAATCATAAATGATTTCTCTGCAGTGAAAGGGCTTCCGAAACAAAAAATGGTGGACAAAAGCTGAGAGATGGAGCAAATATTAATCGTTCACTTCTTGCTTTAGCTAACTGTATTAGTGCTTTGGGAAAACAGCAAACGAAGGGTTTTGCATATGTGCCATACCGCAATAGGTATCTTCGTGGTGCTCATTACCTTTTGGATTCTTGCCTTTAAAAGCTAATCACCATTATTCTTGCAGCAAACTGACACGAATCCTCAAAGATGGTCTCAGTGGTAATTCTCGGACTGTCATGATTGCTACAGTATCACCTGTTGGCAATCAGTATCACCACACTGTCAATACCTTGAAGTATGCTGACCGTGCAAAGGAAATTAAGACAAACATCCAGGTGGGAATGATATACTTGAATTATGCAATCTGCATTGCCTTAAAATGTTGTTTTAAGGCTTAATATTTATAGCTCACTTGGGGTAAGGGCAACGCATTCCTAGATCTCCTGTGTTTGTTAACAAAGTCAACAATCGTGTGGTGTATGCCTCAACTTTGGATTCGAAAGAAAGCTCATGATGGCTGCAATGTAACTTTTTTCTTTAAGCTTTTGTGTGGGAAGTGTCGTTTTCATGCTCATAAAATATGCGGGTAGTGCTGATTTTTGTAATATTAAATAATCATCTCTTAAAGTTCATAATTTTGTCTGTTCTAGCATCTATAATAATTTTCAAAAGCAAAGACATACTACATGCTCATTTTCTCTTTCTGTCGTGCCTCAAATGTGAGTACTACAGGGTTCCAGGGTCGAAAGAGTGTGCCCAAATAAGTGAGGTTGCAAGTGCAGTTGATGAAGTGAGAGTTCTAGCTACCTAGATTGGATCTTTTGATTTCTGAACTTATATATATATATAAACACACACTAAGTTTCTTGGAGTCTACCTAAGTTCAATCTTTTGATCCTATTGCCATGTAGCATTCGCATATGAAAGTATGTTATGCAGATGAAGGAAAAAAGCTTTGTACTAGGGTTTTTGGTTTAATAGAATTAGTATAGATCTACATAACAATGATATAGGTACGTTGCCTGTGTCCGACATGGGTATAGGATGTCGGACACTTAAAAACCCACAAAAATAGTGGCTCACCCATGCGTTATTACTTTTTTACCAAGTGAACTTGTAGATCAATAGCTTACCACAATAATATGACACGGATTATGGATAAGGAATCGGAACCAAGATATGTGTGTTGATGATCTGAGCATGGGTATTCATTGAAGTGTCCAGAGTGTTGAAGTCTCGAAAATGTATTGACAGGAATTTAATGGAAAATGAACTATTGTTATGCAGTTATAGTCTTGTAAATTGGAGTTGATTAAGGTCGCTAAGTGAAGATTATTTGGTCATGATTGCTATTTTCTCTTTATTTTCAGAAAAATATTGGCACTGTTGACACACACGTTGAGGATTACCAACGGATGATTGACAATCTTCAGGTGAGTTATTCAAAGGATAATTTCCTTGCTTTATATTTAAGAAACTGTAAAGTTATGATAGAACTTGTAAATCTGAATATACAGATTGAAGTATGTCGACTGAAGAAAGAACTAGCAGATAAGGAGTCAAAGTTAAGTGTAAAACCTGTTGAAAAAGCAGCAGACGATGAACTTTCATGGCTAAACGTCTTGAGCCAAGAAATCAGTGAAAATGTTCAGGAAAGAATAAATCTACAAAAAGCTTTGTTCGAGCTTGAAGAAACAAACCTACGTAACCGCATTGATTTGCAGCAGCTTGATGATGCAATTGCAAAAGACAAGGTTAGTGATTTCTATTTCTTGAGATTGTAGTGAAACTTCTTGTTTGTTTTATTGCAATCTACATCAATATTCCATAAATAAATGATCGTCCTCTGTTTCCACACTTAGATTTGGTTCTAGTCATGAACCATAATAAGTTCAAGTGAAGTTAGACCTGGCAAGTTGGGGATTGGTCATTCACTCATCTGCGATGGGATACTTACTGAAATTCAAACGATATTGGGGAATTTATGGTTGTATATTTTCCGTAATCTATTGTAATTTGAAGACAATGATGTAAATTTTTTTATTGATCGTCTTAGGCTATTGAGAAGGATGGGGCTGTTTTACAAGCTTTAAGATCAAGGAGGCAGGTCATTCTTGACAGCATCCGTGACAATGATGAAACCGGTGCTTGTTATCAAAAGGTACATTTTTCTCTTAATTTTGTCAGTTGATGCCTATCGAAGAATTTGAGTTGTTGTTCATCCAACCATACCATCTGCTGTAGGAAATTGAAGATAATGAAAAACAACGATGCCAGCTTCAGGAAATGATAGAGGAAGCCATTAGTAATAATGGAAACAAAACATACTTGCGTATCCTCAGCCAGTACAGATTATTGGTAAGTTTCATGAAACAAAATACCTCCACTTTTGTATACCAAAGGATATATGCCAGCAAGGCTTAACCGTGATTTTTAAAATTTTTTATTTTATTTATATTAACAATGTTATCATTATTAGTTGTTATTTTTATAATTGTGTTGAAGTTGCATAACTAAAATCTCTAACGTGTAGATCTGATTCAAAGTGTTCTTGCTAGGCCAAAATTTGACCATACTGTTTTGGTAGTAAAATAGAGCCTCATTAATCACTCTTTAATAATAAATTTGTTTCATTAAATTAATATGCGTTATAGTAATCCCTACTATATCACATCTCTAACTTTTCTTAACATGCTAGAAAGGTATGGTGCGGTGTTCTCATATTGCCACAGGAAATTATTTTGCGTCATTGTCATTTTGAGTGCATCCTTGCACAAAATGGGATTGAAAATACAATTACCTTCAACTGTCTTCATCAATGACATTGGTGTTTGCTATGCGTGTGTAACTAGCCTGAACCGTTTGGATGAAAAGTAACTGAATACTGTTGAAGTCACAATGACATGTCCTTTAGTAACTTGACTCATAGTTAGACCCAAAAGGGATCACCTGTCAGTATACCCTTTTATGGTAAAAAAAAAAAATTGATTGGGTGAAACCATTGATTGTGTTCATCTGCAAATTTAATATGGTGAAACAGACTAGCATATAGTCATCACACTATTTTGTTTTAAGGATGTTGGATCTATCATTATCTGGAACTGTGGCAATGGCTGTCAATTTTACGAAAATAACTCCACCAAGACCCATAGTAGTGGTTTGAGTTTTAGGTATTTTTCCCTGGAGTAGAACAGAGCTATTTACTGCCTTTTTTTCATGCACTCATCTCGGTAACCCAAATTAAAGTTGTTACTCTTCCTGCTTAGTATAGGAGTGTTAGTTTGGTGGGGAAGTTTTGATTCAGACTAGATCCTTTCTGTCCATACTGACTATTCTTAACTGCAACTGATGTAGGGAATGGCTAATACTGAACTCCAATTTGAAATGGCTATGAGAGATCAAATCATTCACAACCAACGGGAAGCTCAGAGGAACATGTGGAAATTGATCATGGGTTTGGGACTTGATCAGAATCAGATCACAGAGGCTGCTACCAATCAAGGAATAACAATTGAAGATTGGTCGATGACACCACAACAAGTGCAGCCAAGTAAACAGTTGGACAGCCTAGATTGTGGGAGATTATCACCTTTCTGGTCTTCTCCCAGTTATGGACAGTCGTACTCCTCAAGATCTTGCATGTTTCAACTGCAAGATGTTAATTCTAGATCTAGTTTCACAGGTGAGTGGGGTTCTGCTCATACCCTTTGTAGGGAAGAGCACCACAGCTCCTATTTCATGATGTCTCATAATCATTCATCATCGGCGCATCTAGGGACGAGAAGTCATGGGCACTGGGCACTTGGCAGATCGGGGGCATTGTTTTGTTCCCCTCCAGAACTTGCTCGAGATGTTCACAATTCATATCCCGAGATAAGAACTCAGTATTCTCAATATAAAGACGCCGTCTCAGTTTCACCATTTCATGAAGATAATGAGCACCAGCGGAAGGTATAACAAAAAAATTATTTGCATTTAATGGTATTAGCCAATTGACAATATGGATATTCGAACTATGGGGTGAAAGATGGTATTACCTTTTCTAGATGTGATTCAGACAATTGATCGTAAACTTATGTGTGATCATGGCAATTGTGTTGTGTTACTAATCTGTGTACAAATTTTGGTAGGATGGGCGGATGGCGAGTATGCAGCAACAGCCTGAATTTCCTCAAATCGGACAGTTTAGTGGTTTTGGATCATTCAAAGATGCTGCTTCACATAATGGAGGAGCAACCCAAGCTTTCATTGGCAAAAAACAATCACAGTGGAGCTCAGGCTTGCCCCACTCCCATGTTTCCCGTAACATCACCACTTCAAGCCACTCAGATCTGTCTTAGCCACATGCCACTTGCACGAAAGTACCATGGGATCCTTTTAGTTGCTATATTCATAGGAGACATCCAATTTTGTATAGTCCCTAGTTTTTTGTTGTTTTTGTATCATTTTGCCCCCAAAGTTGTATATGGTAGCAAAGAGGCTTAGCAATAACTCTGTTGAGTTAGTTAAAGTAGACCATGTATATAATCTAACATCCTGATTTCTGCACATGTTCTTCATCGGCAAATAACTGGCAGAGAAAGCATACTATAAGGCAGTGAACGTTGATGGCATCCAATTAATGATTCAACTGTGCAGGAACATTTTACCACTGCATCCTATTGTCAGATATAACCTGTACGATTTCCACTTAGCCTCTGTATCATGAATATCAAAGTATTGGTTAGTTGGACGTGAGCTTATGAGTTGTGAGATATATCGCGAATAAAGGATAGCTCTCAGATCAATTAATCCAGGGACCAGCCTTTTGATGTGTTTGGACTCTGCAATTCCAAACAAGGTGCATTGTCTCTCACTATAAATTAGAAATCGTGCTTTGTTTGCAATGCAAAGTCGTAGTGGTTGATGTTGCGGGGTCGCATGGGCATAATAACAGGCTTGAATTAAGATTAGCACTGTCTTTATTTTCTGGAAATCCAGGGGAGGCCTCTTGTTAGCCCATTAGGGTGGATTAAACTTTTTTTTTTTTTGAGAGGCAAGCAGGGTTTTTATAGGATCCCAGAACCCATAAAGATGCTGCAAGCTGGGTTTGAATCCATGACTTAGTGGTACCATCCGCCAAGCTCTAACCGTTGAGCTGTCATGCCATTGAATCCACTCCATGTGGGTGGATTCAACTTTGGTAAGTAATCAAACATAATTTCAAGTTTGATTGAATAAGGAAAAAAATTTCAATAAAAAACAAAAACAGAAATAAATAGAAACAAAGTTTTAGAGGATGTGTTAATTAAATAGAAACAAAGTACTATTTGAATATAGAAACAAAGTTTTATTTGGCAGTTGGTTAATTAAATAAAAACAAGGTTTTATTTGGGTGGCTGCAAACAAGTATAAATAGGTGCATAATACAGAGTTTTATAATATAGTATTTTTAGATAATCTGTTGCGTGAATAAGCAACAGAGAACATAGTATTCTCTTTGGTGTTTGGTGCGGCTGTGTGCGCGTGGACGGTGACTTTGTGTCTGATTCTTTGGGCGCAATTTTGTGGGACAAAGTGTGACGCATGGCTGCAATATCGACTTAGTTTTGTCGATTGATTTAGTAGAAGAAGTTGAAGGAGCTTTTGGGTTAATTTGCTGTGAGGTAACCCGTATTATTTACTTCTTGTATTACTCAAGCTTTGGGCAAAAAGCTTGAGAAGTTATTGTACTTATTCTTATTTGATTAGTGGATTCTTTCGGATTTGGCCCGTGATTTTTTCCTTCACATTGAAAGGTTTTCCACATAAATCTTGGTGTCTCATTTATTATTGTTTTAGATTATTTTCTTGGTATTGTTTTATTGGTATTTGTCCCAACAAAGTGGTATCAGAACAATTGTTGGGAGATTGCCAATTAAGAGAGTTGACATGGAGAATAACAACAATACAAGGATGATTAGCCTTAATGACTCAAACTATGTTATTTGAAAAGCCAAGATGGAAGACATATTATACTGTAAGGGTTTGTACCCTCCAGGGAGATGCAGCTAAACTCAATGATATGTCAGAAAAAAAGTGGAAGAAATTAAACAGAAAAGTTATTGGTCACATTAGGCAATGGTTAGATGATTCGGTATTTCATCATGTGTCAGCTAAGTCATCTGCACATGCTCTTTGGACCAAACTCCAAAATTTATATAAAAGGAAAACTGCTACAAACAATGCATTCTTGATCAGGAAGTTCGTGAAGTTGAAATTCAAGTAAGGTAGTTCTATTGTTGAGCACTTGAATGAGGTGCAAAGTGTGGTGAATCAGTTGTCCAACATGAAGATAGTGTTAGATGATGAAATGCAAGCACTATTACTTCTTAGCTCATTACCAGAAAGTTGATAAACATTGGTGGTGTCGGTTAGTAATTTGTCACCAAATGGACAACTTACCATGGAGTTGGTTACAAGTAGTTTATTTAATGAAGAGACTAGAAGGAAGTCTGCCGGTACTGATCATTCCCAAACACTTGTGGCTGAAAATAGGGGGAGAGAAAAATATAAGAAATATCATGGTTATGATAAGAACCGTGATAAGTCAAGAGGGAGATCAAAGTCTAGAGATAGAAGTTTTAAGTGTCATTATTGTGGTAAATCGGGCCATGTCAAAAAACAATGTTATAGTTACAAAAGAGATTTGAAAGAGGGAAAAGTGAAGAATGATGATAGTAAAAAAGCTACAGGTGTTGTTACTGATGAACCCGTGGCTCTTTTGTATGGCGAAGGTGAATGTTTGCATGTTGAAAATGAAGGAAGCGAAAGAATTATTGACACTGGTGCATCTTATCATGCAATCCCAAGGAAAGACTATTTCACTACCTATAGAGCAGGAGATTTTGGCAATGTGAAAATGGGAAACACTAGCAACTCTAAAATAGTGGAAATAGGTGATGTGTGTGTCCAAACTAATACGGGGTGCACATTGACTTTGAAAGATGTACGTCATGTTTCTGATCTTCGTCTAAACCTAATTTCTGGACTTGTTTTGAATAAACAAGGGTATATTAATTATTTTGGTAATGGTGCATGGAAGCTTACCAAAGGTTCACTTATTGTGGCAAAGGGTAAGACGTGTTGCACACTATACAAGACTCAGGTGAAATTGTGTAAGACTGGTTTGAATGCAGCTGAAGATGGTTTTTCTACAAACTTGTGGCATAGGCAACTTGCACACATGAGTGAAAAAGGTATGCAACTCTTAGAAAGAAGAAATTAATTCACTCCTTGAAAGGTACTTCTCTTAACCCCTGTGATTATTGTTTATTTGGTAAACATCATAGAGTTGCATTTGGTAGATCATCAAAAAGAAAATATGGCTTGTTAGATTTGGTTTACACTAATGTTTGTGGCCCCATTGAAGTAGAATCTCTTGGTGGTAGTAGATATTTCTTGACATCTATTGATGATGCATCAAGAAATGTGTGGATATATTTTCTCAGATCTAAGGACCAGGTTTTTCAGCAATTCCAGCAGTTTCATGCTAAGGTTGAAAGAGAAACAAGTAGAGTTTTGAAGTGTCTCCGCAGTGATAATGGTGGCGAGTACACATCAAAAGAATTTAAATCTTATTGTAGTAAGCTTGGTATACGACATGAAAAGACGGTTCCTGACACTCCACAGCATAATGGGGTAGCATAAAGAATGAACCAGACTATTGTAGAAAAGGTGAGATGCATGCTTCGCATGGCTAAATTGCCAAAAGAGTTATGGTCTGAAGCTGCCAGTATAGTTTGTTATCTCATCAACAGGTCTCATTCATTTCCTTTAGATGGTGACATTCCAGAAAGAGTGTGGAGATGGAAAGATAGTTCATACTCTCATCTGAAGGTATTTGGCTATAAAGCATTTGTTCATGTACCGAAGGAAACTAGATTAAAGCTTGATGATAAGGCATCTCCATGTATTTTCATTGGTTATGGAGATGAGCAGTTTGGCTACAGATTATGGGATCCTAAGAATAAGAAAATTATTAGAAGCAAAGATGTGGTATTTTATGAAGATCATACCATTGCAGATTTTGAGAAAATTGAAAAGCCCAAGCAAATAAATAATGAGGTAGCAGATCTTACACCACTTCCTCCTCCTTTGTTGCATGTTAAAATGGGGGAGAGATGCCAGATGATATAGTTGGTGACCATATGCCAGAAAATTAAGTTGTTAATGATAATAATGTAGAAACAGATGAGACTGTGCATGAGGAGCAACCCCTTCAACAAGAAATAGTAGAAACTAAATTAAAAAGGTCTATCAGAGAGCGCCAACCTTCAAAGAGGTACCCCAATGATGAGTATGTTTTCCTTATAGAAAAAGGTGAGCCAGAAAATTTTCAAGAAGTACTAGATCATAAAGATAAAGATGGCTGGATGAAAGTTATGCAAGAAGAGATGAGTTCCTTGCATGAGAATGGTACTTATGATTTAGTTGAGATTCCAAAAGGTAGAAACCTTTGAAGAACAACTGGGTGTACAAATTGAAAAAGGATGGTGATGGAAAGAATGTGAAGCACAAAGCTCGGTTAGTAGTAAAAGGCTTGCAAAATGAGGGGATAGATTTTGATGAAATATTCTCACCCGTGGTGAAGATGACATCCATTAGCACTACAAAAAAGGCCTTTAGGGACGTAGTCAAAATTGTCGCTATAGACAACATTTCGTCGCCATAAATATTGGGCGACAAAATATTAGTCGCGCAAAGGTTGTCGCCACAGCTTTATCTCGCAAGCCTTTGCGCGACGAAAATAAATCTTCGTCGCTACATTAATCTTTTGCGCGACAACACCAAAGATCGTTGCAAAAGGGTGCGTCGCGTAATATTGTTTTGCGCGACGCTAATTTCGTCGCAAGAAATAGAATTGTTCTTCGTGCAAAATATATTTACGCAATTAACCATTTCGCTGCATTAAACTTTGTCGGCATAACTCAATCGTGACGATTCCTTTCGTCGCGTTAGACTTTGTCCGCTTAACTCAATGGTGACGAACCTTTCATCGCGCAAGATATTCTTTACGCGACAATAATATTCATCGATCACTGTAATGTTGTCACACAGGTTTCTTCGATCTAAACACGCTTGATCTATTCTTATGCGACGAAAATTTTTGTCGCTTAAAGTTCTATTTAATAATTTTGAAATCTTTTAATTCAAATATTTATTTTAATTAAATTTGAAATATATATTAATTGAATCGTCTCACGCATAGAAAGGTTTTGCTAATTTATTTAAATACTATTAACTTTACAAATTAATAATGTAAAATCATAATGTATCCATTACAAATTAAAAATTTTAAACCGTACTGTATAGTTACAAATTTAAAAAACACAGCAGTACATTTTTTAGGGATGTGGTGGT
This sequence comes from Berberis thunbergii, assembly GCA_003290165.1. Classification (NCBI taxonomy): domain Eukaryota; kingdom Viridiplantae; phylum Streptophyta; class Magnoliopsida; order Ranunculales; family Berberidaceae; genus Berberis; species Berberis thunbergii. Next base: position 21,384 of record QNQO01009279.1, on the reverse strand, counting down.
TGATGATGGTTTGTCGACAATAGTGGGAGGCTCGACAAATTAATCCCCGACTGCTGGAGAGCTCCTAATAACATACTCCACCTAGTTGCCTCTTGTGCTTGTCATTCCCCCTCCAGGGCCTCCCTATCCGCCTCACGTGCTTTGGCAGCATTTAACTCATTCTGTAATTCCTCCACTTTTGACTGTAATGATTAAATGATTCCGACTGACCACTGCGAAGCTGAAGATGAGGTGTTGACCTCACGAACTTTAGCTTTAATTCCCATCCCCCGAACAATCTTTCCGGGTCTTGGACCTAGCGATTCCAATGTCTCCGTCAAAATATGTAATTCTGCATCAGGATCATCCATTGTGAGATGTTCCAACGAAGTTCCCTGAGGATGCTGCGAGGCCACTCGCTCCATGTAGGCATCCCGCCTCTCCAACATCGTTTCCTTGATTAAAAAAGTTAATAACTTTTAAAACAATAGAAGTGACAACATGCAAAAAATGCAAATAATAAAACTTACATGCAACTTCACGACCACCTCATTGCCAGGTAGTGCATAAACATTCTTGAACATGTCGATTTCTGGGAATTTTGAACCCTCCTACAAAACATTGTTAAAATAATAAACCAACTAATATAAACATTTAATTGAATGTATTGACTAAAAATAAAATAATGAAATGAAACATATGAGTTCACTTACTAGACGTCGTTCCTCCACCCTGTAAGAGAAGGGCAATGAACCAGAGTGATGTAAAATTTTCTTTTGACGTCGGTTCGCCTTGTTCGCCTCAGATATTTTCTGTATAATTATTCAAAATATATATTAAACATATGCATTATTACATATATAAAAATAAATATGTTTATTTTAATTAAATAAAACGTTAATGCTTACTAGAAATGTGGAGTTTGAAAGTGATCGCACAACCACACCCACTCATCAGGCCTATGCTCCAATTCGATTGGGGGTTGTGTCTTAGCACTATCCACATCAGAAAACGTTTGGAAGTATCGGTGGAAATCATGCTTCCAATTCCTGTATCGATCCATGCACGTACCGGCGATATATTCATGAATGTTTGGATCATTCATGTCAAACTCAAAGTTAACCTGAAATTTTAAATAATATTTATTAGAGAATATTAAGGCCCAAAGAGATAAGTTATACCAAATCATGTAAAAATACAAGCATAAACATGCAAAACCTTCAAAACTTTCTGCATTATAAAGATTTTAATTATTTAAGGTTGAGATGAATGGCTAAAACTTACTGTGAGCACGTCCAACACCTAGGCCTGCGTCTCGGGCTTGACCTCACTCAAAGATGAGGATGTCATCGGGCAATGGTTGCTATGATTGCACCGATGTCATGCACCAACAGGCTATTAATCTTCGCCGATTGCGAGCGACGATGACTAGGATCCCACACTATGGGAATGCGTGTGTTAGTGGTTCGTGTGATCCTTTGGGATTTTAGTTGTCTACAGGGCCCCCTCGTTTTCTTTGCTGTTGTAAAAAAAAATTTGAATTTGCCAAATATGATGAGGAAAACTTAAGTTTATTACCTCTAGGGAGCTCTCCATCTCCTTGGGGGGAGGGGTTTACATCCCCGATCATGGTTACAGTCTCGAGTGCAATCTCAAGAGCCGCTGATCGATGGTTTGTTCGTCTGGCGCTTCGTCGAGTGAGAACTTGAGGAACTAATCCAGACGATGAAAATTGATCAACTACCAGAACATTTGATCCATGTGCTGGTGGAGTACTAATAGAAGCAACCCTTGTAGCGGGAACATTAATGGCGGAATGAGCTACGTTGGGCGGAGGAGCGGCGACCGAACTACTATCAGCAAAAATTATGAACCTACTTTTTCTTGTAATCAAAGAAGCCATCTAAACCAAAATAATAAAAACACAACACAACAATTACAAAGTAACATGAAGAAAAAGTAAATAGATGCAATCAGTGGAAGATCCTATAAAACAATACATTAACTATACAATGTATAATGAAGGAGAAAACTTGAATTTCATAAGGTTCGGGAAGAAAACTGGATAAATGGAGAAGAAGAGCAAAAAAAATTTGAATTTCAACAGCAAATGTAGAGGAGATATAAAGGTACATGTCTAGCATTTTATATGCAAATGTAAATCACTATAGTACAATAATCAATAAGAGAGACTGAAGCTTTACTATCAGAAAACTCATTCAAAATTAGATCAAAAGAGGGGGAAATTTAGAAAGATTGAATCAATGGGGAACAACCAAAACTGATCATGGAAGAAAACAACTTGAAATTCTGTAACAATCTAAAAACCAAATAATCTGACTACCACTTCAACAATCCATAGTTCTAAAAAATGAAGCATGCCCATGATTCAAATCAAATAAAGAATCCTGCCCATCACAGAGATTCTATAAAAACATGAAGTTTTATACCTAACCTTCAACACTTTTAAAACATTGGATTAATTAGAAGAAAGGGAAAAGTAGAAGGTGTGATGAAGCAATCAACAAACACCAACCTGAGTAATCAACAGGCTAGAATGCAGATATATCACTAGTACTGGCTTTGCCCTCGAACCAATATGCAATGTTCTCTTCGATAGAACAATTAAAAAGAACAGACTCCTGACTCACAATACTTATCTGTGATGTTGGAGAAAATAGAAGCAATGTTTGTCAGAAAGCAGCTAAGATAATCTAGATGTCTTGACACAAATTTCATCCCCACATCACAGATAACTAATTAGGATAAAATAGATTTAGTGAATGGATTTTGAGAAGATAGTTAGCATCAGACAAGCAAATTAAATCTAACATTATCTAGGCATTTTCGATCTGCAAGTCTTATCTTTTTAGGCATTGAATGCATTGCCAAGGCTTTAGCATGGTTCTTCAGCTTACTTCATAGGACTATGGCTACGATGACTTTAAAAACACTTCTTATAGCATGCATAATTAATAAAACGTAAAATATAAATCAAGCAGAGTAATACTTCCTGTATCAAAAGGATTTAAAGCTGTTATAGGATTTTCTAATATTGATATGTACCCTGAAAATTACATACAAATCCAACAAAGGTATGCACAGCCAGAAACTTCCTGTCCATCTGGAAGCTCATATGGAGTCATAGGAATATTTGCATATGCACTCTCTGCAAGTCATGGATATGAACAATAAAAATGAAGTCATTAACAGAGCATATGCTTTCAATGTGAAACGTTAGAAAGATGTTTTAAGTTTAATCTTAGTTTTTTATTAAAAATATAACATCATAGCCCTATGCCTACCATGCCTTTAAAAACACTGCTCACAAAATATGTATATAATCTTGAAAATACAAACAAATAGTAAATTCCACAATTACAACAGATTAAACGCATGAGAATACACAAAAACTGATAGAAAAGCTTAAACCATTCAGAATATTGTACAAACGAGAACAACGATATATTAACAGACTGGGTAGCTAATCTTAAATTAAGTAATGTGGAGGGATATTGAAGGCACACTAACAAGAAAACCAAGGTGCTTTCTCTTTTGCCAGCTGATGTCGGATGTTCAACCACAGATAACTTTGCTCCCAAAACTTGATATATATTATATGAGTGACACATGTTTTTAGTTTTAGAATCCAACAGTATGTGAAGTGAACAAGAACATTTGTAGAATCCTGGTCAATAATGATGGTCATAAACACCACTCAATGAAAAATAATGTGTCTTATACTCCTAATCGCAAGTGCTCAAGCTAAGGGTCTATTTGATAACAAAGGCCAGATTCTTAAGCCATGTAAATTGCAGTTTTTTCACTAGCTATCTTTTTTCAATGCAATTACTAGAATGGTTGGAGAAAAAGGGCCAGAACATGTTTTCCCCTGCTTATCATGCTATTCACTTAAGTCTTTTATCAAAGACAGAGGGGGTAGAATCAACAGAGAAATATTTTGCTAGCCTTCCTGAATCAACAAAGGACAGACTAATTTATGGAGCACTCCTGCATTGTTATTGCAAGAATAACTTGAAAGAAAAGGCAATGGAGATTTTTGAGAAAATGAAAGAATTGAATTTTGCGAATACTCTTTTGACCTATAACAGTCTGATGACCTTATGTATGACAGGTGATGAACCTGAGAAGGTTCCTTTGCTACTAAATGAATTGAAGGAGAAGAAGATCAAGCCAGATCTCCGTACTTACAATCAGTTAATGATGAGCTACTCTTCTTTGAAAGATATGGAGGGATTGGATGGAATCTTGGAAGAAATGAACGAGGCCAACATAAAGTGTGACTGTAGGACATACACTACCCTTTCCACGATTTATATCAAAGCAGGCATCTTTGACAAGGCCAATTTAACTCTTGAAAAGCTCGAGAAAATGGATGACCTTTCGTGATCAGTATTTTAATTCTGACCCTGAATTAACAAAATCAAACCACGCTGATATTTTAAATCCCAAAATCACTAAGTTCATGCTTTGATATCAAAAGGGTAGTTGAGAATTTGAGATAGCCTCACTTGGGCACAAGTTTCAGACCAAATTTTAGAACTAAACATGAAACCACATCGCATACAAATAGCCCATTTCAGCAGAGATATCAACCCCAAAATCAAAACTCCCCAAACACACAGATCTTTAATTGGAAAAACCCAAATTTCAAACAACATTTTCAACAATCCCAGATGATCCCAGAGAAGAAACAAAACACTGAACCAAAACAAACCCAGACATCAAATTCAACTAACTCAACATACATAGATCATAGAAACAAGGCAAAAGAAGCAGTGAAATTGAAGTAAGGGCGGATCTAACTCAGTCAACTCACCCTAAACACATAGCGTTCTGAAAAAAAACAAAAAGCTTTCATGGAGAACTCACGGTAAAAGTAAAGGAGAGGAAGAAAACTCACTTGATGAAATCATAACTAATCGGGATTATGTTTGTGATTCTCATTATGCTTGTTTAAATTAGGGATTCTGCAGATTACCAATCTAATTAACGTAACCCACACAGCTAACACCAGCTAACTGCAGATTTCTTTGCCAAAATCACAGCTATAAGGAGCTGAAGTAAAAATTATATATAACATAAAACTATGAAAAATGATAACATAAAACTATCACAACTATAATTGACCCGATTTCAACACTTAAGAAAATCTAATTAAAGGACAAGACAGTGCATTACATATGTTGTTGAAGCAATTTCAAAGCAATACCTGACTTCACCAGTGAAAGCGCCTCCCTTCTTAACCTAGCAATTTTGTGCAGCCACTTGGAAGTATGATTGAATCAAACTCTTCACAGTGGGAAGAAACACAAATGGAGGACTCACCACAACCTCTGCACGAACAAGAAAACAACTCTAATCACATCAAGATCCATAACAAGTCAATCTACAAACATCAAGAAACACTCACCAACAACACTCTCAGATGGAACTTTCGCCTTGTTCAATGTTTCCACGATCTTCTTCACTTCCTCGGTCGTTCCATTCTGCAATAACAACCAAATTCGATCAACCAACAAGAGCGGTACGAGCAAATCCAAGCGATTAGATCTATAGAAATAAGAACAATCAGGACTTCGATCAAGATTTGAGTTCAAAGAAGCAATCACGAACTCAGATATCTGAGTTCAAAGAAGCAATCACGAACCCAGATGAACTCAGCGAAGCAATCACGAACTCAGATGAACTCAAAGATGTTGCATCTGCTGTGATTTGGGGACGATAGAGTGAGACGAGACGTTGGTTTGAGTTTTGATAAAATGGGTTTGAGTTTGCGCGACGAAGCCTTCATCACTATATATCAGAGTATTCGTCGCGCCAGTATTCAAAATTTCACCCCAATTTTTTTGCCGCCAGAAGCACGCGCCGGGTTTTTAAGGGGGGGACATTTTGTGCGACGAAATATTCTAACTTCGTCACACAAACATCACATTTGTTTATTTTAGATAAAATTTTTTTATATCATTATTTAATTAATTAATTGAACTTCGACATTCATTTAACAAATTTATGGTAAAAAATTCATAGTACATTAAAAAATTTAATTAAATGAACTAACAAAATACATAATATTATTAACATCTTGTAAACGACCTAACAAATTATATTCCTTCAAATGTATTTAATCTGAATCAGTAGAGTAATCACTTTCGACGTCTTCTTCAAATTCATTTGACATGGTTGCCTAAGATTCTCCAAAAACTCCATCTTTTGCAGGTGATACCTCAACATCATATTCGTCATCAATCGGAAGAAGTTCGACAAATAACTCAAATGGTTGTTGGATAATGGGAATGCTTGAAGATGAATTCTCCTGATCATTGGTGTCATCATCACCCGGTAAATGTATCATCAAGTGAATCATGCAAGTAAAAAATGTCGGAGGAAATATCTGTTCGAATTTGCATAAGATGTTAATAATATCGTCTTGCAACCTTTCTATATCCGATTTGCGCATGGCTACTGGAAGAATCTCGAAAATTCTGTAATAGGGCCAACAACACCCGATGGCAAAAATCCTCGAATACCGACCGGAAGAAGACGTTGCAGTAGTACCTGACAGTCATGGCTCTTCAATCCCGACATTTTCCTATCACTCATTTTCATACAACGGGCAATATTAGATGCGTACCCATTTGAAAACTTCACAGAAGAAAAAAACTTAAATTTTTTTTATCTTTACTGGCGGTTTAACTGCAAAATATGGATGTCCCTTTACCCATTTGTCACCGACTTTCTTAAGCCATAACCGTTTATTTATACCCATGTTCATACAATCTTCCCTCGCTTTCACAGTGTCCTTCGATTTTCCTTCGATGCCAAGAATTGTCCCAACGACACTATCACACACATTCTTTTCAATATGCATCACATCTAGGTTGTGCTTGATCTTTAATTCGACCAGTACGGAAGCTCGAAGAATATACTCTTCTTCGTCCAGTTCAGATGTGTAGCTGACCTGTGCAAATTAGTATCCGATTATCGGGATGTTTGCCAATCTGACCAAATTTCAAGTTATTCAACTTAGCCAAAATTTCATCCCTTGACCATTCTCTAGGTCTAGTGTCGTTCTCCATTTTTCCATCAAAGTCCACCTTATTTGTTCGTCACTCGTGATCCTGGGGCAACCATCTACGGTGACCCATATAACAAACCTTTCTCGCGTGCCAATCAGATGTTGCATCATCGTTGCATATCGGACATGCCTTATAGCCCTGAGTACTCCAACCTGAAATATTTCCATAAGCGGGAAAATCATGTATAGTCCACATCACTGCTACTCTCAACAGAAACATTGTGTTGGTAGACTTATCAAATGTACGTACACCATTTTCCCATAAGTCTTTTAACTCATCAACCAACGGCCGCAAATAAACATCAATGTCCTTTCCGGGATGACCGGGAATTAATAAAGTCATCATTGTAAAAAAAAATTCATACTCACTACAACACAAATGCTCATTGATTGCATTTGCCGATAGCATTTTTTATAAATGTGCTATAAAAAGTCAATTTTGAATGACTTAGAAAATAAAAAACACTGTAGTAAAATGGCGGGCGTTTTGGCGCTCCCAATTTTTTTTGTATTTCGCGACTTTATCTCTCCTTTCCTCCCATTCAGTACACTAAACCTAATACTGAACAACTCTTGCTCGCCTCTTTCTGCTTGACCTCTTGCTCGCCTCTCATTTCCTTCTTGCTCACCCTCTTTATGCTTGCCCTTTCTTCTTCTCTCGACCGCATTCTCTTCATGTCGCCAGCCACAATTCCATCTCACAGCCACCAATAGATCCATCACACCACCTCATATCTCTGCGCGAGGTACTCTCTTTTTTCTCTTTAATCTCAATTTCTTTAGGGAATTTGCCCTGCTCTAGCAGCGTAAGAAAATGAGAAAAACCCTAGAGAGCAAAGGCAGATAGAGGAATGGTGTTTGTTGGTGAACTCTCCTCCAACTTCATCTTCTACATCATCTTCATTTATCTCATCTCATTCAGAGATATGTAATGAAATCAGGGGCGGAAAAGAAGCGAGGTCTTCAAGCTGCAGCTTCGCAACCAAAGATCTCAACAACGACACTCCTCCAAGAGTTTGTTTCTTCCTTTCATCCAATTCATTCATTTCTTGTGCATTTCTGAATCTCTCTCTGATTTCAATTTTGTAAAGATAATGGGGTTTCTGTGTTTGATCTTGTAAATTATGCAAATGGGTGTTTTCCTTCAGATTTGTTTCAACATGCTTCTTCATTTCTACACCTTTTTTTTTCTTGCTTATTTGCATGATTTTTGTAGCAAAATCATTCCCAATAGCTATTTTTATTGAGCTTTACAGTTGAATAAGATCCCTAAATTTTCATGCTTCATAATCCCTAAATTTAAAACCCTTTCATGCCTTAAAACCCTAGCTTCCCCACCTTCCTCTTTCGTTAATTGAGCTTCATCACTACATAAGAATGACTACTACTTCTCTAGATGAAGAAACAGTGAAGAAAGTCATTCATCGGGTATAAAAAAATCCCACCTTTTCTCTTCTTTTCAACACTAAAACCATGTTTTCTTTTGTTTATTAGGTTCAAAACGTGTTATTTGTTCCAGGTTGAGTTTTATTTCAGTGATAGCCAGAGATGGGTTTCTCAGGAAATTGATCAAAGAGAGTGAGGATGGAAGTATCCTTGATTTTGAGTTTAGTTTGAGTTCAATCTATTGTGTTTTAGTTAAAGTTGAGATTTTTATGATTGGTTGAGAAATATGTATTTGTTGTTTTCTATAATGGAGAAAGCGCAAATAACAAAATTTCAAAGATATGTGAAGCTTTTAGTGCAAACCATTATCCATATACAGATGAAATTGGCAAACAGGTACAAATGATCACATAGATGTTATTTCAATATCTACATATGTATGAGTTTGTTTTTTATGACTTGTATTTTCTTTCTTAAAGCCATTATAGTGCTTTCACTATGGAAATTCATTGTTTGTATGTTACCCCAAATTCATCTTAACTTAAGCTGAACCAAATTTACAATGTGCTACCTCAAACCCTTACTTGCATGCTATGCACACTTTGGAGTATTGTAACTACACAGTCTACACCCACGAAACCACACAAGGAGTGATGAACCACATAAATTTCTTCAAATGTAATGCCTTTTTTTTTTTCCGTGTCTTGAATTAGGTATATGTGTTCTGTTATTATACTAAGCATATAGTCAACATCCATGACTTTGTTTATATGAGGCTACAAGTTTTTAATGAATTCTTCTACTCTATCATTGCATTATCCACAGAGAATGGAAGGATTTTAATTATGGACCGAGAATCATTAAGATGACTTCAGAACTTGAAGGTAGAGAAGATAATGATGTTATTGATGGGTTAAACTTACCTCAATTTTCTGCTGCAAATGTACCTAAGGTACATGATCACTTGTTCTTTGACCTTATAGATCAGTATGATCAGGAATCTTCAATATTGTACCATTGTTTGAATTTTTAGGATAGCTATATTTGGTCTTATATATCATTTTAATTGTTTGGAATGCATGTTGTCGCAGATAGAAAGTTTACCCCAATGACACAAGCTTCTTGAGTACCAGGTATGGATTTAAGCATGTTTTAAATTAAAAGTTCAATGTCATGTTTATTGGTTTCTATCAAAATGTTACTTTAAACTAATACAACAATCTCATATTGTGCCTCAATTATACTTAGTCAAACAAAGATGTAGGTAGTGGTGCAACAACGTAAGGAAGCTATTCCTTTTAGTTTGCATGTTCTTTTTACTCTATTTCTGAATGCCCATGTGGTTATTTCAGGGACTTATCAGAGGGCATGTTGGATGCCTTAACACCTTTATGTGCAGGATATTGAGTTTATATTCAAATCATAAGATCAAGATCATTTCCCATGAAATTGCATTGCATCTGATCTACATTCTCTGTAATTGTATAGGAGATAGCTCTTTATAAATGTTAATATAGCTACTTGTGGGGTGATCAAGTTATGAATTAATTTAATTGGCCATATTTGGGATGAAAAATTGATGAAAAAGCCACCGATTACAATTCTTGGCTTTAAAGGTTGATTTAGAAATTCAGTTAGTTTGAAACTGCCTTTTTGTTTATATATTTATCTATTTTTTTTTAAGTATTTGCCTTTCTGGAAAAATGTAAAGTTTATATTAATTGATGGATTTTCTCTGCCCGTTTTGCATTTAATTTGATAAATTTCTATTTATCCACGTCTTATCATGATAAGAATTTCAAAAGATGGTTAATTGATAGTTATTTCTCCATCACATTCTCGCATGCTTGACAAAAGGTGGATTTAAAGCATAGAAAAAAGAAGTAATGGGTATCTTTGAAGAAGTGCTTGACAACATAAAAAATGACATAGGGGATTAAGATAATGAAGATGATTTAGAGGAACCACAAGAAGATAGTGGACCTAAGGACCCGCCTTTAAAGTTAATGGGATCATCAGCAAGCAAAGAAGGAATGGATGAAAATATAAGTCAGAAGAAGGGTAAAGCATTTATTCAATACAAAAGGGTACCTAGAGAAATTCCTGTCAAACATCAACATCAAGGTATTCTAGCCTTCACATTCTATGTGGTCATGCCCGGTTACCTGTATTAAGGTCATTTCATTCTCATTTGAGATTCTTATATCTTATTCAGATACAGAATGAAGTATTAGTGTCTGAGTGTGGTTCTTTAAATTTAGAGTTGATAGGATCATGTATTTCATGCTTTTAGATATTCTCCCCTTTGGTACCATGTTTAATGATGCATCCTTTTCATAGTACAACATATTTTGTGCATGTCTGGTCTGGAATTCGTTAATTTCCCAATTCTTGAACTGCATTTTTTAAGAGTCTCTTTCCCTAATATATTAGGTTTTCTTTTTGTTTTTCTTTTTGCATAAGATATACAGTCAGTTTCAGTTGCAGCGTGTTGTAATTTTTATGCCAGCATCATTTAAAATTCTCATGTCGCCGTATGAACTAATAAAAAGATAGTGTTGGTGTCCACCATGTGTCAAGTGTTTGAGTATTTTAATCTCTAAAGACCATAATAGCTTTCTAGACTAGTCAGGTATTGTATAGTGTTGAGTACAATCTTACAGCATCAAGAAATCTGTTGGAAATCTATTTTGACATTAGGAGAAGGCGAGCTTGAGAAACAACCTAGCAGGGACGAAATGCTTCCTTTCCTCCATCAATATCTGGGAAAACTAAGATCTGAACCAACTGTAAATTTTAGTGGATTATCTCTTAGTTGACTCTTTCGCTAACAGAATCTCCTAATCTTCATTTTTTTTTTCTTTTGGGTAATGCAGTTCAAAATTGCTAATGTCATCAAAGAGCTTGGTACGTTCTTATTTTGCTTGAGACAAATGCTAGTGATGATCATCTCTGTTTTAGCGTGACACTGGAGCCAATGTGCATTCTCTGTGATCTAGTAGATAAGGCAAGTTTATATTTAAATTTCATTTTTCTTGTACAGAACACCATTTTGGGATGAATCTAGAGGATAGAACAATAGAAGTGGTTTGTATCATACGAGAAATGCTTAAAGAGTCTGAAAACAATGATGAAGAGCCTAAGGAGGATACTGAGAAGGCTAAAGATGGTGTAGTTGAACCAGAAGAAGATATTGATAGACCTAAGGACTCACCTTAAAATCCACAGGGATCCGCAAGCAATTTCAACTTCAATCAGGTGATCAATTGGCAATAGGAAAGGAAATTGGACGTCGTCTTGGGATGGGAATCAACATGTATCCCTCATCTGCTTTATTAGGCCAGACCAAGGATGTGTCAATTGCAACCCTGCCAGTTGATGATCTTATAGAGAAAGCTGATGGTTTTGCTGGCGTTTTCCCTGGTATGGTTGTGATATCAAGTTATAGCTAGGTTCTAGTGTCCATGAGAGGGAGGTTGGTAGTTGCTGCTAGGTGCTTTTACTTAGAATATGCTTTTTCATCTTTCCTTGCTTCTTTTAACTATTGCTGATGCAACGGACGCATCTCGCAGTGCTTCTGACATTGTTTTGACAGAACCTGGTCTTAGTGTCATCATAAGTGCTGTATTGACCAGTCGAGCCATCTTTCAGAGGATGAAAAGTTATACGGTAATGTGCCTGGAAACATCTGATCGAATTTTGGTTATAGATTACTTAATAACCATTTAATAAAACTGGGTCTTGCTTGATGCACATTTATTGACACGTATGTTTTCTTTCATTTTGCAGATCTATGCAGTTTCTATCACAATCCGTATTTTGCAGATCTATTCAGTTTCTATGCAGTTTCAGGGAGCTGTGATTGATTGATGTCAGCAAATGCCTGTGTAAGAAAAAACTATTCTCGGGTCAATATAAGAAAAAATATTTGGTTCTTATATAGCTACAATATATTCTACTTTTTTACCTAAGTAAGAAAAATCTATTCTCGGGTCAATATTTGGTTCTTATATAGCTACAAGCCAGCAAATGCCTGTGTACAATTATCAGTTCTAAATATAGTTATAAAGATTTTTTTGAAATGACAAACTATTCATGGAAATAAACACATAAAAAATATGCTTTAAAAGTTTATTGGTCTTATATGTATGTGCAAACTTTGTCCATTGTTTCAGCAAAAAAAAAAAAAAAAAACAGAAGGTTCGGCACATTATGCTATTGTGTCATTGATGCACTCACAGTGGTCTAATTTTCTTGCAGGAAATTCATTAAGGCACTCATTCAAGGTGTTCTTCCTGAGATTGCTTTAAAGATATTCCTTATTCTTCTGCCAACAATATTGATGTTTATGTCAAAAATTGAAGGCTTTATATCCATATCAGAACTGGAGAGGAGATCTGCAGCTAGATATTATATTTTTCAGCTTAGCTGGTTGTTAATTTCACCTCAGCTTGCCTGACAGGTAAAAGAAAAAAAATCCATAGGACTCATATTTCAGTAGTAATTGGTAGCGTCGCATCAAATTTATTGATTTCTACTCTTACTTTTTTTCCTGTCATTAACAAGGCTTAATATTTGTTACATCTTTCTGCTTTGGCTGGTAACACGTACTTCAGGAAATGCTCCTCTTACTGCTATACAAATGCTTATTAAGATCATAAGTTCTGAAAATGTTGCTGCTAGGAACCATTGTTATTCAGAACTACAATGCACTCTTCAAGAGATCTAAGGTGCGTGCACTGCAGAATTCATCTTTTGACTTGTTTCTGTTCATTATTATATGTCTCTCAATGAGAATTAACACTGGAAAATTTTAATACTTTGCACTGGCATGTTGATCAAACTTGTTGCTAATGAACTATTCAGCAATTTTATATGAAAACCAAAAACAAATCAAGTTTGATTAGTTTGTTGCACAAGGCAAAGTCCTCCACAATTATGCGTCCATTCTTGAGCTGCTACTGCAATTGAGGCAGTTTTGCAATCATCCATATCTAGTCGTGAGGTAAATGCAAGTCTATCATTGTTGTATCATTTATTTTTTTGCATCTAGGATGTTTCTTCATCACGTGTTGTGTAATTGGCAGCCGAGGTGATACCCAGTATGCAGATATGACTGCTTCTAGAATAAAAATTGCTCGCAGATTTAAACCTTGTGCTCACATAGGCTGTCAGGATCTTGCGCAATGGCACTTCCCTGATGGTTCACTCTGTGGAGAGATGGAGGTAGTGGAAGGAGACTTGGATACCCCAAAGCAGATCAAACAAGGAGTTTCTGAAGGACATTCTAATCTGAAACTCAGGGTTAAGAAAACATTTGATGGTTTATTGGAAGTCAATAAACCAGAAGATATGCCCTCCCTTTCTTCTCGAAGCTGGTTATTGGAATTTGAAAATTGTTGTCCAAAAATTATGCCTTTGAGCAGCAGTGCCACCGGAAATGGTAGAGAAGGTGAGGATCCTAGTGTTAATCAGGATGCTGGTGGGCACTTTGATTTCTCTAGCAACAATGGCAATGAGCTTGATTCTCTTCATCATAACTTTAGTCCTACTGGAAGAACTGGCAACAAACTGCCCTCGAGCATCATCACATTGTAATATAGGCTGGTTTATTGATTCACACTTTGTAATATAGGCTGGTTTATTGATTCACACTTCAGTGCAATGTATTTATGGTTTCTTACAGAGTATAATATATCATTCACCTTTCTGTTCAATTTTCTTCGAAACGTAGTTTCAAATTGTTTAGCTTCTATAGTTAAAGAAATCAGTGTTCTAATAGTGTTTATGAAATTTCAATTGATAACAAATGGAAATTTTTTTTTGCTATGTATACCTACCATAGCGTTTTTAAAACGCTATCAAAGGCTCTACCATAGCGTTTTTAAAACGCTATGAAAGCTAACTTATAGAAACGCTATAGTATGGTTTACAATAGCGTTTTTAAAACGCTATGGTAGACTATTGAAAACGCTATGAATAATCCACCTTCCATAGCGTTTTAAAAACGCTATGATAGCCCTGTTTCTATTATAGCGCCGGCTGTCATAGCGTTTACTAAACCGCTATGGTATCCTACCATAGCGTTTTTTAAACGCTATTAATAAGAATTTTTCTTGTAGATATCCAAGGGGGCAAGTTATAAGGAAAAACAACGACAGACCAGGTGCTATGAGTAGAGCTAATATTCCCGAACGAATTAAATCCATTAGTTGCAAGCCCCAATCTGACATTGCGCGGGTCTTCTGCAAAATCGGGATACATAGTATCGAATGCTTTCCAAGCCTCTCCATCAGTAGGATGTCTCAAAAAATATCATCAACCCTTCCTTCCTTGCGCCATCTCATATGACTCGCAGTGTGCGTCGACATGTGCAGTCGTTGCAATCTGGGCTTCAGTGGAAGATAACGCAAAACCTTTTGTGTAATTTTGTTCGTTTTATTACCAGAATTAGGCTTATATCTTGGCTCATTGCACACAGGGCATGCATCCATCCCTTCAATTTCCTTATAAAATAATGCACAGTTGTATTTGCAAGCATGAATCTTTGATACCCCAAACCAAGACCATTCAACAATCTATGCGCGTTACGATAATCCTCAGGCAAAACGTTTTCCTTCGGAAGCATCCGCTTCATAATTCACATTAAATGAGAAAAACACTTATTCGACATATGATGTTTCACTTTGCAATGCATCAACTCCACAATGGCAGTAAGCAGGGAGAACTTTGTGCAACCGGGGTATAATGCTTGTTGGGCTTGTTTCAACAGTCTTTTCATAGTTTTCTAACTCTTCACTTTACATCATGTTGGGAGGTACGGTATCTCCTACCATATCATCAATGCCATCTTCGTTCATCGATGCATATGGATAAGCGTCATTTATTATACCCATAACTTGGTCATTATCATTCATGGACGTTTCTTCAATGTGCGGCACAAGTGGTTGGGAATTCGATGAAGTCAAACCAAATTCTCGTTGCTCCCCATGATAAATCCACCGTATAATTCTGAATCATCCCATACCTCGCCAAATGATATCGAACCATATTGAATGTCTGCCACAAACAATTGTTACAAACATTGACACGAACACTTGATATGATTTGTCGTACCAGTACATGTGCCCTTGCAAACTCAATGAAACTCTCGATCCCATTTAAATATCATCACAACATTTGTCCTGATTTTGTATCCACTATTTTTCCATTACGCCTGTTTTCAGTTTATAAACAAAACATGAGAATTCAAGAGAGTTAACGACACTAATGTGATTAGGTTTCAATGTGGAAAAATTTCAGCAGCATCTCTATTACAATTCTTCAAGTGGGCGATGTTGATATTATTAATTAATAAATATCTAGTATGCACTCGAAAAACAATGTGAGACACTCCCAAAAATCCACATGATAGCAACCTAATTTCATGAAATTTCTAAAAATAAAAAAATTAGCAATTTCCTCACTGTTCTCCAAGTGAAAGAGATAGACGATTGGAGGTGTGGCCGACGCCGGCGATGCAAAGAGAAGACGAAGCCTAATTAAGTGCTGGAAGCTTGGAGTATATAGTGAGAGAAATCGATCGAGCAGAGAAAAAGAATAAAATGAGAGGAGAAAATAGAAAAACAGATCTGATTATTCTAATTCGTGGAGAAGATGAACAGGTCAGAGCTTGTGCGACGACATCGTTCATTGCCCTGAGATGTTTTAGGCGATGAACCTCCGCTTTACGCAATGAATCTGGTTGTGAATACTTTATGCGACGACAATGTTTGTCTCCCTAGGATGTTCAAAGTGGCTGACACGTAGTAATAGGTATTTTAGGGCGACAAAATATTTCGATTTAAGCGACAATACTTTGTCGCTTAAATTTTAGGCGACGAAGGTTTCCAGTTTGTCGCGTAAGATATTTATAGACGAAGGTTTCCTGTTCGCCGTAAGATATTTGATGCGACGAAGGTTTCCAGTTCGTCGCGTATGATATTTGATGCGACGACGGCTTCCAGGTCATCGCGTAAGATATTTTAATGCGACCAAACAGTGTGTCGCCCGAGGATATTCAAGTTGGTCATTCAAAGTGGTCGGCATGTAGCCCTATGTATTTTAGGGTGACGAAATATTTGGTTTTAAGCGACGACACGTTGTCGCATATTAGGTATGCGACGAAGGCTTTAACTTCATTGCGAAAGGTTTTGACGCAATGAAATAGTTCGTCGTGTTAAGTAGTTAGCTATTTTTGTAATTGCGTGACTATATTAAATATGTCGTCACGCCAGGATAATGTTGAGCGACAAAACTTCCCTCGTCGCGCTACGAGTCGTCGCAAAAGGGGATTTTTTTAGTAGTGTAGAGTGGTGTTAAGTCTTGCAGCTAGCCCGAGTCTGAGATTGAGCAGTTAGATGTAAAACTGCGTTTCTTCATGGGGATTTGCATGAAGAAATTTACATGGCACAAACAGAGGGTTTTTAAGTGAAAGGGAAAGAACATATGGTTTGCAGATTGAAGAAAAGCCTTTATGAATTGAAATCGGTTCCGAGGCAGTGGTATAAGAAGTTTGACTTCTTTATGGTAGGACATGGCTACAAGAGAACACTTCAAGACCATTGTGTTTATGTCAAATATTTTTTCCTGATAGCTTCATTATTCTTTTGATTTATGTTGATGATATGCTAATTGTTGGAAAAGATGTTGATATGATTGGCAGGTTGAAAAAAGATTTGTTTAGCTGTTTTGATATGAAAGACTTGGGGCCAGCTCAACACATCCTAGGGATGAAGATTACATGTGACAGAAAAATCAAGAAGTTGTGTTGTCACAAGAAAGTATGTTGAAAAGGTACTTGAAAGGTTCAACATGAATGATGCTAAGCCCGTGAGTACTCCACTTGCTAATCACTTCAAGTTAAGTGTCAAGTTATCTCCTCGTACTGATGAAGAAAAAAACATATGTCAGGTATTCCATACTCCTCTATTGTAGGATGTTTGATGTTAGCTATGGTTTGTACAAGACCAGATATTGCTCAAGCAGTCAGTGTTGTGAGTAGGTATTCAAAAAATCCAGGAAAGGAACATTGGGCTGCAGTTAAATGGATTATGAGATATTTGAAATGTACTTCAAAGCTTTGTTTAAGCTTTGGTAATTCAGGAGCTGTGTTAGAAGGGTACACAGATGCAAATTTTGCAGATGATTTAGACAAGAAGAGGTCGACTTCAGGTTATGTTTTCACTTTTGCAGGGGAGTTGTAGCTTGGCAGTCTAGATTGCAAAAGTGTTGCTTTGTCAACTACCGAAGCTGAGTATATTGCCATTAATGAAGCGGGAAGGAAATGTTATGGTTGAAAAGATTGCTCAAGGAGCTGGGTGTGAATCAGAATAAGTATGTGGTGCATTGTGATAGTCAGAGTGCTATTGAGTTGAGTAAGAATGCCACATACCATTGACTTACCAAGCATATTGATACACGTTACCACTGGATACGTGATGTGCTTGAGAAAAATTGTTTCCAGGTTGCAAAGATTCATATTAGTGAAAATCCTTCCGACATGATGACAAAAGTAGTTCCAAAAGGAAAACAATGAGTTCTGTAGAGAACTCATTGGAATGGCTTAATATGATTATGCGATGATTCTTCCCTAATGGTCTGGAGGGGAGATTTGTTGAGGTCCAACCCATTAGGTGGATCCAACTTTGGTAAGTAATCAAACATAATTTCAAGTTTGGTTGAATAAGGAAAAAATAATTTCAATAAACAAAAACAACACAAATAAATAGAAACAAAGTTCTATTTGGCAGCTGTTAATTAAATAGAAACAATGTTCTATTGGGTGGCTGCAAACAAGTATAAATAGGTGCATAATACAGAGTTTTATGATATAATATTTTCAAAAAGTTGTTGCATGAATAAGCAACAGAGAACATAATATTCTCTTTGGTGTTTGGCAGCTATGTGTGCGTGGACGATGACTTTGTGTCTGATTCTTGGGTGCGATTTTGTGCTACTAAGTGTGACGCGTGGCTGCGAATTCGACTTAGTTTTGTCGATTGATTTGGTAGAAGAAGTTGAAGGAGCTTTTGAGTTAATTTGTTGTGAGGTAACCCGTGTATTGACTTCTTGTATTACTCAAGCTTTGGGCAAAAAGGTTGAGAAGTTATTGTACTTCTACTTATTTGATTAGTGGATTCTCTCGGATTTGCCCCGTGGTTTTTCCTACACATTGAAGGGTTTTCCACGTAAATCTTGGTGTCTCGTTTATTATTGCTTTAGATATTTCTTGGTATTTGTCCCAACATGTCTCTCACTATAAATTAGAAATCATGCTTGGTTTGCAGCAAAGTCACAGTGGTGGATGTTGCGGGTCGCATGGGCATAATAACAGGCTTGAATTAAGATAAGAATTATCTTTATTTTATGGAAATCTAGGGGAGGCCTCTCGCCTTTGTGTAAAAGCTACAATCTAGGTTCCCATGATGATGCCCTGCTAATGGCAAAGGCCCAGGTCATGCTACTGTCCATTTCATCGAATCTTTTATTTAGCATCTCAAAGAACTTCGCTTGCCTATTTTGAACTTTACTTTTTCTATTTGGGAGTATTGGTAATGTGCATAAAACATGGAAAGAATCATTTACAAGGACTAAAAAATTGTCATTTGGATGTTAAAAAGCATACAACTTTTGAATTATATTACATAAAAATTCGGAACAATCTTCTCTACATGTTCCTCATAGCCCCTACAAGCTACAAAACAATCTTTCTGCAGTCTTTCACATCTAATTGAACTATTTCCACAAACCCATTTTTTCTTTCAATGTGTTGACATTGTATAAACATTTTACCTCCATTGCATTCTGAACTGATGTAAATAGAATCATGGAAAGTAGCCTTTGAATTGTACAATATAAAACAAAACGAGTTCTACATTAAGAAAGCGCACAGTGTCACAACTATCTTCTTGCCTAGTCAAGTGAGTTAGCAAGTGTAAATAATGCAGAGTATTCCACATTGTTCTAAGAGTTCTCTAGAACCTTCCATAAAGTTCCATCGAGTTCCATAGGATTCTAGTCCTTAGATATTTCTAAGGAAGTGTGTAGAAGATCATTGTAGACTTTGGATCAAATTGATCACCACCCTCCATTGAGGAGGTGGAGTTGTATAAATAGGCTAAGGCCTCATTTATTGTAATCACCTCAGAGAATTCAAACAATACAAGTTCTAGTTTTCTTAAGTTCTCTTATGCGTTCTTAGCTTGCTTAGCTTTCCATAGTCTAAGTAAGTTTTGTGGGCAAGGCTGACTAGCTTTCTTTGATAAGTCGAGGCAAAGTTTGCTAGTGTCGCACAAGAAGTACTTGAGAAAAGAAAGCCCGTGACAGTTGGTATCAGAGCAAGGTTTGGCAAGGTTGGTGAATTTCTTACAAGAGAATGTCATCAGAGGTCAACAACCCATCAATTGGCAACAACGACAAAGTGGAAAAGTCCGCAAGGACGAGTTCGAAGGACATGATCTCTGCGATGGATGAAAGGTTGGCCAAGTTGTGTTCCACCATGTCCGACTTGAGGGACAAAGTCGAAAGACATGGACCAACACATCGAGGGGAAAGCGTCCAATGGGGAAGACCAAGAGCTTCGGAAGAGATGCAAGGAGCCTTAAACGCGGTATTGGACATGGTGTCCAAAAAGATCTCGTCCCTAGAGGCCCAAGTTGTGGAGATTGAGGCTTATAAAGAAAGAGTTGAGAAGCTTGAAACTCAACTCAATGTGTGCATAGCTGCGGTAGCCAATGGTGGGGCTACACCAGGGATGATCACTCACAGAGTCGAACTCCAAACCTAAGGCCTATGGTAGGCAAGGAGTGCGAGGGAGATCGACAACTTCTTGTGGAACATGCAGCGCTACTTTGATGCAGTTGGCCTAAGGGATGAAGCCGCAAAATACGTGTCTCCTTATATGTAAATGATGTTGCTAGTTTGGTGGCGCAAAAGTCCGATATGTCAATTGTGCACCATCAACACTTGGGAAGAATTCAAGAAGGAACTCAATAGACAATTCTACCCGGGGGATGCCGAAAACGAAGCTAGGGCCAAGCTTCGTCACCTTCAACATAAGGAAGGTCACATAAGGGAGTATGTAAAGGAGTTCTCAGAGTTGCTTGGATATTCCTGACATGGGAGAAAAATGCTTTGTTTAGCTTCCTTGATGGCGTAATGGGTTGGGCCAAGTTGGAGTTGAAGAGGCGAGGTGTGCAAGACCTTGCAACGGCTATGGCTAGGCCGAGTCCTTGATTGAGTTCAAAAGAAATGACTCATCCAAGGGGCAAGGAAAAAAAACCGAGTAATGATGACAAAGGTAGAGGAGACAAAGAGAAGTCCTTCAAGGAACACAAGTACTCCAAAGACAAGGAGAAGGAGAAAAGAGATGGATCACCCAAGAAGATATCTTGCTTTTTATGTAGTGGACCCCACGGCATTCGACTGTCCCAACGAGGGAATCTCCTAAGTGTCATGGAGGAAGAAGCAAAAGAGGATTGCGTCAATGAATCTCCACTACAACACAAATGCTCATTGATAGCATTTGCCGATAGCGTTTTTATAACAATGCTATAAAATGTCAATTTTGAATGACTTTGCAAATAAAAAACTATAGTCAATTGGTGGGCGTTTTGGGCCCCCAAAATTTTTGGGTATTTCGCGACTTTATCTCTCATCTCCCCCCATTTACTACAGAACTCGCTCGACCTCTTGCTCACCTCCCATATCCTTCTTGCTTGCCTCTCTGCTCGACCTCTTGCTCACCTCTCATCTCCTTCGAGCATCTCTCTTCTCTCTGCGTCTCTCTTCCACAACTGTTACTCACTGACTCTGCGCATGGTAACCTCTGCTTTGTAACCTCGTTGGTCTTCTCAGTTTCTTCACAAGGAGCTCCCCAT